>CM021105.1:364760139-365026448 GCA_007115665.2 Sequoiadendron giganteum | reverse complement strand
GGCACGTGGTGGTTTCTTTTGAGGGGTTAACAAGAAATGGTCTCCTGTATGATAAACCTCATCAAAGAGACCCCATTGACCCATTTTTTCAAAAGGACAAGTTAGTTGCCACTTTCACCACTGCTTAGTATTCAATTAGCTTGCCAATTTAGTGAAATTAGAAATGTAGTGGCCTGCTTGGAAAAATGGGTCCAAGAAATGGGGTCTCTAAGTGATTTAGAAAATGGGGTCTCTCTAAGGATAAATCAACGAGAGCATCTCCATTTCTGAACCCATTTTTTTCAAACAACAAAAGAGTTGTTAATTTCACCAAATTGGCAAGCTAGTGGGCCCACTAGCTTGTCAATTTAGTGAAAATTGGCAATGTAGTGGCCTGTTTGAAAAAATGGGTCCAAGAAATGGGGTCTCTCAGTGATGTAAATCATCGGGAGACCCCATTTCTTGGACCCATTTTTCAAACAAGACAATTTAGGTTGCCAATTTCACCAAATTGGAAAGCTAGAGGGCCCACTCGCTTTCCAATTTAGTGAAATTAGAAATGTACTGGCTTGTTTGAAAAAATGAGTCCAAGAAATGGGGTCTCTTGGTGATGTAAAACACTAGGAGACCCCATTTCTTGGTCCCATTTCTTCAAATAGACAAGTTAGGTTACCAATTTCACTGAATTGCCAAGCTAGTGGGCCCACTGGCTTGCTAATTCATTGAAATTGGCAATCATGATGGCTTTGTTTGAAAAAATGGGTCCAGAAATGTCGGTCTCCTAAATTGATGTAAATCAGGAGACCCAGACGACCCTCAAACAAAAATGAGATGGAGTTGCCAATTTCAGCAAATTGGAAATGTAGTGGTCTATTTGAAAAAATGGGTCCCAGAAATGGGGTCTCTTGGTGATTTACATCATCGAGAGACCCCATTTCTTGGACCCATTTTTTCAAACAGGCAAGTTAGGTTGCCAATTTCACCGAATTGCCAAGCTAGTGGGCCCACTAGCTTGCCAATTCAGTGAAATTGGCAATGTAGTGGCTTGTTTTAAAAAAAATGGGGTCTCTAGGTGATTTACATCATCGCGAGACCCCATTTCTTGGACCCTATTTTTCAAACAGGACAAGTTAGGTTGCCAATTTACTTAAATTAGAAAGGTAGTGGCTTGTTTGATAAAATGGGTCAAAGAAACGGGGTCTTTTGGTGATGTAAATCACTAGGAGACCCCATTTCTTGGGTCCATTTTATCAAATAGGCAAGTTAGGTTACCAATTTCACTGAATTTCCAAGCTAGTGGGCCCATCGGCTTGCTAATTCAGTGAAATTGGCAATGTAATGGCCTATTTGAAAAAATAGGGTCTCCCGGTGATTTACCAAGAAAAGGAGTCTCTTGGTGATGTAAATCACCAGGAGACCCCATTTCTTGGACCCATTTTTTCAAACAAGACAAATTAGGTTGCCAATTTCACCAAATTGGCAAGCTAGTGGGCCCACTAGCTTGCCGATTTAGTGAAATTGGAAATGTAGTGGTCTGATTGAAAAAATTGGTCCAAGAAATTGGCTCTCTTGTTGATGTAAATCATCGAGAGACCCCATTTCTTGGACCCATTTACTAAGCGAGGCAAGTTGATTACTTGATTTCCTTGGAATTACTGACTAGTGGGCCCTGGCTTGCGGTCCGTGAGTGGCAATATAATGGCATGTTTGAAAAAAAATGGGTCCAAGAAATGGGATCTCCAAGTGATTTACATCATCACGAGACCCCATTTCTTGGACCCATTTTTTCAAATAGGACAAATTAGGTTGCCAATTTAGTGAAATTGGAAATGTAGTGACTTGTTTGAAAAAATGGGTCCAAGAAATGGTGTATCTCGGTGATGTAAATCACCGAGAGACCCCATTTCTTGGACCCATTTTTTAAAACAATGCAAGTTAGGTTGCTAATTTCACCGAATTAGTAAGCTAGTGTTACATCACCGAGAAACCCCATTTCTTGGACCCATTTTTTCAAACAGTGCAAGTTAGGTTGCCAATTTCACCGAATTGGCAAGCTAGTGGGCCCACTAGCTTGCTAATTCGGTGAAATTGGCAATAGAGTTTCCAATTTCACCCTCTGTTAGGTCTCTCTTTCTCTCCGCTAAACTCTAATCCCTATACCCTATAAGCTTAACCTTAAACCTTCAACCCAATGCTATAAACTCTATACCTAATATTCTAAACCCTAATCCCTATACCCTATAAACCTAACCTTATACCTTCAACCCTATACCTTAAACCATAAACCCTACACTCTCAATCCTCATCCCTATACCATATACCTTAAACCCTAAACATTATCCCTGAACCCTAAACCCTATAATTAATCACTAAATCCTACAATAAACCTTGTACCCTAAACCTTAGACCCTCAACCCTAAACCCAATACCCTCAACCCTATACCAAATATTTTAATCCCTAATCCCTATACTCTATATAGTTAACCCTACACCCCCAACCTTGAACACTATACCTCAACCCTACACCTTCAGCCCTCATCCTTATACCCTATACCCTCAACCTTATAACCTAAGCCCTGAACATCATCCCCCAACCCTATACTTAAACCCTAAACCCTACATTCAACCTTGTACACTAAACCCTAAACCCTAAACCTCAATCTAAAACCCAATACCCTCAACCCTATACCCATTATTCTAAACCCTAATCCCTATACCCTATACACTTAGCCCTATACCCTCAACCTTGAACACTATCCCTCAACCCTCAACCCTCATCTCTTTACCCTACATCCTCAACCTTATACCCTAAACCATAAACATTATCCCTCAACCCTATACTTAAATAGAAAACCCTACAATCTCAAGTCTTAACCCTATACCTTATATCCTTAACCCTACAACCTAAACCCTAATCCCTATACCCTATGCACTTAACCTCATACCCTTAACCCTAAACATTATACCTCAACCCTTAAACTTGTACATAAATCCTAAAACCTAAACCATCAACCCTAAACCTAATATCCTCAACCCAATACCCTCAACTATATACCCAATATCCTAAACCATAATCCATATACCCTATACACTTAACCTTATACCCTCAACCCTAAACACTATCCCTCAACCCTCAACCCTATACCTTAAGCCCTAAACCCTCATCCATTATCCCTATACCATATACCCTCAACTTTATACCTAATATCCTAAACCCTAAACCTTATTCCCTATAAAATTAACCCTATAACCTCAACCCTATACCTTAAACACTAAACCTTACACTCTCAACCCTCATAGGGGGAGAGAGAAATAGGGGGAGGGAGGGAGGGATTGGGGAGAGAGAGAGAGAGGTTGGGAGGGAAAGAGGAGAAAAAGATAAGTAGAGAGGGAAGGAGAGGTAGAGATACATGAGAGATAAAGAGTAGATAAGGAAGTATAGATGGAGGGAGAGGTATGGAGGGAGAGAGAGGGAGGTGAAAGAGAGGTGAGATAGAGAGAAATAAAGAGAGTTTGGTAGGGAGTGATAGAGGGATATGTAGGTAGAGAGGGATAGGTGAGATAGAGAGAAGTAGAGAGAGATAGAGATAGAGGGAAGGAGGGAGGGTGGGTGAGAGAGGGGAGGAAGGGAGAGGTAAAGAGGGATATGTGAGATAAAGATAAGTAGAGAGAGAATGGTGACATATAGAGAAGGAGAGAGTTATAGAGAGGGAAAGTGAGAATGGTGAGATAGAGAGGAGAGAGTGAGAGAGAAAGAGGGTGAGGGAGGAGTGAGAGAGAGTGAGAGAGAGAGGTAGAGGGAGGGAGAGGAGAGATAGAGAGTAGATAGGGGTAAAGGTAGGGAGAGAGATATCTAGTGAGAGAGAGAGAGGGCTAGGGGAGATAAAGATAATTAGAGAAAGACAAAGAGGTAGAGAGAAGTAGAGAGAGAATCAATATAGAGAGGTATAGAGAGAGTGGTGGGGAGTGATGGATTGAGAGGTAGGTAGAGAGGTATTAGGGAGATAGAGAGTAGAGAGGGAAGTAGAGGGAGAGGTATGGAGGGGGAGAGAGGGAGGTGAGAGAGAGGTGAGATAGAGAGAAATAGAGAGAGTGTGGTAGGGAGTGATGGAGGGATATGTAGCTAGAGAAGGATAGGTGAGATAGAGAGAAGTAGAGAGAGATAGAGATAGAGGGAAGGAGGGAGGGTGGGTGAGAGAGGGGAGGAAGGGAGAGGTAAAGAGGGATAGGTGAGATAAAAATATGTAGAGAGAGAATGGTGACATATAGAGAAGTGGAGAGTTACAAAGGGGGAAAGAGACAATGGTGAGATAAAGAGGAGAGAGTGAGAGAAATAGGGTAAGGGAGGAGTGAGAGAGAGTGAGAGAGAGAGGTAGAGGGAGGGAGAGGAGAGATAGAGATTAGATAGGGGAAAAGGTAGGGAGGGAGACATCTAGTGAGAGAGAGAGGGATAGGGGAGATAAAGATAATTAGAGAGATAAGGAGAGGTAGAGAGAGAGTAGAGAGGGAATGAGGGAGGGAGGGAGAGAAGCAATATAGAGAGGTGTAGAGTCAATGTTAGGGAGTTATGGATGGAGAAGTAGGTAGAGAAGGATTAGGGAGGTAGAGAGTAGAGAGGGAAGGAGAGGGAGAGGTATGGATGGAGAGAGTGGGAGGTTAGATAGAGAGTAATGGAGAGAGAGTGGTAGGTTGTGATGGATGGAGAGCTAGGTAATGAGGGAGAGTGGATATATATATGTAGAGAGTTAGGGAGAGAGGGAGAGAGAGGTGAGATAGAGAGAAATAAAGAGTGTTTGTAGGAGAGGTAGGTAGAGAGAGGGAGAGAGGAGATAAAGATAAGTAGAGATGGAAGGAGAGGTAGAGATAGAGGTGAGATAGATAGAAGTAGAGAGGGAATGATGGAGGGACGGAGAGAGTTGTAAGGTTTGATGGATGTAGAGGTAGGTAAAGAGAGATAGGAGATAAAGAGTAGATAGGGAAGAAGAGAGGGAGAGAGAAGTATGGAGGGAGAGAGAGGGAGGTGAGAGAGAGGTTAGCTAGAGAGAAATAGAGAGAGTGGTAGGGCATGATGGAGGGAGAGGTAGGTAGGTAGAGAGAGAGAGAGAGGGGGGGGAGGGAGATATAGACAAGTAGAGAGGGAAGGTGGGAGAGAGGGAGAGATAAGTGAGGTAGATAGAATTAGGGGGAAAAGGAGAGAGAGACAATGAGAGATTTCTTGAGATCAAGGGAGTGAGAGAGTCAGAAAAAGGGATAGAGATAGTGAGAGAGAGGTCTAGAGTGTAAGGGATAAAAATGAGTGAGATAGAGAGAGAAATAATATAATTTTATGATTATTGAAATTTGACCTCCTGATTATTGAAATTTGACTAAGTTTGAAATTTGTGAGATCTTCCAAAAACTAGAAGAGAGAAAGGGGAGAGAGGGAGGAAGGGAGAGAGAGAGAGGGAGTGGAAACATAAAGAGTAGAGAGAAGGAGAGAGTGAGAGAGAAAGATGATAGAACTTGTTGACTACTAAAATCTGACCTCCTAATTACTGAAATTTGACATGCTGATTACTAAAATTTGACTGTTTGAAATTTTAAAGATCTTCCAAAAACTAGAATTTGCATTATAACTCCTAGAGATCTGAAACCACTCTAAAACATCCTGGAAGTATATACATGAAATATAACTTAAAGTATAAGAAAGTAAATGTCCATATATAAATGTCAACTTATACTTAAATGCTTATTTCATGTATATAGTTTCCTTGAAAGATAACAAGAGGAAAGAGATAAGAAAAAAATTCAATGTAGACCAAAATGCGAGTGCGTTATAATGCGCTCGCGTTTTGTCAATGCATTCACAAAACACTTTAAAACAAAGATATAACGCAAGCACATTATACCACGAGCACGTTATAATGCGCTCGCGTTATATCTTGCTTTGGGAATTCCTGAACCTTGGGCTTGGTATTTGCCTTGGAATACCAACCCAAAGGCTTGGAGGGCATTCCCAATGACCAGAGACATGTTTTTAAAAAATATTCCATATTTCACATAATCGAGTTCGTGCTCACCGTCAGGATTGCACGTGGTTCAATATCAAAAAAATCAAGCACATGGGTAATGTTGGGTTCTCTCTTAGCTATCCAATGATGTAATTTTTTTCACTTTCTGAAAATATTAAGCCTTTCATCTATAATTTATTTTATTTGTATGTCTTTTTTTTGCCAAAAAGCAGTGTTTGGTAATTTTTTCATTATAAATTAATCGTTAATCGATTTTTCAAATAAATTGTTTTTTTAGAAACTAGACTCCATTCTACAAATTTAAAAAAATAAATAAAAATAAATTAAATTAGTTTCCAAAATTTTTAGGGGTAGCAAGGCCAAAATTCTATTTTTCAGGAAATGTCCACTTCGAAAATTAGTAAAAAATTAAATATTCATTAAAAAATTATCAGAGAAATCGTGCATCAACTACATACTATTAACTAACTTCTGACCATTGTGATTTTAAAAATATTAAAAAAAAGTTCACCGTACGAGGGTCATACAAGAGTTGCTATGCTATGTTTTCTGACAAAAACAACACCAATTTGTGTACGTCCCTCATTTGAACCCTTTAATCTCAACCATTTTGAAAATAAATTAGTAGTTTAGAAAGTAGAATTAGAGAAATTGAATCCTTCTTTTTGTTCCATCTCAAAATTTTGAGTGTAAGTATCCTCAATTTCGCGTCCAAGGTCATTATTTCCTGATTTCAAAAAAAAGCTGTCCACTTAAGTCCCCTTTTTGGGAACCATCTTGGTGCACTTACCCATAAGAAATCCCAATTATTAATGACAACCCTAGAAAAGTGTGAAAGTGTGTTACTACACTTTACAACACTTTAAATAAGGTAGGATTAAGGTTAAAAATAGGTTTATTAGGTGTAGCTAATTAATACAACTTTAGAAAAGTGTGAAAATGTGTTACAAAATTCTACAACACTTTAGCAAGGTACCATTCTTTTTCATTAGTTCACAAGGGCCCAAGACCTAATTTGTATGTGTCAAACACATTCAAACTCACACTAAAGTAGACAAACACACATCAAGAGGGATACAATTCTTCCAATATCAATGGGATGGGATGAACATGATCAAGAGGGGTGATCAATCCCCTAGGATCAAGATCCCATGGAAAACCAACATAGACACAACAAAACACACATGAAAATGATATAAATCTACAAAAAAGCACAGGAATGCACTGTCAAAGACACAAAGAAAATGAAATAAAATGAAAAATAAAAAGGTTGGATCAAGCTTCGATCGTTTTTCCATCATGATGTGGATTAGATCTAGGTTATTTTTTTGAAAAATTCATACTCACTTTGAGGCAACATAACTTCAGGTTGTCCACTGGGTGAGAAGTCGAAGAAGGTGAGACACATACACTCATGGCTGGTATGCACTCACACACACACAAACATTTCTAGGGGAAAGTCATGCCATCATTCGACTTCCCATCAAACCATACCAAAGTTATACCTCTTGATAACTTTGATAAGGAACCACACAAAAATGAACTTCGAGCTTCATGAGACAAGAAAAACTTTGTATGCTTGGAGCTCATGAACAAAAAATATGGCTCCATAGGAATGTAAGTTGTGTTATGCAAGGTGGCAATTTAACTGAAAATGCACATGAAAAATGTAAAGATAATTCAAAGGATTCTTGCTTAGTTCATGCGAGGTCTCAACTTAGGGAACATTGCGCCTAATGTCTCCAAGAGAGGACCAATCAAAGAATAAAATATTCACAACTTAGGGGATGCAGTGTGTCGCATAAAGCCATTAAGAGGAATTTAATATGCTAAGAGAGATCATGCTCTTGAAGGACATCACACCCAATGTCATCCACAAAGCGAAAAACACATTGTATAAAGTAAGAAGACTACACCATGAACCATGAAAAAGAAAAATGCAAAAGAATGATGCTAATGTATGCCACCACTTTAAGGAATTGCTAAACACCATACTATGAGAAATTACTTTAAAGTGGAAAATGAAAAATGAAAAATGAAAACAAGAAAGAAGACATTAGAGACAACTTGGAAAGCCCTATGCCAAGTCATATGTTTCCAAGTAAATTTGTGTCATGCAAAAGAAAAGAAAAGAGAGGGGTTGCCCCCAAAAATGAAAATCCAAGCACATAAGGGATCTATGGATTTGGGGTCAGTATGTTCTTACTACAATGTTATTAGAGAGCTCAGACCTGTCATCATTCCCCAGAAACACATAGAACTGGAAGAATGACACAAAGAGAGTGAAAACAAAGGAAAAATATTTTTGGGTCAACATGGAAGAGACATGAATGTCTTGACACTTTGTGTCATCCCCAAAAGGAAAAAAATGTGTTCAATTCATTATGACCATCACCAAGTTCAACACTCTTCTTAGTAGAATTTTCATTTAAGATCATAAAAGAGTAAAACAATGTGTTCAATTCATTATGCACTTCTTCATCAATTTTAGCACCTTTTTCATCACCATCTAAGTTAATTACAACAAGAGGTCGAATGATAATATATAAGCAAGGTTTCAACTCTTTTTGTGGTTGTTGTTGTATACACCTAAAATTGGTCTGGAGCATCCGATTAATTAAATACAAATTATTTGATTAATTATCTTAATTTCCTCTACTATTGAATAAATAGAAACATTTATTTATATAGTTCACCTTCAAATTCATCTTAATTAAATAAAAAAAATTAAATACTTTGTTCAATTTAATTATCAAATCCCTATTTTATTCTATCACATCGATCTCAAATTAATTAAATAAAGATCAAAACACTTTATTGATTAATTTCCATATTCCTCTGTTTAATTTAATAAACAACTATCCTATAGTTCGTTTTATTAAATTATTTATCCCTCTTTTGCTAATTTAAATAAATCAAAATATTTGAATTAAAGCACAAAGAATATTCCATCTATATTCTCTCAAAAATGAATTAGATATCCTATGTCTAAACTATGTCTAAACTATGTCTAAAATATGTCACAATTAATGCTTTGAAACTTCACGGGAAGTTTTGGAGACAAATTGGAGATAAATTCCAAAATGTTCTCTCAATCCTCCTCCATCAATCTTTCCTCTTCTCTTGCCTGGTGTTTTCATGAGTAGAGACAATCTCCATTTTTCTCTCAATCTCCTCCATATTTCACCATTGAATCATCCAGATTGAATCCAAGCCTCTCAAAGCTTTCCCTATGCATTTCTATAGCCAGGAAATCTATAAATAAAACCTCATTGAACCAAGAAAAGGATCCAGATAATCTAACTTTTGCACTCTTACTCTGCAGGAATTCAAGCACTCAAGCATCAAGCATATCAAGCAATCAAGCTTTCACATCAATGGCTGCCTCCTGTAGCTACAATTATCTGTTTCATGTCCATGTCATGCTAGTTTAATTGATTTATCATCTAGCATTGTCTTTTAGCTCCATATCATTGCATTAGTATCATCTCGTTCTTTAGATAGTCATTTTAACAATAATAGTGCCTAACAATCTGAGAACAATTTTGATTTAATAAAACTTTGGAGATAGAGAGCAATATGACGCTTTCAATTGATTACTGTTTTGAATTGATTCAATTTGTTTAATCTTTGATATAATGTCATATTAAGAAGTGTTTTAATCTTGTTTACTTATTCACACCTACAATTTGGCGCCCACCGTGGGGCATTAACCCCAATTTTTCCCAATTTTGCAAATTTTTTGAAAATTATCATGTAGGTTCTCTGCGTGTTTTCTTGTAGTGCTTCCGTTAAAAGTTTTAGCGCTTTTAGTCACTGTTTCAGCGCTTTCAACTTTGGTGCTTCCGGTCACTGTTTTAGCACATCGGGTGATTTAGAGCTTCCATGGCAAACTTTGGCGCTTCAGTACCTTGTTTCGACGCTTTCGGGTTTTAGTGCATCAGGTAACTGTTTTAGCACTTCAGTGCAATATTCAAGGGCTTTAGTAAAATCAGTCTGGATCCGACACATCAATGACCAGATTTTAATTTTTTTCATAGTTGGACTAAAATGTATCAATCTAGGATAGTCACTTCAAAGTTTTCTAAAATTGATCAATCTAGGATAGTCACTTCAAAGTTTTCTAAAATTGATCAATCCTAGGATAGTCACTTTCTTGTTTTTCTTAAAGAAAATCTATCAATCCTAGGATAGTCATCACATTCTTACATTATAAGTTAAAAAGAACATCATGATTTTTGTGAAGCAACACCTTCACATAGATTAGAAAATTGTCTTTTGGGCTTAAAACATAACAACTTATATGTTGTGCTTGTGGTGATTAGGCTTATGCTCTCCCCTTAACTGGGTGATCAAAATGCCAGAATCATCCTTTGATTTCGTACAATTCACGCTTTATTAAATCCTTTAGAAGGCCTACCGTAGTGGGAAAAAGTACTCACCCTACGGGAATGACCTAAGTGGGAACAACCAAAGCCAGGTTTTCCAAACCGCTATAATCAAAAGCAAGTTGTTGATGAAAGTCCAACTTGACAGAAGTGTGCAAGATAACCATCCCCAAAATCTTTGTTCTAAAGATTGGGAGGTCTCCTAAGGGAGTTTATCATTTGCCGCTCTGAACATAAACTCTATCTACGAACCATAGTGTAGAATCCCACCGAGTCAGTAACCAAACATTGTCATACTCACGGTACAAGGGGAGGGAAGAATCTACCCCCCAGACACTCACCATATAATTGCCAAGGACCATTTTCTCAGAGGATGAGAAATCCAACTCTGAGTACGCGCCTAGAAATGACAAAAACACGGGCGCCCTCTAGGGGGTGACACGGCTGTGTGCGTCAACGCAATTTCAAGATGTGGGCTGTTGAGTATAACGATGGCCCTTTTGACCTTAAGAGTGAGTCTTCTTGAAGTGTATTCTTTATCAAAAACCAATGGAAATCAAGAAGGATCATGTTTGATTCTTAAACATACACTTGTTGTTTAGACTCTAGAAACAACTGTTTTACAAATGCTTGTTGTGTTTTCAAAACATTAATTTAGATAAGATCATCCTGAAAAACACAAAGAAAATGGAAATCTATTAGAAACCAATGTCAGACAGTTAACATCAAAATTTGGAATTTTTATCAGAACATAAACTTTCCTAAATCAAAACAGAGTCTTAAACTTGCATAAATTGGACTTTACAATTGAATTTGTTCAAATCAAACCAAGATCTACCATCCAAAAGTGTTTCAATCAAACACATTTGATTAGTAAGTTAAGTTTCAGGATCAGTCATCCTAAATCAAAGAAATGAAACCCTATAATCAAACTTATCAACTTAGTCTAATCAATAGAATCTATCATTCTATTTGACTTAAGTTAATATCCTTGACACTTTACCAAACTAAGATCAAAAGTTTATTGGAAACAATAATGTTCGTATATCCATTTTAACAAGGTCACGAAGACTAAAAATCCAAAGAACAGGAAATTGAAACTCAAACCACTATGGCCAAAATAGATGAGAATCAATTGAATACTCTAACTCATCAAATGAAAAAACTTCAACAACAAATCTGGGATGTGCAAAGGGAAAGAACCACAAAGAGATATTTGCTGCCAGACATTTGTGCTTATTCCTCTAAAAAAAATCTTGACATGACACCCTCTCCACCAACAACTACATCATCCAAGTTTGATGTCTTTGAATTTTTACAAAAGATCCATAAGCCCAAATCTAAGTCCTCAAACACAAATGATATTGAGCAATCCTATCATGTCATGCATTTATCTCCATCCACAATAAGCCAAAATAAACCTCAAGATTCTTTCAATCAAGCTAAATCATCCTCTTCTATCATATCATCAACATCCAATGATTCATGTCAATCTCTCAATCCAAATCATGCTAGCATAGACTCCCCTACACACAAGATCAAAATATTCTTTCCACTATCAACATTCCATAAATTCTTCCAATCTTTGATCAAGATCCCATTTCTCAAGAATCTTATGATGATCCCCTCCTTTCACTTTTCATCCAAAATGATTCCCTTCCATCTCAAGAGACAAGTATCCTTCCAGGTTCTTCTTCCATATCATCTCATCAATCCATACCATCTCATGATTCTATTACATCATAAGAGCATGATAGTTCTTCCATCCTATCTAATTATTTCTTACCAACTGATGATCAAGACATGCTTTCTACACAATCTCATGATTCCCTTCCTCATCAAGGTCAAGATATGCTTCCATTCAAGGATACCCTTTCATCCCATGAAGATGTTTATCCTTCTCATGATCAAGATATGCCTTTCATACCACTTCATAATTCCTTTCCAAATCAAGATCAAAACACCCCATCATCCCCATGTCAAGAACCTATCACACCTATTCAAGCTATCCATGAACCCCACACCTATAAATTGGGATCCTCCACTTTTATCCATTCTGGTTTACTTCCAACACCATCCTCTCATCCATGTCATATCCTCCCCAAAATGGAATCGCATCTTGTTTCACAAACAATACATATCCCATTGGTAAACAAGTGTGTCAAAGTATGAATTACAAAGAAAAAGGATTAGGCCTTCATGAACAAGGTATCCTAGAACCTCTTTTTGTTCAAAGAAACCCATATCACCATGGCCTTGGTTATACACCTAAGTGTCCTAGTTCATCAAACCTACCATCTATCTTAGGTCCTCATCCTAATCCACCAAACATACCATCTATCCTAGGGCTTCATCCTAGTCCATCAAACCTTCCCTCTATCCTAGGTCCATATCCTATTTCTCAAGAACAACAAAGGTACACATCCTTGACACCCTTTCAAAATTTTACCCACATTAACTCATCCATCATACCTCCATATCATTCATCTCAATCCACCTCTCCCTTTTCTCTTGGAAGAAATTTGGGTGCCAAATATCAAAAGCTTCTATATCAAAATCCACATGTATCAAAGGATCAAAATGTTTCCTTGAGGAGACATGCAAAAATAAAAGAAAAATTGATCCAAAATCAAAATAAATTTTCAAAAGGCCACAAAGGCCCATCAAAGAAAAAATTTCAAAGACCACAAAGGTCCATAAATCAAAAGAAAATTTCAAAAGGCCACAAAGGCCCATCAAAGCAAAAAGGAAATTTTCAAAGACCACAAAGGTCCATAAATCAAAAAGAAAAATGTGAAAGGCCGCAAAGGCCCACAAAGAAAAAATCAAAGTTAAAAATCATGTGGATTCCTAAAAGTCTCATAGAAGCAATAAAATATAAATTGGCATCCAAATTTGCTAATCCAAAAGCTTCCTCCAATTTTCCATCTAATAACCTATCACCTTCCAAATCCATTTTTCCTCCATCACTCCACCACCCTTCAAGGTGTGTGCCAATGTTGATCTTTCCATCCTTTCCATATATCCATCAACAAGCCTTCCAACCTCCTATCCATTATCCAACATTCATCCCCCATCATTCTCCTTTAATCCAAACCTTTGGATAAGTCCTTAGATTCTTCCATCGTATCATTAATCTGCCAACATTTAGGAGTCTAATTCCCATTACCATGGTTTATTAGAGGGATATTTGGTTGTGAAACTTGATGCTTAAGTCCTTCCTCCATTTCCCTATCATCCATATCCTATCTTCCATATTATTCTTGCACTCTACACTTAGGTACAAGTATCATCCATCTTACAATTCATGTTCATTATCCTTTCTATGCTCATTCCTTACATTTCCACCTTTGGTCTTGACAAGGTTAAGGATGTTCTTGAACATCATATATCTTATCCTATACGCTTTATCCATATCTTCCATACCATATCTTTTATCTTATCCATATTCCATCATTCTTACTAAATACATCCTTTCTTCCTTTCCTTGGTCTTGACAAGGAATAGGTGCAAAATACTTGGGCCTTGTGTCTGTATCTTATCTAGTTAATGTTGATCATCTCCATTCATCATTTTTTTCCTCGCTTTCTTCCATTCCATATCTTCTAGCATATCAAAATCCATGTCATCATGTCCATTTGCAACCTTGAATCTTATCATACAAATCATATTTAAGCCTAGCTACAAAAAATTATCTAACCCTCATATCTTTTGTCAATCAATCATCAACAATCATCAATCTTATCATCATCATGTCTTATGGAATCGATCATTCCTGGCATCTTAATCAATCATACCATTATCATCTTTCGACAAGAGATATGTTGCTTGTGTGACATGTTTTGTAGTGAAACTTTCATTTTGATCTATCAATTTTCCATGGTTGCATTAACCCTATTGCGGGGCATCTTGTTCCTTCAATCAGGCATATCATCTCATTTCATCTTAAAATATCCTAAAAAATACAAAAAAATCATAAAATTTGAAAAAAGGTGCAATAAAATCTCAAGAACAATCATTGCAATGTGGTCATGTCTCACCCTAGCTTGGGGGAAAAATACTGAAATCATTGGGGGCAATAAAACAATGAGCTTAGGAAAAACACAACAAAAACAATGATCGAAGTGCAAACATCAATCACCATCAGAACACTTCGAACATTCGTATCATATCAAAAATCCAAAAAAAATGTCAAAAAATCCAAACAAATGTCAAAATTCAGTCAAAACTCCAAAAACATGTCAAAAATTAGTCAAAAATCCAAAAACGTGTCAAAAATCAGTCAAAAAATCCAAAAACATGTCAAAAATCAATCAAAAATCTAAAAACATGTCAAAAAGTCAGTCAAAAATCTCAAAAACATCACAAAATCAAGATGGATGATCTAATCTGAATAATGATTGAAATACTTTAAGAAAAGGTTGAACATGTTGCATTTTGATCATTGTTATAATTTCTTTGGAGCAACTCGATGATGTATTGGACTAGAGAAGCAAGGAAGGAGAATGATATTTTTATTGTCCGTTGTCTGTAAGTTAATCATATGAATGTATGAATTGTTGGGGGATGTGCTATGCAAATGTATCACCGATGACATTCAAAATTCACACATTGAAATGATTAATCGTTGCTTGTTTACGCAATGAATGCTCAGGTCATCTCGGTTCAATTATACCTCAATGCTTGTGTTCGCTTGCAATATCAAAAATCATGAAAGTAGTACTCAGGTTGTCATTGGTCTAACATATACCATTGACGCTTGTACTCACTTTCAACATCCAATAAATCTCTATGATAACAAAAAAACACAAAGTACTATTAAAATGACAATAGTTTGCATATAGTTGCATGATAAAATTAAACTGCATTCATATTAGTTTTGCATCCGCATTATAGATTTTTCACATCAATTAATGATATCTATATCAGCCTACGCTAGATGCGGAATCATGTCCCACATCTTTGGGAAAAACTCTAAAATCTTCCTATAATCAATCAATCTATCATTAATCCTCGCCTATCATCAGGTCAATCAATCAATCTATCATTGATCCTCGCCTATCATGAGGTCAATCATCAATCTATCATTGATCCTCACCTATCATGAGGTCAATCATCAATCTATCATTGATCCTCACCTATCATGAGGTCAATCATCAATCTATCATTGATCCTCGTCTATCATGAGGTCAATCATCAATCTATCATTGATCCTCACCTATCATGAAGTCAATCATCAATCAATCATTGAATCTCACCTATCATGAGATCAATAATCTTCTAATCTATTAGGATCAACAACCAATATCAAATCAAAGGCTGACACAATCAAAAATCATCAAACACAAGGAGGCAAAGTAGGGCAACATTTTATCATCTAGCAGAATCAATATTCTATATCGGGAGATAAATTATTTCATCATCAAATCATAAAATTCCAATTTTTTTTTTTTTCTTTCTAAAAATCATCAAATCATTAATTTATCTCCCGAGGGGGCATATTATCATCAAATCATCTGAAAATCAAAATCTGGGGCATGTCTGGGGCATACAGAATTATTTTTTATCATCGATCCTGGCAGTAGCAGCAAAATTTTCTTCGAAGCAATGCATAAATACATCACTTCTAAGAGGGGCAAAATGTATACACCTAAAATTGGTCTGGAGCATCCGATTAATTAAATACAAATTATCTGATTAATTATCTTAATTTCCTCTACTATTGAATAAATAGAAATATTTATTTATATAGTTCACATTTAAATTCATCTTAATTAAATAAAAAAAATTAAATACTTTGTTCAATTTAATTATCAAATCCCTATTTTATTCCATCACATCGATCTCAAATTAATTAAATAAAGATCAAAACACTTTATTGATTAATTGCCATATTACTCTGTTTAATTTAATAAACAACTATCCTATAGTTCGTTTTATTAAATTATTTATCCCTCTTTTGCTAATTTAAATAAATCAAAATATTTGAATTAAAGCACAAAGAATATTCCATCTATATTCTCTCAAAAATGAATTAGATATCCTATGTCTAAACTATGTCTAAAATATGTCACAATTAATGCTTTGAAACTTCATGGGAAGTTTTGGAGACAAATTCCAAAATGTTCTCTCAATCCTCCTCCATCAATCTTTCCTCTTCTCTTGCCTGGTGTTTTCATGGGTAGAGACAATCTCCATTTTTCTCTCAATCTCCTCCATCTTTCACCATTCAATCATCCAGATTGAATCCAAGCCTCTCAAAGCTTTCCCTGTGCATTTCTACAACCACAAAATCTATAAATAAAGCCTCATTGAACCAAGAAAAGGATCTAGAATATCTAACTTTTGCACTCTTACTCTGCAGGAATTCAAGCACTCAAGCATCAAGCATATCAAGTAATCAAGCTTTCACATCATGGCTGCCTCCTGTAGCTGCAATTATCTATTTCATGTCCATGTCATGCCAATTTAATTGATTTATCATCAAGCATTGTCTTTTAGCTCCATATCATTGCATTAGTATCATCTTGTTCTTCAGATAGTCATTTTAACAATCATAGTGCCTAACAATCTAAGAGCAATTTTGATTTAATAAATCTTTGGAGATAGAGAGCAATATGACGCTTTCAATTGATTACTGTTTTGAATTGATTCAATTTATTTAATCTTTGATATAATGTTGTATTAAGAAGTGTTTTAATCTTGTTTACTTATTCACACTTACAGTTGTATTGGATTGTTTTGTTTCGAGGCGGGGGTAGATTCATCATGCATTGCTTCAGTCAAGTTTGTATTATGTTTTTCTTTGTTTATTTCTTCATGTAACCTATGAGAAAGGGTACAATGTCTATACCTATGCTCTCTACCACCTCTGTTTCTTTTATTTCAGTTTTCAATTTGTTTTTGTGTAGGAGCAGGTTGATCAACCATAGGTTTCTATTATTACCTAAGGGGAGGAACAAAAGGAACCATAGGAGGTTGTTCGACCACTTTCTTGTTGACTTTCTAAACTTGTTTTATTCTAGGAGGCGTGATGGGGTTATTTTCATTGTCTCTTGGTATTTTATAGGAGGTAGGTGAAGGTTTTGTCTTCGGTTAGTCTTGGTTGTTTGGAATTTCTTTAGGTTCAATCATGGTTTTGTATAGGATGGTAGGATCGGTTGTGGATAGAGACATGTTTCGGAGGGATAATTCTACAATTTTATTTGCCTTAAACTTTTGATAGGACATGAAAAGAAGTCTTCACATGGTTTTATAGGTTCTATAGGCTCGGGCCAAAATAAATCTAAGGGAGCGTTTCCATGGGAGGACAAAGGGTTAAAGCCACTATGATGCATAGTAAAGACTAATAAATTAAATTTGCGAGGAAATTTTCATGGGAAAAATCAAATATTAAAATTAGTATTAATTTTGAATCAAGATAAATGATAAGAAAGAAAAGCAATTAAAAATATGGGAAAAGAGTTTTTGAAGCACATGCATGACTTGGAACTAGGTTCTTTTTGGAAAATTGTTCTTTTTGTTTTTTTTTTTTCAAAAAAAAAAGCTTTCCTTATTATCTCTTCAAGGGGATTTTCGGATTTTTTTTCATGTTTGGATCTTGGCTAGTTTTCAAACAGAAAATTGGTCTATAAGATTATTCTATAAAAATAAGTATTTTTCATTGATTGTTTTTTGAAGATGGGGGAAGCTGTTGCAGAAGCTCGAACTCAACATCAATTTCATTTTGACATGCATTAGACTCCGAGTTAGTTTTCCTTTGTAATTTTGCTTCAATTCTTTGCTTTATGTGTCTATTCTCTCCTTGATATATTGGTTGTGGTGTTTGATAGTCAGAGATTTATGCTTGGTCTAGTTATGCTTCTATGAACCTTGTTGTCACTTAAGTCTATTGTTTGCTTCATAGGCATGCTCTCATACTGTATATATCTCTCCCTTCCTAGTGATCAGGCTATTTGGTAGTGCATTAAGAATTTATTCTTTATTGTTCTTGAAAACCTACCAAAATGTGATTTCATTCTAGAGAATTGCCTTTGAGATTTATGCTGAAAAATTGAAGGATATGCATGCTATTTTGTATTTGCTCATCCTGATTGGTCTTCAATTCTCTCTGTATTGTATTGGATGCTACAATGTGATCTACATCTGATGCATCATAGGTTGTATCCAATGCTTAAATTTTTGGGAATTGGATTCACTTTATTTTGTTAATTTTACGCATATGTGTTAGGGAAAGTTCGATGAATATTGTTTGGCTTTAGGCATCCGATTTTATGCATTACAATCCATGTATTTTGAAACCATTACTATAATTTTCTTATGAGTTTTGTCTTCTGAGACATTTATTCCTTATATCTCATCCATGACTCTCCCTTGTTAGTTCTCTTAGTTGACACTTCCCAAAAAGTTGGATTCTTTATATGTATAAGAAATTTGATTCCTTGTTAATCCCATTAGCATTTGGTATGGCTGGCATCCAATCCAATTACATCTGATTATCATTTTAATTCCTCTATCCTTTAGTAATCTCCTTAATATTTGAATCTCACCACACTCGATGTGCCAACCATCCTTGGCCGACAGCGGGTACCCTCCTTTCCCCTGCCGAATATATATATTTTTTATGTTCTTTATCTTTTCCTCCTGTGCAACTGGGTTGTGCCAAATCAAGGTTGAGGACTTGATAACCAACATGGAGTCGTGACAGTTTGAAGGAATTTGAAGGGGCGGTGGAGACACAAAGGAACATGCAAATTAACAGAAAAGGTTATCTATGTTACTCCTAGTCTTAAATCTTTGCTAGACATTTTCTTTTGTTACTCATGTTTGGATACAATTGTATACATAGGGAAAAGATAAAATATACCTTTGTAGCTACACCACTAAACCTTTCAATGGTCAACAAGAAGAACTACTTTTATTTTTAACATAAATTTAGTATTTGAATCAATTGCTTAAGATATTATGCACAATTTATGAATCGGCTCTGTTGGGTTTGCCTAGCCGCGGCTTGTTGCACTTCCCATTCGATTTGGTTTGGGATATATATGTGTGTGTGTGTGTGTGTGGATATATGTGGATTTTTGTGTTTGTTAGAGATTTTGTTGATAATTTACTGTTAATTAAGTCAAATTTGAGGTTGTAAACAATAGCCAATTAGTTTATTAAATCTAAAATTATATATATATTTATATATATGGATACATATACTCATAAATATATATATATATATGAATATGTGTATATACAGGTTTAGGTACCTATGTATATTTGTATTTATGGCTATATATGTATACGTATATATGCTTATATATATTATACTTATAGTGTAATATAATTATGTTTTGTTATTATTTTGTTTTTGATAAGGTAAGCGAGGTTTTGAAAGGACCAAGAACCTTTTATAGAACAAAGAGGACACTTCCAAATAACACAGACACAAACAATGCCAAAGAAACAACACCAGCAGAAACACCGTGGTAGAACAACAAAGACTCAGACAACAGTTGGCCAATAGTGACCAGGAGCAATAGCACACTCAGAACCAACAATAGTCCTGAGTCAAAGACCTACTATTGACCCAAACTTGGCTCCATAACCAAGAGTAATTGACCACATAGGACAAAAACCATTCCTATTGAACTAGAAAACCCACAAAACTGTAGGACCAAGATATTGCCTAAAACCACCAGGCCACCAATCACCTGCCGCAGATGGGGTGAAACAGACCTTCCGCTCAAAATTGACAATAGAGAGCCAAACAGTTTCTTACCAAAAGAGTGGTAAGAATCATACAAAGCTACAGAGAAATATTCAGAGCCAAGGAACAACCCACAACTTATCAAGCTTTGTAGACTACCAGGAACAACCAAGTCATCTTTTAGGAAAAAGACAATAGCGGAACAAATTTTCCTAATGCCAAGTCTTAGAGGAGAAGAGAGATGTGTCTTTTAATGTTTACAATTACAGTTCATTAAGACACACATGAAAGAAATAAAAAAACTAAGAAATAAACACATAACACAATTGACACTAGATTTACGTGGGAAAACCCTTACGGGAGAAAATCCCACCACACCAAAGAAAGATCACTTGTATTACAGTAATCAAATTACATGCAAGTTACAAAATCTTTTTTTCAAATGACAATTCTATATCAGCAACATTTCCTTGATCAACCTTGTATCGAATTACACTGTTACAATGCATTCATTTAGCATACAATGGAATTCACTCACTGATCATTCAACTAACCAACCAGACCAGACCCACGACCAAACTATTCATCCATCACTTGAGTTGTTTGTTCGTTTCCCACAAGAAAATGGTCACAATAGTTCAACTACCCAATCGGTTCACATTCTGTATCGCTCATTGGTCCAAGATAGCACATGTAGGACAAATGATTGGTCAACCGATTTTAACTTAGTCACTCATTAGTGAGATAATAGAATGTGTCGAACTGATATTAGACTATCTATAGGTTAACACACACAACATTGGCTCCTATTGCTCAGACTTTGGTGAAGTCTCCTCGATCTTCAGGACAATCGGCAAGACAATCCCTATCAACAACACACTCAGAATTCACACCAAACATTCATGTCTCCCCAATGAGCCAATGGATACTAAGACTGTGTATATCAACAAGAGTCACACCAATCATTCACCAGGAGAAGATCCATCAACAAGAGAAACACCATCGGCAGGAGATCAGGAGGTCATGCCAATAGCACAAGTCTCCCCGACGTGTTCATCGCCAAGAATCTCCTCGATGATCTTCGTCACCCAGAAATTTTCCATCAGAGCAAGCTGGAGATGTCACCCCAATTGTTTTGGTCATGCCAATATCGCTGAGATAACCACTAGGTCACACCGATGTTTCCAAGACTTATGCTTTCGGAGTAAGTTTGGAAACTCACTCTGATAGATCATGTCACCCTGATGGTTCTCATCGCCAAGATAGATTCAAGGTCACATCGATCTGATCAGCTAGTCATCGGAAAGACATTCCAAAGGTCTCACCAATATTTCTCTTTCAGGAGTTCATTTTTGGTAAGCATTGAGGCACTTTTTCCAAAAATCTCCCACTTGACGAAGATCTTATTGACACCTCCAAAGCACAACAAAACTACTGAGTTTTATGGGCACCAAGGCCCATTGAATTGGTACACCACCTGTACTTGTCTATGCTCACTAGTTTCATCAATGCATCTGCAACATTTTCTAGAGTATCCACATTTTCTAAAGAGAACTTCCCATCCTCCACCATATCTCGTACAAAGTGATACTGCACATCAATATGTTTCGTCATGGCATGGAAAGTAGGATTCTTTGCCAAAAAAATAACACTTTGACTATCACAGTAAATTGTAATTTTCCCTGCATCAAACCCAGTGTTAGAACACAAACATTTTAACCAAATTGCTTCTTTACAAGCATGAGTTTCTGCCATGTAGTCAACCTCCGTAGTGGAAAAAGTGACTACAGCTTGTCACTTGCTCATCCAACTAATTGCACCACCATTCAACATGAAAGTATATCCACTGGTAGACCTTCTACTGTTAATGTCCCCTGCCCAATCATAATCCACATTTCCACGAATGTTGAGAGTCCTTTATGATCTAGCCAAATGTCCATGGTAACATAGAGCATAGTCTGAAGTGCCCCTCAAATATCTAAACACTCTTTTCACAGCATCCCAATGTGTCCTTCTTGGATTCGTCATAAATCGACTAAGAACTCCCGTTACTTGGGCAATGTATGGCCTTGTACAGACCATTGCATACATTAAACTACCAACTGCACTGGCATAAGGAACTCTGGCCATGTCCTCCATCTCAGTAGGATATTTTGGACAATCTTCAACATATAGCTTTGTTCCCTACAAAACTGGAACAAGTAGCTACTTGCAATCATTCATACCAAATCTCTCCAAAATAGTATTAATATACTTACTCTGGCTAAGCCAAATCTTTCTGCCTATCTGTCCCTGGTTATTTCCAACCCCAAAATATACCTAGCTGCACCAAGATCTTTCATTTTGAACTTTGTAGACAACTGAGATTGTAGATCAGAAATCATTAACTTACTATTTCCTATGAATAACATATCATCAACATAAAGGGAAATAATAAGAATCCGATCATTTTCAATCTTGTAGTACACACAATGATATGATTTTGATCTTACAAATCCCAAATAAAAAACAAATGTGTCAAATTTGTGGTACCACATCCAGGTGATTGCTTCAAACCATACAAAGATTTTTTCAACTTGTAAACCGTATTTTCTTTACCTTTTCTCACAAAGTGCTCAGGCTGGGACATATAGATTTCTAAGACAATATCACCATGAAGGAACATTGTCTTCACATCCATCTACTCAATCTCCAAATCATATGCTGCAACAAGTGATAAAAAGAAATCTGATAGATGTCAGCTTTTCTACAGAAGAAAAAAATTCCCCATAATCAATTCCCTCTACCTGGGAATAACCCTTCGCAACCAATCTCGCTTTATACTTTTCAATACATCCATCCAGACCAATTTTCTTTTTAAACACACACTTGCAGCCCATAGGCTTTCTACCTTTAGGCAATGGGACTAGATCCCAAGTATCATTTTTCCTTAATGATGCCATTTCTTCATTCATGGCTTCCAACCAGGAATCTGAATTAGACATTTTAGTTGCCTCTTTTACAGTCCTAGGCTCATCCGTGTTAGTAATCAAAGCATAGGCACAAATAGAATCTAACATAGAGAATCCATACCTATTTGGTTGTTTCTTCTCACATGTAGACCTCCTCATAAGTTGAGGCTGAGGTTGTGGCTCTTCTTGTTTAGAACTCTTAGAGCTGCTCGAACTCTCCTCAGTTTTAGGTACACTTTCAATGTGTTGATCCTCTTTTTTTGGAGTTAGAGGTATCTCAACAACATCATTCTTCTTTTCCTCTTCTTTCATCCCTGACTGTAGATCTACTGAAGAAGGTTTCAGTTCCTAAAAGATTACACTTCTGCTGTACAATACCTTCTTAGTCACAGGATTCCAAAGCTTGTATCCTTTCACACCAAGACAATGCCCAATGAAGATACATTTTTCAGCTGTGTTTTCCAATTTAGATCTTTTCACATCCGACACATAAACATATGCTTCACAGCCAAAGACACGAATATGTCTGAGAGAGGGCTTCTTACCAGACCAAGCTTCCATAGGCATTAAATCAACAAGTGCTAAAGAAGGTGATCGATTCAATAAGTAACATGTTGTAGCCATAGCCTCAACCCATAACATCTGCTCCAAACCAGCATTTCTCAACATACTTCTTGCCTTCTTCATTAACGTCCTGTTCAACCTTTTAGCAAGTCCATTTTGTTGTGAAGTGTAAGGTGTTGTTTTATGCCTCTTTATCCCATGGTCTTTGCAATACATTTGAAACTCATCAGAACAAAACTCACCGCCATTGTTAGTCCTTAGACACTTTATTTTCCTTCCAATCTGATTTTCCACAAGGTTTTTAAATTTCTTAAAATGAATGAACACTTCTTATTTAATTTTAAAAAAATAGATAAATGCACTTCTCAAAAAATCATCAATAAAAGAAACATAATATTTAGACTTCGATAACGAAGGAACATCTATTGGACCACATACATCAGAATGAATGTAATCCAGAACACCGAAAATTTATGAGGACTAGAGTAGAATGAAACACGGTGTTGTTTGCCATATATACAATGTTCACATAATTCAAAATCGAGATTACAATCATCAAGCCCCTCAACCAAGTTTTTATTCTTTAAGGATTTCAAACCTTTTTCACCAATGTGACCAAGCCTCTGATGCCAGAGCATAGTCTTTTTTGCTAGAAGTTTCACTTCCAAGGAATTTTCTCCAATAGGAACATTTTCATTCTTCTCTTTACGAACAACTTTATGTGACTTTGTAGATACACTATTGCATTGAACAACCAGTGCATCCAACTTGAATAGAGTACCAATTCGGGCACCCCTAGCCAGCACCATCGAGCCTCTTATCATTTTATAGCCATTTCTAGAGAACGAGACTTGCACTCCAACATCATTCAACTTGCTTACAGAAAGTAAATTTCAAGCCAGACCTGGTATATGCATTACGCCATCAATTCCCTTAATCCTACTATCAAGAAACTAAATTCCGACTCTTCCAAGGCCAACTATCTCTAGAGATGAATCGCTTGCTAGGTACACCTTTCCACCATCACATTCTTCATACTTAGTAAACCAGTCTCTATGAGATGTCATGTGAAAAGATACTCTAGAATCAATTATCTAGACATCATTTGATGCCTGAGTTTCCAAGGCTGCAATAAAGGCATTTGCATTGCTCTGAGAAGAATCATTGTCAGCAGAATTCTTCTTCCACTTATTTTTCTCCTCTTTGCAATCCTTTCGAACATGACTAGGCTGCCCATAGTTCCAAAAATTCACCTTGGACTTCTTACTAGGAGAATTTGATCTCCCTTTTGATTTCGATTTGGACTTCCTATCCTTTTTCTTGCCTTTTTCTTTTGATTTGCCTCGAACAATAAGAGCCTCCTTCGCCATCTCAGAATATTTTCTTCTCATCTCTTATGATAACAAAGAAGCAACCACATCCTCCATTTTTAAAGTGGTTATTGTGCTCCTAATCGCCATCACCAAGTGATCCCAAGAATCTGGAAAAGAACATAACAAGAGCATACAACAATATTCTTCTTCAATCTTCACACCTACAGATGTTAACTAAGCAATCAACATGTTAAAGGTATTTAAGTGACCGGAAACAGACATTCCTCCCTCCATCTTCAAAGAGTACAACTTCTTCCTCAAGAACAAATTATTTACCAAGGACTTTCCCTGCTAAATACCTCCCAATGTTTTCCATAACATAGAGGTAGTCTTCTTTTCATGAACGTTCAGGAGAATAGAGTCTAGCAAATAAAGTCTTATCAACCCTTTTTATTTTTGATCTGCGAGATCCCAATCTTCTTTCTTCATGGCTATAGGTTTCATTCAAGACACAACAATCCAAAGATCACGATCCACCAACAGGTCTTCCATTTTAAGTTTCCACAACTCAAAATTGTTCTTGTTGAATTTCTCAATCTCAATCATTCAAGACATACTTGTCATTGCCATCTTAATCTGTAATTAGACAAATTCAAGACTTCTACAAAACTCCCACTGAACATAAATTGACACAAAAAACCAATCTACCCACAAGGATAACACAACTAGCCAGGCTTTGATACCACTTGTTACAAAAAATAAAATAGCAGAACAAATTTTCCTAATGCCAAGTCTTAGAGGAGAAGAGAGATATGTCTTTTAATGTTTACAATTATAGTTCATTAAGACACACATGAAAGAAATAAAAAAATTGAAAAATAAACACATAACACAATTGACACCAGATTTACATGGGAAAACCCTTACGAGAGAAAAACCCACCACACCAAAGAAAGATCACTTGTATTACAGTAATCAAATTACATACAAGTTATAGAATCTTCTTTTTAGATGACAATTCTATATCAACAACATTTCCCTAATCAACCTTGTATCGAATTACACTGCTACAATGCATTCATTCAACATACAATGTAATTCACTCACTAATCATTTGACTAACCAACCAGACCAGACCCATGACCAAACTGTTCATCCATCGCTCAAGCTATCTATTCATTTCCCACAAGAAAACGGTCACAACAATTCAACTTCCCAATCAGTTCACATTCTTTATCGCTCATTGGTCCAAGACAAAACACGTAGGACAAACACTTGGTCAACCGATTTCAACTTTATTGCTCATCGATGAGATAATAGAATGTGTCAAACCGATGTTAGACTATCCATAGGATATCCACATGACACCAACACCTATCGCTCAAACTTCAATGAAGTATCCTCGATCTTCAAGACCATCGGCAAGACAATCCCTATCAACAACACACTGGGAAGTCACATCAAACATTCATGTCTCCCTGATGACCCAATGAAGACTAAGACTGTGCATATCGATAAGAGTCATGCCGATCATTCACTAGGAGTAGATCCATCGATGAGAGAAATCTCATCAGTAGGTCATGCTGACAACACAAGTCTCCCCGACGCATTCATCAATAAGACTCTCCCCGATGATCTTCGTTACCCAAACATCTACCATCAAAGCGAGTTGGAGATGTCACCCCAACTATTCTGGTCATGCCAATATCGCCGAGACAACCACCAGGTCATGCTGATGTCGCCAAGACTTATGCTATTAGAATGTGTTTAGTAACTCACTTTGATAGATCATGTCACCCCGATGGTTCTCATCGCCAAGACAGATCCAAGGTCACAATGATTTGATCAACTTATCATCGGTAAGAGATTCCAAAGGTCTCACCGATATTTCTCTTTTAGGATTTCAATGTTAGTAAGCATTGAGGCACTTTTTCCAACACCATCAACCACCTACAACTAGTCTACAAAATTTCTTCCACTCAAGTTAGCAAGAATAGATCCAACCAGATTCCTATCAACTGAGGGGAAAAATACACCCTCACCGACAGAGAACCAAATTCCAAACAACATTGACCAATCGGGCATCACCTCTAATGGGGAGGGTTTTACCAAAATAGAAACATAAACAACAACAACCGATCCATAGCGCACTAGCTAGATGTCAATCAACCAACCACTAAAAGAAGGCACACCAGAGAAGGATAATAAAGTTGAACAAAGAACAACATTATTCAACTTGCAACACCCACCCACCAAGAAAACCAAACCAAGCTCCACCTCAAAAGGAGAGGGCTCCCCTCTACAAGAGTGGATAAAATGAAAACCTTTCAAACCAGAGTCACCACTCACCCACACCAACAGGAACCACCTCAATAGGATATCATAAGAGAGGAAAGAACACCCCGCCATCAACTCCACCTCAATAGGAGTGGGCTTCTCCTCAATAGAAGCAAATTCCACCTCAAAAGAAGCTAGTTGAAGAACATGGAAGAGACCAGTGACAATAGGAAGGACATATAAAATATACAAAGGAATAACTAGAATAGGGAACATGTTGCAAGGAGAAAACCACCTAGCCAAAGGCATAAAAAACCCCAAGTCTGGGCCAACCAAATAGAACCCAAGAAAAAAACCACCGAAAACCTCATAGGCTTCCACTAGAGCATTACCATAGGGGACCAATCAACCACACTAGGCCGTAAGAATGGGGAAGAACCAGTGGTCAGTAGGACCCCAACAACATCCAAACATTGAACATAGCAAACCAATAGGAGCACCTAGCCACAAAAAAACATTGAGAGAGGAGCAACAAAAGCATACCCTCCACTCCACACAGTTACCACCCCCATCAAGAAGAGCAACAATGAAATTCTGTAGAAATCGAACACCAGAAACACAGGTCGATGAAAATACAATAGCATCCAACATAACAGAGGAGTCACACCCAAGCCACCCACCCAACACACCTCAAGGTTCTGGTAGCTAGAGCAAGGCCATCTACACACACCATCAGAGACCCATGAGGAGGACCACCACATGACCAACACAAACACATAACCCACACAGGGCTAGAAGTGAAGACATACTGGACAACTATGGAAGGAGTCACAAACAAAGAGCAGAGGGGAAGGCAACAAACCCAATCCAATTAAAATGTGAAGCCAAGCCCACACTCGGGCCAACAAAGCCAGAGTCTATCACAATAGGCAGATCTACCCAGCCCATCGAAGATCCACCAAAGCAAAAAAATGATGATTTCCCACACAGGACACCCTCAACTAGAGAAAAAAATCTGCACAAGAGACATCGAAACCACTGCACAGGCCAAGAGACACTAGAAACCATAGTGTAGGCTAGAGAGATCTTCCCAAGGATGTTAAAGGAAAGACCGACCACCGGAGAAGAACTCATGGGGAGGGGAGTAGTAAGCCAGAAATGCACATCAAGCCATAGGACCCAGTCATCATCATCAGGTTCCAATTCATCAACCTCATCAATACCCAAAATTTTCAAATTTGGAGCCCTAATGCTATTCTCGCTCGACCATTGCAGAGTCATTGTCATGTAATTTTATTTTATTATTTTGTTGCGAATGAGTAGTGAATTTATTAAAGTATCTTTTAATAGGTTTTAATTATAATCATATAAGTCTCAGTATATTAAGTATGTGAATTAGATTGAAGGAAAAGATATGGAAATTAACTATATGAAGAAATTATTAAAAATAAATAAAGTAATGCATTTTTAAAACAACGTCAACCTTACGTTTGCATACTCAATGCTTTGGTTTTATATGTGATATTGTGGTTATTTTTTATTGTAAAATTGATTGTCATATGAAGTAAATTTTGTGAGTTAGCTTATTGTTTAAGTGAGATTCATAGTGTTAGATTGTTGAGGTTGTTTCTAGAGGCTTAGGGGTAATTGATTGATTTGGTTTTATATTTATCCTTCGAGATAATTGGTATTTCACTTGAGATGACTTTGTGAGGGTTTAGCCATGCACTTCTTGCTCTTTTTATGGTTGGATTTTTGGGTGTGTGAGAGGGCTCATGTCTCACCTAATGAGGACATTCATGTGGTTTTGTGAATTGTGCATGTTAGCTTTTCCCCGAATGTGTGTTGGGTCTTCTAGTTGTTAGTAGGGGGAGTGGCTCCCAATGGGGGCCAAAACCCAAAGTGGGGACTTGGACAACCTATTGAGAGTTGGATTAAACAAGTGATAAAATGTAATTAATTAATATTGGGATGGGTTCTTCACACATTAATAAGATAAAAAAATTTGTCCCATGCCTAGAGTGCTAGTACAGGCTCAGAAAGAGTTGGGAAGGCCGCATGGGCATCTCTTGGGGGCCTAGGTCTGGAGTTAGTAGAGGGGTCAGACATGCTGGACAACCCATGATGATACCATGTGAGGACAGTATTTTCCCTACTACAACCTAGCATTCCCTTGTCTTGTGTTCTCCTTTGTTGTTTGTATACCTCTGGAAGTGGAGTTAATATTATGCATTGTTTGATGTACCTTGTATGTTGGATTCATGATAGCCTTTTGTGTTGTGTTTCTGTTCTCTTGACTTCTTTGGTGGTGGGACCTTATTTTAATCTCCTAGCATGGGGGATGGACCTTAGGGTTCCACATGGTTGGGTGAAACATGCTATGCACTCCATTGGGTTCCCAAATGATGTTCATAAGCATGGATGTTGTATTGCATGCAAAGTTTCTAGATCTTGTACTAGACTTGTGATAGAATTGATGTTATGTAATGTAATCATTTTAGTTGTATCTTATTATGTATATTGATGTAATCTCCCCATTGTTATAAGGGAAGCTTTGATGTAATTTCCAAACAATGTAATGATCCCCATGTATGGGAAGTTGATAATGTATTCATTTCTTCGTATTATATGTTCATTAATGGTGGTGTATCTGTGGAAATATATATAATTCTTTTAATGTAGTGGATGCAAATGAACTCTTGTTATTAGTTGCTTTATGATGTATGTCTAGATTAGAAAGTTGTTGTAGTCATGTTACCCTAAAGGACATAGTTAGCGTGTATGTGTGTGTGTATTTTACATTCTATGTAATTGATAGTATGTTCTATATGTTGAATCACTTTTAAAAAAAAAAAATATTGCGTCATAATTGTTAGTTAGATGTGTTCTTATTTGGGGTTTTGTGGTGGGGCGTTACATTGCACTAGATGTTTAAGATGCTTACAATGTTCTGTGTCATGTCCATTTTATCAGTGATAATGGCATTAAGAATTTGGTCTATAGCTTGTGGGAAATGGTTTACTAGGATCGGTTGGTTTAACGGGAGGTAAGATAATTATCTTTTGTTCCATGAGTTGCGACATTGTATTATCAAGGGTATCAAGTAAGGGATTTGATGTAGAGAAGAGGTGGAAAACTCCAAACCAAACTCAAACAAGCAAACTTTCAATCTCTAAACATTCACATGATGGTTTTCATTATGTAATGTAGAAAAATGTATCCTTGACATTTTTATGCTCATTTAGGTCTTTCTTGTGGATTTTGGCCTGATTTTTCTTAGATTTAATGTTGTAATGTGGCCAACACATTCACATTAGGTCTTAAACCCTTGTGAATCAATAAAAATCTTATGATGTCTTGCAAAGGTGTCGTGAAGTGTTGTAACACACTTTCACACTTTTCTAGGACCTTTCTATTATAATTCACCTAAATAACCTCTTATTATCACCTACCAAGCCTTATTTCAAAGTTTTGTAAGGATTTGTAACAAAATCTCACATTTTGATAGGCTTGTCATCAATAATTACACCTTTCTTATGCCTTAATTGGCCCCATTATGCACTTACAAGCCTTATTTAAGTGTCTTTTTGATAATAAACCCGATAAATATCTTTTAATATATCTCAATTCTTGACACCCACTTAAAATGCCTAAGTGGGACCAAGTCACCACTTAGGATGACTTAGTCCCATTTGGCTCAAAAATCAAAATAAGTTCAAAATTTTGGTGGGTTTTTATTCTCTAAGACCTAAGGTCATCTTGTGATGTAGTATTCTTGGGAATTAGGGCATAATTGTGTATAAATATGTGGTTTTCCACTCATTTTTGGGTCTTCTCCCTCTAGTCTTCTCCTTATACCTTCTTCTACCTTCTCTCTCCTCTCTTCATTCATCATTCTTATCAAGCAAGCTAGGGTTTTGGCATTCTAAGTCATCAAGAAGCATTCAAGGGTAGATTCTTCAACTATTGCTACAAAATTTCAAGATCTATCATCATGGAAAGTTTCTAATTCTTTCATTTCATATTCATGCTTCATCTTATTTCTTCATTTTGGTTTAATTACCTAAAAGGGGTTTGACCAAGGCAAACCCCCATGCCCTAACATTCAAAATTTCTCTCTTTCCTTGTGTGTTTGTAGATTTAGGTACCTTGAAGGCTTGGAGATCATTGAAGGATAGATTGTGAACTTTTGAAGACATCTCCTTGTTGGCTAGGGAAAAATATCCACAAAAAGTCTCTTATAGTGCTAAAAATCATAGTTTTAGATGCGGATACCTGGAGGAGAAGAAAGTGCAGATCGAGAGCTTCCATTTCCACTTTCAGATTTTTAGAGAATTCAAAGTGGAATAAGTCGCCATTAGTGGTGAATTAGTCCCACTGACATGTTTTCCAAAGTTTTCTATAGATTCAGATACCCTTTTGGTTGAAACAAGCTTCGATGCAATTTTCTAGATCTAGGACTAGGTCGCCCAGAATGGCGTAATTTTCCCAGTAGGTAAAAATTCTAGAACCAACAACATTTATAGTCTTCATTCTAGTCTGCAACACATTTTTAGGTGCACACTTTCTATTTCATAGTTTTCTATTTTGTTTCATGGTCATTTCTAGGTCATTTAGTTTATGTTTGCATATCACATTGCATTTGTCTTTCCAAGTTTACACTTGGTGGTGAGCCCCTTCTATCCATTTTCATCCCCAAGAAATCTCCCTTTGACATATTTCAAGTTTTTTCTTGAATGAAGTGTGGATCTTTGTCCCTTTCCCTTTAGGTGCAAGAGGTTACAAAAACCTATGGTTCATTTTGGTGAACCCGAATTTTGAATACCTTCTTTTCTGCTTTGGATTCCATCATCATCCTAGAGTTAGCTTACATTGCATTTTACAGTAGTGAAATTTTATTCTAGGGTTTCTAAAAAAATTTCATTAGTGAAAGTGCATATAGGTTGCATCTTTGCATCTCAAATCATTAAAACATTTTGACATTTTTCATTTTCAACTTAGGTCTGCATCATACAACACAAAAAGCATAAAACACTCAAAAAAATCTAAAAATTTTGAAAAAAAATCACCACTGGGACTCATTCGCCACCTTGGGCGATTTAGTCCCTCTATGTCCCTGAAACAACCTTTTACAGAGCTGAAAACCCTATTTTTAAGCTTATGTTTGTTGTCCTCACCTATCTATATCAGTTGGTTGAGTTTCTGTAACATGCATTTCATCATCTCTAGCTTAAATTATCTCATTTCATGCATGGGTTAAATTTCAACTTTGCGTTCTCACATCGTTGCATAGCATAATCAGTCAATTGCCATTCTTACAATCTGAAAAATTGCATTTCCCTTTTGTGTGTTTGCTTTAGAATTGTTACATTTCAAGTTTCTAGAATAATTATTACATCATGTTTTCATTACAACAATCTATAGTTGTCATATTTCATGTTCTATTTTTAGATCTTATTGCATGTTGTAAGAAAGTTTTGTAAGTGCATATGAATATGAGGTCCTTTCCCCTTTCCTTTTATTCATCGTCGATCCTTCTCCTAGTATCCCTTCTATACGAGAGGTTAGTCTATTGAAATAAACCTTGTATAATCATAACAATCACATTTGTTCTTCTCCTATTATCTCTCCCACTTTTGAAGAAGATATTATGGTACTAGAAGAACCACTTGGTGAGAGTTTTGAAAACCTAAGTTTTTTCTCTCCTCTTACCTCTCTTAGTAGACAAGACATTGATAAAAAATCCAACACAAACATAGGTAATCATGCCAATGACATTTCTCCTTCTCCTAGTATCTCTCATAATTGTGAAGAAGATACTTTGCAGTTAGAAAACACAATCAATAAAGGTCATGAGAATCTTAGTTTCCCCCCTTCCTGAGGAAAACCATTGATCATTCTCCTATTTGTGATGAAGTCATTTTAGAAGAACCAACCTTTGATTTTCAAGAGAAGTTGGTTTGTGGTTCTCCTAGAACCCTTCCTCCAAGGGAGGATATCATGATACATAATAAGGATAATAATGCCAATAATTATATCATATCCTTAGATGAAGATGCAAAGACAACATTAGCCTCTCACTCGCTACGGGATGTTAATATTATTCAACCTCAACTTATCCTTTACCCACCATCACACAAACCTCAAACTCAAAATAAATCCGAATTTATCCTCTACCCACCTAACAACAATGTTTCACAACAAATGAGTTATCATACCGTTTCTCATACATATAACACTAGAAATAGTCCACAACCACAAAAATCAACCTCAGCATCCTTAACTTTACCTAATCACATCTTGCCTAGTGCTCCTCGATTATCTCCTAAGGAGTATGGTCTTGTTGAACAACTAAGGAACACTCTTGCCAAGATATCATTATGGGACCTTATTCAAGCCTCCCCTCACTATCACAACATGATTCAACATGCTTTACAACAAGTTCCTATCCCTTCTAATGTGCAATCAAATGACATAGCAGCTATAACTCAAGGAAACACTGCTGATATTGTTTTTCACCAAAGTGAGCTCCCTGCTTTGGAAGTGAAAAAAAGAATGAAGCTTTCCTAATAATATCTCAATACAAAAGAACAAGGATCAAGAGAAATCTTGTAGATACTGGCTCTACCCTTAATTTATGTAGTGTGAGCCTTTTGGATAGGCTTTTCATTGATAGATCAAACATTTAACCAAATTATTTATCTATTAAAGGATTTGACAATGTTGAAAAGAAACCACTCGATGTGATTAATTCACCTATTACAGTTGGAAAAACCACATTGGAAACAAAAATCCATGTTATGCCTCATGCACTCTCATGTAATCTTCTCTTAGGCAGACATAGGATTCATGCAATGAATGGGGTGCCTTCCACTCTTCATTGTAAATGAATTACATCTACAACAACAAAGTGTACACACTTGATGTTGATCTTGAGCCTTATAGTGTCTTACAACTTGAGAAAAACAAAGAAAATCCCTTGAACACATTCAAACCAACCACACAAGTGGAAAACCTACCAAAACAAAAAAAATCTACATGTCCTAAAACCTTCACAATGATATCAATTGATGATTTGGGATCGTTGAGTTTCAAACCAAAATTCATGGGAGAATACAAGATCATAAACAAAGAATCTAAAAAGGGAACAACAGTATTGTAAACAAAACATTCAAAAGATCCTTCAACATCATCCACCTCAACCACTTTAGATGAAACTCCAACTTCTACAAACAAATTCAACAAAATCAACAATGAATAACCACCCAATCCAAAAGCAATGAAAAAGATTTATTGAAAAGGTTATGAGCTTATGAAACAACTTGGCTATAGAGGAAAAGGATGTGGTGGTAGAGAACAAGGTATTTGTGTCCCCATCGAGCCTAACATGTGAGAAACAAATCATGGTCTTGGTTATTGTCCTTTGATAGAAATAAACAAGCCTTCACCTAACATCAACACCATCACAAACCATGCTTCTAAATGCCTTTAACATTAGTGCATCCTGAACTGATCAACACTACTAGTCTTGGGTGTTATCCTTTACTTGAAATGACACAAATAGAGAAATATTCACTTAATGTCAATGTCATCTCGCAAAACACTAATGATTTGAATTTTACACGCTCCTCTAACGGAGCATAAAAAATCTCACAATCTATAGAGCCTTGTGTAGGTATGACATCTTGTACTAAGCAAGAAACATCTTTGTCACAAAATAGAGGATCCCCTTCTACCTTTGATCAAGAGGGTATCTTGTCGAGACTCCTCCAAGATCACTTGATATCCCTTCCTCCGCGAAGTCGAAAGAAATTCTACTACAAACATTCATTTTGTGTGTATTATAGAGTTCATGGTCACTCTACTAATGAATGTAAGGATTTGAGTAGTAAAATCCATCATCTTAAGGAGTTTGGTATTCTTCCTTATGTGGTGGCACCTAATTCCTCTAATTGATACTGATTTTCACTCTACCATGCATCTTTAAATTTTTTTGGCTCACTCTTGTCTTGCACTAAGTGGGGGCAAGGGGTTAGGTAGCCTTGTCCTCGCATGTCACTTGTCGTTATCTCTTTTGGCTAGTCATTAACCTTTCATGAACATATAAAAGCAAGCTTGGGACATGGACGACATGCCTTAAGTTGGCTCGCATGGGACATACTATCCTCTCCATGACATTGCTTCATTTGGAACCATATGACTTAGCATAAAGCTTTCCAAATAAGCTCTCATGTCTTCTACTTTAAAGCAATTTCTTACAGTAATGGTGTTAGCAACTGCTTTAAAGTGGGGGCATACAATGACACTCACATTTCATTGTGCGCTTTTCTTTTTCTTGTGATTCCCTCTCTTGGAAACATTAGGTACAATGTTGCTCAGGATGAGACATTGCACTTGTCCTCTCTTGAAAACAAGATGATACCATTTGCACTTTTCCTCTCTTGGAGATGTTAAGCATGATGTTCCCTAAGATGAGACCTTGCACTAACTAAGAAAAATCCCTTTGAACATTCCTTAAACCATTTTTACATTTCAAAAATCATTTACAAAAGTCTTTTGTGGCACCTTATTAAAGTTATCAGGAGGTTTAACTTTGGTATGGTTGAGCGGGAAGCCCAACCAGTGGCATGAATTTCCCCATAGCCACCTACGTGTGTGTGAGTGCATACCAGCCATGAGTGTATGTTTCCCACCTTCTTGAATTTCTCACCTGATGGACAACCAAAATTTTCATTGCCTCAGAGTGAGTATGCATTTTTGGACAAACAACCTAGATCTGATCCACAATGTGTTGGACAAATGGTCAAAGCTTGATCCACCTTTTTACTTTCATTCTTCTCTTCCTTCTTTCCATTGTATGATCACGCATCTTGTTTTGCTGCAAATCATTCACCCTTGTGTGTGTCCTTTTGTGCTTATGTTGATTTGACTTAGAATCTTGATCCTCGGGGCTTGCACTATCTCCTTTGATCTTTGTCATCCTTTGCCATCCACATTGGTACAATTGGACCCCCCTCTTGAATGTCTACTTTAGTGTGAATATTGAAGCAAGTTCATCCTCTCACTAAAGTGGGGGTTAAATGTAGTGTAGAAAAATGCATCCTTGACATTTTCACGCTCATTTGGGTATTTCTTGTGGATTTTGGCCTGATTTTGCCTAGATTTAATATTGTAATGTGGCCAACACATTCATATTAATTCTTGAAACCTTGTGAATCAATAAAAACCTTATGATGTCTTGCAAAGGTGTTGTGAAGTGTTGTAACACACTTTCACAGTTTTCTAGGACCTTTCTATTATAATTCACCTAAATAACCTCTTGTTATCACCTACCAAGCCTTATTTGAAAGTGTTGTAAAGAGTTGTAACAAACTCTCAAATTTTTCTAGGCTTTTCATCAATAATTACACCATTCTTGTGCCTTAATTGGCCTCATTATGCACTTATAGACCTTATTTAAGTGTCTTTTTTAGAATAAATCCGATAAACATCATTTAATATATCTTAATTTCTGATACCCAATTAAAATGCCTAAGTGGGACCAAGTCGCCACTTAGGGTGACTTAGTCCCATTTGGCTCAAAAATCAAAATAAGTTCAAAATTCTGGTAGGTTTTAATTCTCTAAGACCTAAGGTCGGCCTGTGATGTGGTGTTTTCAGGAATTAGGGCATAATTGTGTATAAATATGTGGTTTTCCACTCATTTTTGGGTCTTTTCCCTCTAGTCTTCTCCTTCTACCTTCTTCTACCTTCTCTCTCCTCTCTTCATTCAACATTTTTCTCAAGCAAGCTAGGGTTTTGGCATTCTAGGTCATCAAGAAGCATTCAAGGGAAGACTCTTCAACCATTGTTGCAGAAATTCAAGATCTATCATCATGGAAAGGTTCTAATTCTTTCATTTCATATTCATTCTTCATCTTATTTCTTCATTTTGGTTTAATTACCTAAAATGGCTTTGACCAACGCAAACCTCCATGCCCTAACATTCAACATTTCTCTCTCTTTCCTTGTATGTTTGCAGATTTAGGTACTTTAAAGGCTTGGAGATCATTGAATAATAGATTGTGAACTTTTTGAATACATCTCCTTGTTGGATAGGGAAAAATATCCACAAAAAGTCTCTTACAGTGCTAAAAATCACAATTTTAGATCCGGATACTTGGAGGAGCAGAAAGTGTAGATCGAGAGCTTTCGTTTCCACTTTCGGATTTTCATAGAAGTCAAAGTGGATTAAGTCACCATTAGTGGTGAATTAGTCCCACTGCACATGTTTTCCAATGTTTTTTTTTAGATCCATATACCCTTTTGGTTGAAATGGGTTTCGGTGTAGTTTTCTAAATCTAAGACTAGGTCACCCAAAATGGCGTAAGTGTCCCAGTAAGTCAAAATTCTAGAACTAGTAGTATTTATAGTATTTATTCCAGTTTGCAACACATTTCCAGGTGCACACCTTCTATCTCATAGTTTTTTGTTTTGTTTCATGGTCATTTCTATGTCATTTAGTTTATGTTTGCATATCACATTGTATTTATCTTTCCAAGTTTACACTTGGTGGTGAACCCCTTCTATCCATTTTCATCCCCAAGAACTCTCCCTTTGATAGATTTCAATCTCCTTCATATTGAAGTCTTAAGGGTTTTTTCTTGAATGAAGTGTGGATCTTTGTCCCTTTCCCTTTAGGTGCATAACCCTAGAGGTGCAAGAGGTTACAAAAATCTATGGTTCACATTCATTAGGTCTCAATCTCCTTCAGATTGACTAAAATGGGTATTGTTGATGCCAAAAAATGATAAGGTAAAAACCCTTTGTGGGAAACTCAGTTAAAGGGGGGACCTATTGCTCTAAACTAAGTAACCTTCGGATTTTAAAGAAATCGAATTCCTCTATAACTGGGGTTTTGAATGGGAAAAGGAAGTAGATATAAAAATAAAAGATCTAACTAGGGTGATGCGCCAAGATTTAGATGTAAGGCACGATAGACCTATCTTGTGATGAGGTCTAAGGGCTCGTTCAACAATCTTCTATGTCCCAAGATAATAAACATCAAAGAGAAAGACTTGGATAATTCATTTCATGACATAAAATAATTTGCATAGAGATTTACTTAACAAAAAGAGTCAGAGACATGGTTCTAAATCAACGTTCTATTCAAATCATTGAAGTTGCAAAGAAACTATTCAGTAACAACACAGAATAATGTTATCCAATAGTTAAGAAATAGAAAGGCCAAATTACAAGGGCACAGTCTGTGAGTCTTTACAATTATCTCACAAAACAAAAGGCCTGGTGCCTTCCTAATTATTATGTAGATATTTCAAACTTCTTCTTCGAAAGAAGAAGCAGTATATATAGCCAGGGGCTTCCACTGCTTGAAGGACTATAATAGAAAAGATTCCCCATCATGCATGATGATGCTCACAACAATGATTCACCACGACCGTTGTAATAGAAAATATCCTCGAGCATGAACCTAGTGATTCATGAGTTAGATGCATTATCTGCAAATGATGGAAGTGGTCCTGGGTTACCCTATGCAAACAAGTGTTGCCTCCCAGTGAAGTCAGTTAGAACATGTGATAGTATATGGTAGCTTGGTGTTCGCACCATGACCTTCTAATGAAGATGCACCAAAAGGATACATGGCAGTATTTTGCAGCTCGTGGTTCATCCTCCTCCTCCTTTGATAAGAGCTTGTGATGAGAAGACATGTGGTAGAATTTTTACTATTGGCACCACTTGAGGGGCCTGCCAAAATTTTGCATGGGCAAAAGTTACGTGGCATGTGGTCAAGGCTTGAAAGAGAGTTATATGAAAGTAGGCCTAACATGCCTGATTTATTGACGCATGGGGCAGAACAGGGATCGAAAGAGAAGGGAAGGGAAGCTCCCCTTCAGTGAGTGATTAGGTGACATGTGGTGGCAGTGAGTCGAGACCACTGAAAACTGGTATGGAGGCTTTTTAAAAATCATCAGCACGGTCGAGAGTCAAGAAAAATATCAAAAACAACCCAAAGGGAGCATGGGGTATATTAAATATCCACAAATTTTGGTGACTATCAGGGGCATTTCACCTGCAAAACGACGAATCCAAAAATATTTGGTTTTGTGACCATGGCCTTATTCATTGATCATTGGAGTCAAAGCTTAGAAAGGGTGATCTGCAAGGGAAAATAGTTAGCCTCACAAGGCATTGATATGGCACACAAATTTTTGTGCACCTCATGTAGATCGATCACTTCTTTAAAAGGAAACATCACAGATATTTCAAACTTGTCCTCGAGCTAGAAAAGTAGCTATGTGATCTGATAAGTTACACCTCGATGCCCTCAGTGGTAGGAGGTTGGCTGAAGCTCTACAAAATGGATAAATGCCACTTCCTCTCCTCAATTTTGGCTGTAATTTTCTCTACGGTAGCCACCGATTCATCAGAAAGAAATGGAGAGGGCAAGCCCATTTGGTTTAGTTAGGAAAACCTTTCCCATACGTTGTCCATAGTTTTTCCCAATGTGATTGAGCATCGTTGAGCATGAAGGGTGGCCTCATGGGAACAAATGAACTCCTTCGGGATCTTAGTGGCTGACCTTCTATTTTCAACCCTCGCTTGTACCAAATCCTTGCTTGGCATGGTGTATATCTTTCCTAGTAGCTTTTGTGCTTTGGGAACCTTTTCCCCTATGAATCGAGGGAACTGTTTCATTATTCCACGAACCTCCCTGCATAAATCTGTTGCCTCCACCATGAAATGAAGTGTGGGCTGGAGAGTCAGACATAAAGCCTTGACTCTCTCCCAGTAGGAAGCATACAGTTGTTGGGCTACTAAGTAGAGGTCTGACTATGGAGGAGGAGTTTGAACAATCTTCTTCAAGAGATTAATCTTTGCATCCCTTGTACCAATCTCTTGTGTTAGCCCTGAAATTTTTTCTGTGGCAGAGGAGAGTTTCTCTTGCAGGTCTCTCTGTGTGGCAAGCTACCTTTCCTCAACTTGGCTTTGAGTTACAGACTCTTCCTCCAGGGAAAGCTTGATCTTTTGGAGGTCTTCTTGAAATTGAGCCTGCGTGCTCACTTGATTTGTCTCCTTTTCTTATACTGCTTGCTCCAATTGAGCACACAATCGCTGCAATTCTTCGTTCTTTTGCTGAACTTCTCCTTCTGATTGGTCCAACCTATTTGATAATTCCTGGTTCCTTTGCCACAACTCAGCTACTTGACTTGACTCCTAGGATTGGAACCTCTTGAACTCCCAAGTTGCAAGCTAGCCTGCTCTACCTACACATTCTATGTGAGGCACACTTTTTCTATTTCTCATGCTTTGTCTTTGGCAAAAAATACTTCTATCCTACCTTTAACGGCCTTGAGCTCATCTTCTACCTTCTTCAACTTGCGACCAAACTTAAGGAAGTCAGTGGTCACCACCCGTTGTGTCTTCTCCATTAGCTCAAATTTATCTAGTGGTTGGGAAACACGTAAGTCCAGTTCGATGGCATGGATGTCATAGTCATTGGGTTGCATTTCTCCCTATAGTTTGGTAACATCAGGATGCATGGTTGTGAAATGAAATAATTGTTGAGCCTCGTTATAAATTTTCTGGACTCTAGGATTCGCTGGTTTCCTAGCATCCTTTTCCTTTTGCTTCTAGAGTCAGAGAGCTTGAGCTTGCTCCGTTGTATCACTTTGTGACAAGAATTGAGTTGATGATTTGATGCATTCACCTACAAAGGGTGAACCAAGAGGGACAATGAAAGGAAATGAGAGGCAGGAAACCTTAGATGTTTTCTTCTTTGGAAGGGCAACCGTGAGTGGAGAGAAGGGAGAAATATTCCAAATCCCAGGTGATGAAGGCGTGGGGGGACTCATGGGGAATGATGGTGGAAATGGAGATGCAATGGGATCTGACTATTACAAAGGTTGAGTCAGATTTGACTCAGAGGAGGCAACAAGGATGATATCTTTGGATACCAAGGGGGTGGTAGCCATGGATACAGATAAGGAGGTAGACAAAGGTCTGACCAAAGACGGGGCAGCTCAAGGGGAAGTGAAAGCTATTTGTCTGATATGAGAAAAGTAGGAGAAACCTCCCATAGAAATAAGAGACTGGGAGCTGAGAAGAGAGGGAGAGAAGGATACTTGAGTAGTGGATTCTATCTTTGACCCTTGGCCTACTGCAACCTCCTATGAACCACCTCCTGAAGTAGTATCAGTGCACTGTCTTTTGCTTGGTGGAGGGTTCCCCACATCTACTACTTTTATCGATTTTTGTGTTCCTCCAAGTTTTCCTATGACCTAGGGTCGAGATTGTGAGGACCATGATTGTGAAATATTCCTCCTCACACTCCTAACAACTATGCTAGGCTACATTGTTGTTTTCTATATTTGCTTCTCCTTATCAGAGCATGGTACGACATCTTTAGGGTCAACCTCCTCCTCATCACTCGCATCAAAGTCTACATGCTCTCTGTTCTAGAGAGTATCAAACTAATCATCGATGTCGAAACCTGATGGATGTTGGAATGGGAAGATGGGGCTCTTGATCTCCTGGCGATAAATCCAGAAATCATTGATCTTTTTTGTCTTCCAACCTTGTTCCCTTATCAAACTATTTCAGAGGGTAACATTCATGTGGCAATTTTCATCCACCTTCCCCATAGGGAGATAGAACCCAAGCCATGACAGCCTTCAATTATCCTTCATAATATCCTCTAAGTCCACCCAGAATCTTCTAATGTCATGCAAAGGATTTCGCACGCTTCCTGATAAGGTTGAGAGTTGTGTCTTACCTTAATAAATGTGTCACCCAAACCATCCTCAGGGTTGTAGTCCCCAATTATCGCAAATGAAAACTAGCCTAAGGTGTTCCAAATTTTCCTCTAGTAGCTCCATTGATTTATTCTTTACCATGACCACTATTTTCTAGCTCATAGGGCATTCAAAAAATCCCCTCTTCTTCTTCTTTGGGTCAGAGAAAAAGGTCCAGTCCATAATGGTCAATTGTTAGAACACTTCAAGGGCCAATACCCGATCGGTGATGGATGCAGGGAATCGGATTGGATCTTCACAAAAGCCATGCACTCAAATGCATGTGAATTCCTCTCTGAGGAACCAGTCACACTTAGGGAACAAGGATCGCATCCAGCTGGTTTGATCACCCGACAGATGATAGTAGTCATTATCCTTGCCCAGATTGTGCAAAATTGGAATCAAGAATTTTTCTGAAAATGCATAATAATCATAGGTGGAAGAGAGGATGCAAGTCCATACCAAAATTGGCTTATGATGCTTCTTCTCATAAAATATTGACAACTCTATTTTTTCCTTGAAGAAATAAGGATTCTGATGTAGAAACATATAGGCAAGAAGAGAAGGATATCAGAACTTACCAACAGTTTTGAACTTGACAATATGCTTCTCCATATCTTTGACAATCATTTATGTGAAATCATATGAGAAAGGGTCTTTCTGCCTCCTTAGTTGAAAAACCAGGCCCAATTGAGATTTGGACATGATCATGTCATTGTCCAAGCCGAACACAAAAGCCATCATGGAGAAGGCATCCTGCAAGTCCACGTGGAAGAATTCAACATGATGATTCAGATTTTTTAATGGATTTTGGAAATCCTGGGGCCTTCTGGTCTTTGAATTATAAACGTTGAGGGAATTCCTTCTACCCTTCCAGAATTCTAAACCCTTTTTCTGGTTGAACAACTCCATCGACAACGGTCTAGTGCTATTCTCAGGAATGCACAACATGTCCCTAAGGGCCTCCACACTTATCACTACTTTCAACCTTCTTCCCTCAATGGTTCCAGTCACTGGATTGAAACACCGAATACTTTCGTGAATTATTTCTAAGTGGTGCACTTAAGGGACCATATATTGTGGGATCCTACAGAGCCATTGCTTGTATGATAGTTGATTGTCGAAGGCTTTCTTCATTCTAGTGAAAGAAAATTCCCTCAGGCCCTTAGGGTCAGTCTTGAGGATGGGGTCATAAATGTTATCCCACTCTTCCTTTACCAAACTTACATCCCTAAGAGTCCCCTTCTTTTTTTTCCATGTGTGAAACCACTCTAACTTATCTGGGATTCCAGGCGTAGCGTAGGACTCATCCTCCTGAAAAATATTGACCATGGGTGCTGTGAGCATCACATTGGCCAAACTTTGAGACGTTTCACTTGGCTCATTCATATGTGGATTCTGAGCTACTTTAGGGGCAGTAGATTCCATTTTTCCTCAAACTTCTAAAATTTTCTACGTGTCTCTTAGCAATTATACACTTTGAAAATTCTGTGCACCAACTATGTATTCAAAAATCCTTCTTTTCTTTGTTAAAACAACCGCATGCAATACTTAGCTTTTTCCTATCCTCCTTTGAGTGGTAGATGATGGTTGATTTTTCTACATTAAATTTGTCATGTACTACCAACCTTTTGGCTTGTGCAAAGAAAACTACTTGCCATTTTGAAATGACGGGATTCATAATGACCCCAGGTACTTACCACCCATGGCACGATTTTCCTTGGAAATTGTGCTGGTGATTTGAAGGAAGACTAGTCATCATATGTTGTAGTAATTAATACCTTGAATAGAATGATTACACCAAAGTATGTGATAAGAATCAAATAGATACGTATCCTTTCTTGGAGTTTGAGGAACACATGTAGGACGGCACCTCAGCATTCGACCGAATAGACTACCACGTGATACTGCCACCAACTTGTGATAATTAATTAACTTACCTTAATTTTGTACGTAGCAACTCATACCTGCAGTCACAACTGGGTGAGAGTCTCGAGCCAGCCTTGGCATAGTGTTCGAGGTGGTACTTGGTTAACCTCATGCTTATGGTATGAAAATTACCACGCTTATCCTTGTTGTTTTTATAAATAGGCACCTAGGCATTAGGGAAATTAAACTTAGCAATTTTTAAGCAGAATTAGCACTAGGTGATTTGCTTAGCATTTGGTATTTGCAGTCTGCATAGTATTAGCATAGAGTTCCACTTTAGGCATATTGTAAAGGGTCGTTGCTTGATAGTTGTATAGGTTTGGAAATTATGAATACCCCAATTAGGCTGACCTCCCACAAATCTCAAATGACCTTTTTGGGTGAGATTTCAACTAGATGCTTGCAGAGGACGACAAAGAATAAGCATTCTTTGGAAATCATAGCCATAAAATGGGTTCTAGGATGTGACTGCCTCGAATATGAGGACAAGTACAGAGTGAACACTGATGTGTGCTCCCACTTTGTAGCATTGATGCTTGACATCCAAGTCCCCAAGCCACTTATTTTCCGTCTAGTGAAGGAAATATTTCCAAAGAAGTATTTAAATGGCCTCGGGGAGGTGGTGGCGAATGCTACATTTGGTGGAGGAATCCCGATTGTGAGCGACCTTTGTAGGTTTATTGAAGAAGATGTAGTCATCCCGTGGTTATCATTCCTGAGCGGCTTTTGCCTCCAGTCGCGATAAGTATATCACCAAAAGGTCACCCATGCTTGTCACTTTCTCTTCTGAATCTACAATGTGGTGCCATTCTATGATATTGATTAGTACACCGATTTCAGGAACCTGGTGTTCCCTCCACCACCTATCATTGCTTCTCTGGATGGTGTCACTGGCCTAGTTGTTGTTGTTGAGGATGATATGGTTCTGGATGCTATTGTTGCTACTCCTTCTTCCCATGACTGAAGATTTCCTCCTTTTCATGCTTTTAAAAGTGAAACTCATTATTCTTTTTGTATATAGCCTGGAAAAGGCTTCATAATAAAGAAATATATATAAGTATATACTTTTTAAAAGCGTGGCCTCATATCCATTTTTCTACTGTACTTATTAAAGTATATACATATAATGAAGATATGACTTATGTTTTTAAATTTCTACCTTGTTGCATATTTCTTGTCCCTTCTAGCATATGTGTTATTATCTATATCATAATGTGAATTTCCACTGCATCATGGACTAGGAAGACCGGCCGAACAAACAAAAGAACAAAGAGGAAAATAACCACAATAATTACATATTTACATGGTAGAACTGTCTAATCAAGTTCTATAGAAATTTTAAGGTGAATTCCCCAGACAAGAACCCCTATCGATTTTGTCTCTATGCTTTCTAATTTAAATTCCTCATATCACTTATACTAAATTATTATGAACAGACCCTCCCACAAGCTGTCATATTTATTGTGCTAACTAGGTCTTGCTATCTGCTCATTGAATTTTAACACTAGGCCCTTACTATCCAGTCTCCAGTCCAAACAACCATCCAGTAGAGAAAAAACACTCGAACCTGCTACATTGTGTACAATTGATCCCATGGATGGTAGTGGGTGATGATTTCTTGGTGATGCTCAGTCTAGGTTGCAGAAATCGATAGATAGGTGGATATCTCCATTCTTCTTTCAGACCGGGATGATGCTAAACACCTAAATGTTAGGCTCAACTAAGAAGACAATTCATGACTAAACTAGCTTTGCTAACCTTTACGCCATCAATGCTTCAATCTTGGGAATTGTTGGCCTCTATTTTTGGCAAGCCAATTTAGCCTCTCTTTTCGATTCTATCATAGGCTGGATGATGTCAGGATCATATCCTTTGAGTTTATCATATGACCAGGCCACCATCCCCTCATCATTCTCCCTTGAAAATTGAACGAGTCTTTCTAACTTTAAGATTACTTGCATCTCTGATCTAAAAATTTGTATAATCACCTTCATTTTCTATGAGTTTCCTCTTATTATTTCTAGTATTGCCAGAAAAGGGGCTTTCGAGAGTGACCAAACTATTTAGAAGCTTATGGAATCCTTGTTGAATTTCTTGTTCGCCATTGGTTTTGGTGACCCTTGATTGGAATTGGTCAGTAAATTATCCCGACTATGAACTAAATAAGTCGATGTGTTCAATGTTGTCAAATACTTGCCAGCTCTGACCACTATCTGGAGTTGCTGGTCAGAATATCATTCACATAGAGTGTTGGTTATGCATTGGGTCAGAAGCTAGTTTGAATTTGGATCTGATTTCGGCCATGCGATTTATATTAGCATTTTTTTCTCGAGGAACAAATTGAATATTGAAAGTTTCAAAGCTTCTGATTAGGTCCTAGACTTTGTCTCCATAGGATCTTATATGGGCATCCTTTGCAGTATTGATATTCTGAACTTGATTGATGATTAGCTCGAAAGCCACGAATAGATTTATTTGCTTGAAGCCCATTTTCTTTGCTAGGATTAAACCTAGCACAAGGCCTTGATTTCCACCTCATTGCTCGAAAAGGAAAACTGGGATCAGAAAGATCTGACTGTCTTCTCACTGCTTGGAGAAGTCAGGAATATTTCAGCTCCTGCACCGATCTTGCACTTAGCACCATTGAAGTGTAGTGACCACAACTCTATGGTTGAAACACCTTCGGCCTCTTGTGTCACCTTTGGGATGGCTTGGTATTTTTCATAAATGACATAAGTCCCTAGTCGAGTGGCATGATAATTGTTGAAAGGATCTTTATCAATGAACTCACTTAGGAGAACCTCCTCTTGATCAGTCCGATCTTCGATGATTTCTTCATTTTCTGGAAGATCAGTGCAGTACATATCCTCCTTGGTGATGGAGGTGTGAGTGGGCTCAAAGACTATCTTAGCTTCATCCGCTACATGTTTCAAATGAAAATTTTCGGACACCACCTTCATTTTGGATCCGTGTTTGGTCCTTATAATCAGGTGTGACCAATCTAAGGAAAGGTATCCACCTAGTTTAGAAGTGAATTCCCTGGACAAGCACATACCGAATATTGGAGGAATATCAATGATCATGGTATCCTATTTTACCGTGATATTAGGGCACGAAAATAGAGTTAATGGAAGGTCCTTAATGATCCCCATAGTATTAATCATATTCCCATCTAATTTATTTAATCCTTTATTCAAAGGTCCGTAGCTCAGTCCTAGGGCTTTGACTATTTTCCTAGGCATGACTGTGGTGTTGGCACCGAAGTCAATCATGGAGTTATGCAGTAATTTATTACCCACAATAAGGGTTAGGAAAAATGACCTCGGCTTAGGTTTACCTTCGTCTACTTTGACTATGGATTATTCCTTTTGATTGGTTTGATCTCTGTTGATTTCCTCAATAGAGACCTCTTCTACAATATTTGTGAGAACTTTGGTCGGAGGTGATTAATCAATAGCCTCCCCTTGAAATGATAGCTATTTTGGTTTTGTGATCGGGTCTTCTTAGAGAGCCCTCTATAGCAATTTCATTTGCTCCAGAATGGCTAAGATCTCCCACAGGGATATGTTAGTGGATGATTTTTTCAATTGTTCCACTACATCAAATGGTGGCAGACTTGGAGGATTTTTCTCTTTAGCTCTTGTTGTTATGATCTCCCTCTGCGGTGGACATTGTGGTACCACTATGGAGGCACTAATTTTGTGGTTAGGAGAACTTTTAGGCTACAGGATGACTAATTGTGGGATGACTATTTCGCCCTTAAATATCCCTTTGGAGCGATTGTTGTAATTAGACTACACTTGCGAGGTCTTTGAAGTGGATGCTTTGAATGTGAACACCACTTCCTCTCCTTCCATCCATGAGAAGAGGGTGTGATTGGGAGCTATATCATTCTCTTATTCCAAAGACATCCCTTGCATTTGAGCGGCGAGTATCGTGTTTTCCATTTGCGAAGAGGTATATGCATAATCCCCATTGTTTGACGTTGCACCTTGGTTGCGCTGCTCCGCCACCTTCTATTGTAGATTGTCGTGTGGGAAGTTTCAAGGCATATGTGAATCACCGCAAGGGAAACACCAGGGGTTACCATCGTTGACCAAATTTTTTTTCCCCGCTGTTAGCTCTCTGTTAGAGCTTAGGTTGGCATTCTATAGCAGAGTAGGTACTGGTACTATTTGACTTGTTTTTTGCATCTGAGGATTTGTGCGAGCCCCTCCTTGAAACTGGTTTTTTTGGTAAGAGGACCTTCCACCCTAATAATTATGATAGGTCAGCTTTGGAGGAGTGGCCTAGTTGCACTTGATGACAGTTATCTCATTGTCCATAGACCACAACATTTCCTTTATGTCACTCATTTCATCCTTCAAGGAACTGGGTGTGACATTTTGTGGTACGCTTGTGCATGTGTACATGGATTGAGGAGGAGTGGTTGCAGTGGTAGGTGGCGTCACCTGGGTAGAAATAAGTAGCTCAGGGAATATAGGCATGATGGGCCGAGGTGAAAACTTTCTAGCATCAATCAGATTGTTCTATGCTTTAATTGTGACACTATATGCATCTGGTAGAGTGGTTCCACTAAGTTATTGGATCATCATTGAGATATCGGCATTGATGGACTTCAAGTAAAACATGAATGTCAAATCTTGTAGTGGGCGGATTGCAGCCTGAATTCTTTGCCAAGTTATGTGGAACTGAGCGTTGAATTCGGTCAGGGCATCATATGGAGCTTGCTTGATGATCTCTAATTGGTGATACTAGGAAGACCTATCTTCGTCATTCGAGAATACTTCATAAAAAGGATACCCAAGTTGATCCCAAGTGTCGATAGAGTTAGTTGGAAAAGTGCGATACCAATCTGATGCTTTTACTTTGAAAGAAGCTATGAGCAGCCTCAGTGCTACGTTCTGGTCTATAACTTCATGTACCAAACATACATCTGCCACATCTTGCAGATGTTTAGATGGTGTTCTTGAGCCATCTCCATTAAACATAGGAATATATTTGAGAGTAGAAATCGGGATGGGGGCCCAAATGATAGGCACTACTAATGTTCTAAGAGGACTTCTAGTGTCCCATGCCACATAGTTTCAGTTAGCGATTGGTAAAATGGTTGGTGGAGGGGTAGAAATGTTTACATGACAGGTTCTAGTTGGTATTGTTCTTAGTGGTGGTATCAATAAGCCAGGGTTATTTACTGTTTGGGATCTTGTGATAGGTCGATGGCTCATATACTTGCTTAATACTTAAGCACATTTAGAGGTCCCACCGGGCATGCCGGGAAAAAGAAAATCTGTTGATGCCAAAAAATGACAAGGTAACAACCCTTTGTGGGAAACTCAATTAAAGGGGGGACCTATTAAACTAAACTGAGTAACCTCCAAATTTTAAAGAAGCTGACTTCTTCTATAACTAGGGTTTTGAATGGGAAAAGGAAGTAGATATAAAAATAAAAGATCTAACTAGGGCGATGTGCCAAGATTTATATGTAAGGCATGATAGACCTATCTTGTAGATGCGGTCTAAGGTCCCATTCATCAATCTGCTATGTCTCGAAATAACAAAAATCAAAGAGAAAGACCTAGATAATTCATTTCATGACATAAAATAATTTCCATAGAGATTTACTTAACAAAAAGATTCAAAGACATGGTTCTAAATCAGCGTTCTATTCAAATCATTGAAGTTGCAAATAAACTATTCAGTAACAATGCAGTATAATGTTATCCAATAGTTAAGAAACAGAAAGGCCAAATTACAAGGGCATAGTCTGTGAGTCTTTACAATTATCTAACAAAATGAAAGACTTGGTCTCTTCCTAATTCTTCTGTAGATATTTCGAGCATATTCTTCAAAAGAGGAAGCAATATATATAGTTAGGGGCTTCCACTGCTTGAAGGATTGTAACAGAAAAGATTCCCCATCATGAATGATGATGCTCACAACAATGATTCACCACGATTGTTGTAACAAAAAAGATCATCGAGCATGAACCCAGTCATTCCTGAGCCAGATGCATTCTCTATAAATGATGGCAATGGTCCTGGCTTACCTTGTGCAAACAACTATCGCCTCCTAGAGAAGGTAGATAGAACACATGGTAGTATATGGCAGCTTGGTGTTCGCACCATGACCTTCTAATGAAGATGTGTTGAAAGGACACGTGGCGATATTTTGTAGTCTGTGGTTCATCCTCCCCATCCTTTGATAAGAGCTTGCGATGAGAAGACATGTGGTAGCATTTTTACTATTGGCACTGCTTGAGGGGCCCACCAAAATTTTGCACAGGTGGAAGCTACGTGGCATGCAGTCGGGGCCCAAAAGAGAGTTATATGAAAGTAGGCCTAATGTGCCTAATTTATTGACACGTGGCGGTAGAACGGGGCTCAGAAGAGAAGGGAAGAGAAGATCCCCTTGAGGGAGTGATTAGGTGACACATGGCATTAGTGAGTCAAGACTGCTGAAAACTGGCATGGAGGCATTTATAAAAATCATCGGCGCGATCGGGAGTCGAGAAAAAACATTAAAAACAACCCAAAGGGAACATGGGGTATATTAAATATCCACAAGTACAACTTCCCAGGAAGAATTGATCTCCAAAAGAGAAACCCAAATTTGGATACCCATGATGGCTTTATTCAACATATGAGGAAATTAGATTTGGTTACTTTGGAAGGAAAGGTTCAAAAATTGACTATTCTACTCTTGACTAAGCTTGAAGTGGAGCAACAAGTTCATATTTTTTGGTCATAAATTTCAAACAAATACTTGATATAAAAAATATAAACATATTTCTGGATACCCATTTTTCCTTTATACAACATATCTCAAAATCAGGGGTGGTCACTTTGTATGGAACCCTTCAAAAATTGGCTTTTCTTCTTCCAATTAGATCTAAAACATAAATAAATCCAACCTAGGGCATCATCAAAACACATGTAAAACTTCTCCCCTAATCTTGAATTTTTTTAGAAACCAAATAAAACCTATTTACATCTATTCCACCAATTTTCATGAGGTTTCACTAGTGGAATGGTGAGATATTCATTTTTTTCTTCCTTCAAGGCACTAAACCTAGGGTTTTCAACCAATCCAGAGTAAATTGGCTCTAAAACACTCAAATCTTAATGAAATTAAATGAAACAAAGTGAAATAGAAAGTAGACCCAATTCTCCATCGACTCCAATTGGTTTTAAATCATGAACCAACTGTACAATGTTGTACCAAGCTCTGAAACAACAATTTAATGTTCAGAAATGTAGAAACAAGGACACCTTTATTGATTTCACTTCAAAAATGTCACACCCAACCTTGGGTTCGACCTCCCCAAGGCTATTTAAACATGTACCAACCATTTAAAACTAATTTTAAAAATACAACCATTCTAATTCCTTCATTTACACCATGTGACTCTTCAAATTCCACAATTTGCAACATTTTAGACAATATTGACAACTTTTAAAACCTATAGCAACTTTTACATTTTTGACAATTTGACCACAACTGTCCTCCTAAGACCTCATCTAGACCCTTACAAACATAAAGATGATCCAAAATTACCTTATTACATAAGAGATACACAAAACCAAAACAATGACAAAACCAAAATCTCATGGGTGCTCCTACACCATACTCCCAAGAAAAGAAAAGATTCAAGCTCCGCTTGAATAGAAGGTAGAAATCATGAGAACCATGCTTGAAAACTCTTTTCAGATTCCTTTATATCCTTGCACATTGTCTTCTTTGTAACAATTTCATGTTTCCTTCACCTTCACTGTAGGTTTCTTGAAAATTGGGCAAAGATATTTGAACTTGTCAATATAAACCTGTCCTCCATTTGCACCTCTACCTTGTAACTGATCCCTTTCAATGGTTTGTTTCATTTTCACCTTAGGTTTCTTGTCTCCCAAGGCTAAAATATTATTGAGAGCCCTTTGTCTTCTCTCTTTGCCTCTAACATCTGCAACTCCATTTTTTTGCGCCACTTGGAGTGGCTACTTGTCTAACCATCCCTCTTCCATCTATAACTCAATTTGTCAATTATGTTTCTCCATACCTTCTTTTCCCTTCAAACATTGCTTGCTAAAATCTGCAATCTCTTTCCCAGCGATCCTCTTTCCTTTAGCATCAAAATTTATTTCTTTTACAACCTTCCAAACAAGTGCATCATTTGTATTAGCACCATTTCCTTCTTTAGACAAATCACATTCTTCATTTTTCTTGTCATAGGCCCCGGTATATGACATAACAACCCCTAGAACAAAAGCTAAATAGTGACTAACACCTTTTATTGGAAGCAAAAAGTCAGAAAATTTATCAATCACTATATCTACATGATCCTTCAAGACATCCTGAACTTCCCAAGGAAACTCTTCAATGCTTGTTGATGTCAAAATAGTCCTAAGTTTGCTTACCATTGCATTATTTACCTCTTCCTCTTTCTCAGATGGTTTTTTATCTTCCTTCATAAACAAAGATTCTTCAATGTCTAGTTCTAATTTCCTCTCTTTCCTTCTTCTCTTCTAAATGATCTCCTTGATAGGCCATTTGAGCCTCTTTCTTATTGGAAAATGCCAACCACTTGCTTGTTTTTCCTTCTCAAGACACTGTTGTATCTCAAGTTCCATTCTCTTGTGCCTCTTTTCGATTTCTTCTAAGGCTTGTCTCAAGGCCATTATCTCTTGTTGAACCTTCATCTGTTTTTCCTTCTCATTTTTCTTCTTCATCTCACTTTTCTCTTTTCCTTTCCCTTGTTTCTTGCTTGGTGCCTCCTTACTTTGCAAGTCTCCACAAACAATTCTCTTCAACATTTCCATTCTTATTTCTCACACAAGTCTCTTTCACCTTGCTTCTTCTTTTCTTCGTGATACCTCACCTTAGGCCTCTTTCTTTTCCCTTGGCCTAGTCTCTTGACATCTAGGTTCTTGCTTCAATCTGCAAAAAGACAACACATAAACTCCAAAAACTTATCTAGCCAATATCTTTGGGCTTTGATACCAATTTGATGCAGAGTAGGGGTGGACAACTCCAAACCAATCTCAAACAAGCAAACTTTCAATCTCTAAACATTCACATGATGGTTTTCATTCATAAGCCTCAATCTCCTATTAGTACTTCAGATTGATGAAAAATGGGTACAACTTCTTAGGAAGAATTGATCTCCAAAATAAAAACTCAGATTTGGATACCCTTTATGTATTTATTCAACATATGAAGAAATCATATCGGGTTACTTTGGAAGGAAAGGTTCAAAACTTGACTAGGCTTGAAGTGGAGCAACAAATTCACATTTTTTGGTCATAACTTTAAAACCAGACTTGATAACAAAAATATAAACATAGTTATAGATACCCATTTGGGATTTATACAACATAACTCAAAATCAAGGGTGGTCACTTTATATGGAACCCTTCAAAAATTGGCTTTTCTTCTACCAATTAGATCTAAAACATAAAGAAATCCAACCTAGGGCATCATCAAAACACGTGAAAAACTTCTCTCCTAATCCTAAAACTTTATAGAAACAAAAAAACCCTATTTAAAACCATTCCACCAAGGCACTAAACCTAGGGTTTTCAACCAATCTGGGGCAAATTGGCTCTAAAACACTCAAATCTTAATGAAATTCAATGAGAGTGAAATATAAAGTAGAATCAATTCTCCATCGACTCCAATTGGTTTTAAATCATGAACCAATTGTACAAGTTCGTACCAAGCTCTGAAACAGAAATTTAACGTTCAAAAATGCAGAAAGAAGGATGCCTTTTATTGATTTCACTTCAAAAATGTCACACCCAACCTTGGGTTCGACCTCCCAAAGGCTATTTATGTACCAACCATTTACAACTTATTTTCAAACTAAAACCACTCTAATTCCTTCATTTACACCATGTGACTCTTCAAATTCCACAATTTGCAACATTTTAAACAATATTGACAACTTTGAAAACCTATAGTAACTTTTAAATTTTTGACAACTTGACCACACCTATCCTCCTAAGAGCTCATCTGGACCCTTAAAAACATAAATATGATCCAAAAGGACCTTATTACATAAGAGATACACAAAACCAAAACAATGACAAAACCAAAATCTCATGGGTGCTCCTGCACTAGGAGTGAATTTTCTTTTCATGTCTCCATAGCTAAATGGTATCGTGGCTTTAACAACAAGTACCTGGCTATTGAAATTTTGAGTTTCTTTTTGAGGGGGATTAAATTGAAGGAACCCTTTATTCTAATTTCTAAAAGTTTGGGAATTGTTTTGGTTTGTGGACTCGAACTTTTCAGTTCGACTAGAAGTGGATTTTGTATCTCAACTACTAACCGAGTTTTGATAATCATGGAGGGTAGTACATAAGTGCATAAATGATGAAAATTTCATCATGGTAAGCTTGTCTTGTATCTTGATTTTCAAAATTTCTATGATATTTTGAAGGTGAGCATAGGGAACCTTGACATCAATTTGAGAATAAAGCGATTGGTAGCGTGAGATAAAGTCAGTTATCTTTTCTTCTTCTTTTTGCTTGCATCTCATCAAGTCATCCAAGGTCATCTTAGGGGTCATATGCACTTGGAAATGGTTAAAAAATGCCTCAACAAGTTCATTGAATGAACAAATTGACTTGTTCAGTAAAGAAGAAAACCACTCCAAGGCGTATCCTTCAAGGACCTAGGGAAAATTCTAGCCAAAAGTTTATCATCAAGGACAAAGTCACTACACAATGTGGTATAGGCATTAACATGGTTTGAAAGATCTCCCTTCCCTCCATATTTCTCTAATATAGGAACCTCTACACCTTTTGGCATCGGTGTTCGCAATATCTCCAAGGAAAATGGACTACTTTTGACATAATATGTAGGTGGGCCATTTTGATTTTGGTTGATGGTGGAAACTTTCTTTTGAAGGGATGAAACTGTTTGCAAAAGTTGATTTATGAGAGGGTCATTGCTTGTATTATGAGATGGAGGTGAAAAAGGTGAGGGGGGTGTATGTGTTTGAAGGACAAGTGAATGGAATACTTATAGGTGGTAAAGTGGTAGGAGATAGGACATGTGATGCCATAAAGGAAATAGGGATGCTAGCAGAAATACCCAAGGAAGGAATCACATTACCAGCTGGTTGTATTATTGTTGTGACTTGAGGGTTGGTATAGGTAGGTATTGAGGCAATTGCTATGTGAGGATGAATTTGAGCTCCTCCTTGGCTTGTGACATTTATTTTAGGTAAAGGACAACTAATGGTTGAGGTGAGATGTTTTCCAAAGATTTGAACTATGTTTTTCACAAGGTCAAGCCCATCTTCACTTTCAAGCATGCGATGAATGTTGTCTATAGTAGGGATGGAAGTAGTTGAAATGATGTCATTTTGTACTTGATGTTGTAGGTTTTCTAAGTCTTCATGAATTTGAATTTGAATTTGAATTATGTTTTCTTGTGAGACACTAGCAACCATGGTTTCAACATGCATCACACTACTTGAAGGTAAAGAGTTGTTAAGGGTATGGTCCATACCTAGTGTACTAGTGTCAATACTAGGAGAGACAGATTTAGATAACCCAAGATCTAGAATGATTGTGCTATCACGGGATGGCATGAGTCTCAAAATTTGTCTCACTATAGTATTAGCAATAAGACATCAAATATTCATACAAGGGCTACTAAATGCAATATAAGCTAAGAAAAATAAAATGCTTATAATAGAAATTTTGGAAACATAAAGTTATAAACAACTAGAAAATCAGAAAAAAAATTAAATGCCTGAAAAATGCAGTGCAAAATATGCACAGGGACTAATTCGCCCAAGGTGGCGAATGAGTCCTAGTATGGACTTTTTTACAAAACAAAAAGAAATTTTTAATTGCTTTTTTAGGTTTTATGATCTGAAAACTAAATGAAAATGCAAATTTTATTTGATTTTCAATGAAATGAGATGAAAAAATGAAAGCTATATGAGCTTTCACTAATGCAAAATTTGAAACCCTAGAATGCCAATTAACTAATGAAAATCCTAATGCAATGTTAATGGAAGAAAGATCTAGGATGATGATGCTCTCCAAATTACAATTATGATGTTCTAGATGCAGGTTCACCAAAATGGAACCTCTTTAAAATATGGTGGATAAAGGTGATATCTTATGGTTTAGGACATAGAGAACACCCACTTTCATGATATTCGACTCAAGGATGACCCTAGAGATCTCAATGCAAAGGAGAAAGAGATCTTGCAATAGGGTTTTCCTAGGGGCTGAATGTAAACTAATAAGGGGTTCACCACCAAGTAAGAGCTTGGAAAGAAAAATGTAATGCAAAGTATGATGCAAGATGAAATGAAAAACCTTAATTCAATGCAAAGCTTCAGTAAATGACCTAGAAATGCAAATGAAACAACACGAAAAGCTACAGAAAGGATTGTGACCACTTGGAAATCTAGAGATGGCTGGATGGAGGTCTGGCACACTAGAAAATCTGACTTGAATGCTGAGTGGGACTCATTCACCAAGCTGGGAAAATCAGTCCAGAATCTGGGTTTCTGTGCGGGAACAAGAATCTACCAAATAGGTATCTGAATCTGCAAAAATCTGAATTTTGATTGAAACTAGGACGCATTCGCCGGAAGTGGTGAATCAGTCCAGTTAGGGATTTTTGAAGCTTCAAAGTCTACATATTCTCTTCTCAATCTTATTTTTCCTTCCTGATTGATCTTCGGATCCGAAACCCTGATTGACAACTTGTAGGTGTTCTCCAATATTCTCCAATACTTAATGACAACTTTGACAAATTTTAATGACTTAACAAATTTTCTCCAATCTTTCTCTTAGGAAATCTGCAACCTAGACCTACAAATCACACTCAAAGGAGAGGGAAAAATATTTTTGGGTTAGTGGATAGGGGTTTTCCCTGGTCAAACCCTATTTTGGTAATCAAATCTTGAAATAGAATGAAATAGGAATGTAGAATGATGAATGAACAAAACAAGATGTTGCAACCCACCAAACCCTATCAATGAAGTGTTGCAAAAATATATGAGATGGCTCTAATGGATGTAGATCTTGACCCTTGCTTGAAGGTGATAGATCTTGAATGAAATTCCTGTTTGAATCATAAAACCCTACATCACAATTGTTAGCTTCAAAACAAACATGATGCATGAAGTACTTAACATGATGATTGGTGCTTGAATGCTTCTCTAAAATACTTGATATTCTACCCTTGAATCTACTTGTGAAATCAATTATGCTATTATGAGTGCTCTCACAAAAGTATTATGTCACTTGATTGCTTGTTAGGAGAAAATGAGTGAAAGAACCTTGTATTTATACTTGATTATGTAAGAATTCCCAAACTTACAACACTACAAGCCAACATCAGATCTAGGAGGATAAAATCCCGCCAAGAATTTGAATTAAATTTGATTTTGGGCCACACGAGACCCATTCACCCAAGGTGGTGAATGAGTCCCATCAGGTATAATTTATGGGACCATTTTTCAAAAATGCTTAGAAAGGTGTGAAACCAGGATTGAGACTCAAAAATCTAAGTGGCAATTATTTTCCCAAGGTGGTGAATGAGTCCCAAATCACTAAATTTGGGCCACACAAGCCAAAAACACCTGAATTATGATTGGGTAATGATTTATGTCGGGATTATCCTTGAAAAGATGCATTAGATGAGGCTTGTGGATGCAATTTAAGGCCAAGTAAATCATGAGAAAGCCTAATTATTAATGACAACCCTATAAAAGTGTGAAAGTGTGTTACAACACTTTAAATAAGGTAGGATTAAGGTTAAAAAGAGGTTTATTAGTTGTAGTTAATTAATAAAACCTTAGAAAAGTGTGAACATGTGTTACAACATTCTACAACACTTTAGCAAGGTACCATTCTTGTTCATTAGTTCACAAGGTCCCAAAACCTAATGTGAATGTGTCAAACACATTACAACACAAAATCAAGGCACCATTAAGCCTTGTTCACAAGGAGGGCCCAAACAAGCAAGGGAAAAGTAGAAGGGATATTTTGTTTGTTTCTCCAGTAGTCATGTTGTAGGGTAATGCTTTCTTCACAATCACTGTGTTTAGGAGACTATAAGCTTGTTGGGTATTGTAGTGTTGTTCAAGGTTGTAAAGTTTAAAATTTGAGGAGATTTTTCAGGCTATAATTGCTTGTTTTGAGGGGCAGTTTGTAGAAGTTTGATGTCAAGGCAGTTTTCTTTGTTAATGCAACCTTTCTATATCAAAAATATTGAGCAAGTTGCCTAATTTTGAGAGGTTTTGGCAGTGATTTGTGGCAAGATTAGAAATTAGATTGCAACAAGGAAGTTTTCAATCAACAACCTTGATTTTAAGGAGAATTCAATCATCAAATAGTCCTCATTTTGTGGAGTTTGCAGTAGTTAGGGTTAGCAATCAACATCAATCAAGATGAGTGATTGATTCTCTTTCTCAAATCAATCAAGAGTGATTTTAGAAGTTTAATTATTTATAAAGGCATCTCTAGGCCTTTCTTCTTTTTATTTTTGGCTTTCTTTTCATGCTTACAACGTAAAAGATTGTTTTGTAACTCAATTTAGAAATGCATTGTAAAACAATCCTTTTGATTCAATGAATAATGATAGTAGTTCCTTCTTATTTTTATTTTGTATCATATTGCTAATGAATTGGTAGATTATTTAGTTGTGATATGATTTTACAGCCCTTTTTGTCCCCATTCAAGTAATGTTTTGGCAAAGGATGCATGTTTAAGTGCAGGTTATATGTTGTGTGTTCATTTCAGTAGATTGTAGTTGTGAAAATATCTTTCCTTCATGCAATAGGTTGAAACTAGAACCTTCATATGAAATATTTATGTGCTTCATGTTTTAATTTGAGTTGTGAACAAGTCAAAACCTTATTGATTCATATTGTGATATGGTTGCAGTAGTTAGACATAAATATTTTGGCGCATCACCTCCTAGGAATTAGTTTTGGTTTCAATAAATCTCTCTATCCCTTTTCCTTGGAGTTTTTTGTAGTTTAGGTGATCCATCAAAGGGAACTAGCCCACTCTAGAGATTCATCCTCACTTTAAGCCACCCACAATTTGAGGATGTTTCCATGTTACACGAGATGGATAATTTTCTCACTTATCTAGGGTACAATCCTAAGTGATAACAATTTTTGGCACACCCGATGGGACTCGATTGGACTGTTTCAGTCCAAAATTTTCTCATATATCACTGATATTTGGTGTGTATGTCAGTTATCTCTTCCCTTGGAGGTAAGAAAACAACACACTTGACGACTTTGAAAAAAATGAATATTGGTTTTAGTATGATCAAGTGTTGGTTTGTTTCAAAAAAGTTTGATTTTGTTTGTTTTCCTAGCTTTGAATGAAAAAACATGTCTATTTTTCATGTAAATATGTCATATCATCCATCATATCATTAAAATGTTGCTTATCCACCTCATTATCAAAAATATCAAGTCAATCATGCTACTAGTTTTAGTTCACATTCCATGGCTTTTCAAGAAAACCAGCATATTCAATATGATCACCACCTACCCAACCTTGCTCAATCCCCATGTCAGCCTACATATGCTCAAAATTAGTCCCAACAAGAGTATTTTGTTGCCAACCAGCATAGTTATTCATATAGTTAGCCTCAAGAAGACTATTACGAACATATTTTTTGATCAGATCCAAAATCTTGACCATATGGAGCTTGGTGACATGAAAGGTGTGTTGTTATACATGGATAAGTTGTTGGTTGACATCAAAATGCAAATGAAGTTTAATTTGAAGCAGCAGAAGTTAGATTGTCAAGCCTATCTTCATGAGCAGGAGTTGGAGACACAAAGGTTACAGTTTGAAGAGAATCTTGAAAGGGAGATAGTTGAAAAAGAGAAAAAAATGAATCTCTTGCTTGCTCAAACAAAAAATCATGAAGTCCAAACAACTCCTTTCATTCTAGATCATCTTGTTCAAAAGGAGGTTTGTAAGTATAAGTTTCCAAGTTTCAGACCAAGTGAGCCTCTTAACCCTCCTAAAGTAAAGATTTCAATCTTTAGAGATACTTTACCATTGCAAGAACCTATGTTGGCACAAACTGAACTTGTTATTCCTCAAGAGCAACCCCTTGAAGAGCATTTTTTCCTTCAATAAATCCAAGAAGCTCCCCAAGTTTCCCCACCAGGTGAATTTGATTCTCCTCTCACTATTCACCTTTACAAGGGTGGACCCATTATCTATTAGGATAACTCACTAACCATGAAAGAACTTAGAAAAGTAAATTTAGTGCATACAACTATGGAGCAGTATCGGTTAGAACAGAGAAAGATTGAACAAGAAAGGACTTCCCAAGATGAATCTTTGAATGTTTTGACTAATGAGCTACCTTTTTTTGTTGAAGATGATGAAAATTTTGTAATGCTTATCTCAGAAGGTCAGCCAGAACAACAGGATGAAGAGGTAAAAGAGGCTAATCGAGAGGAGTATTCTTTATTTTGGTTTAATGAATTACCTTCTTTCATTGAAAATGATGAAGTGTGAGTTTTCTCTCACCAACAACAGTTCCAAAGAAGCAAGAAGGTGCCAAAAAATATGGTGAGTTTTTGATTGAAGATAATCGGTGTGAAAATCGATCCTTGGATCAGGAAGAGGAGTAGAAAATTGAACCTTTTGTGGAGTCTAAAAAGTTTGGTAAAGACTGACATGAGGTAAATAACAATCCTCTTTTATAAAAAATTCAAGAAGATTGTGAAGAATGTTTATTTTGGAATGATCTTGAAGTTTTTATTACAAACTTAGATAATGTGAAAGAGGTTTTAGTTGATGTGTTTAATGATATTCGTGGTTCTGTGGATGAAAATGAAATGAGTATGTCTATGTTGAAATAAATGCCAATTTTGAGCAACAAAATGATGAAAACCATTTGGACAAGGTGTTGATTCGTGAGCAGATGAGTGAGAGAATCCTTGATTTGAGTAACCAAGAGGTTGAGACATGCAAATATTGTGTAAGATGAACAAGACCAAAAGCAAGACACTTCTTTTCAAGGCATGAGTTTTGATATCTTTTTGGGTTCTCAAGAAATCAGTCATGAAGATGTCTTAGAGAAAGTCATGAATTATGAAACTAATGATGAGTTTGATGAAGATTTGTGCACAAATATAATAGAGGAGTTTTTTTTCAAATTTTGATGCCATATCTTTAAGTGATTAAAATCTGAAAACTGAGGTTGAAATAGTAGATAACTAGCAAGAAACCAATAATAAGAGTTCAAGTTTCATCCTTTCAAGAGGATGCCCCATCAGAGATTTGGCCAACAAGGACTATAGTAAGATACAATAGGCTTTCAGCACATCCAAAGAGCGGATTTCAAATGAGGAAAAACATATCCATTCATGTCAAATCAGTGGTATGTTTGGTCAAATTCAAAGGGTGAGTGCATTTGGTTGTGTTATTTAGGAAGCATTGCAACAATTTGTGGGTTTTCCTTTTATTTCTCACCTCTTATCAACAGTTCATGAAAATGTAGAGAATCCTTTGTTGGTTAAAAAAGGGAGATATTTTACAAATCTAGTTAATGGGTTTGTTTGAGCATCATTCTTTGCTGGTTAGAGTAAGTTAGAGTAAGTTAGAGTAGGTGTTTCTTTGTTGGATAGCATGCTAGATCTCAAATCCTTTTTGCATGATGGAGGTTTGACCAATTTGGGCTTCGAGGGTAGCTTATTCACCCAGTCTAATAAATGGACATGGGACAATATTATTTAGGTTTGGCTTGATCATTTTTTGGTTTCTTCCAACTAGGATATCTCTTCCCTCTCCTTGTCTTCTCTCATTAGACTTGGATCAGATCATACCCCATTACTCCTGAGTTGGAGCACTCCCCCCTAAGGCGAAAAGGCCTTTTCATTTTGAATTAATGTGGACGTACCAACCTCTATTCAAGTACCTTCTCTTCTCTTGGTGTAGGGTTTGTGGATGTGGCTCTGTGATGTAGAATTTGGCTTTTAAATTCAAGAATCTTAAGTGCAATCTCAAATTTTGGAGTAAGAAAATAAATTTAGTCTCTCAAATATCAACTTCAACAGGTAAAAAAAGAGTTAGAATCTTTTTTCCAGGTGGATATTGCTGCGAAGGAAAATACTTTGCTCAGTTAACATAATATTATTGAGAAAGAGGAGGTTTATTGGAAACAACAATCCAAGAATCAATGGCTCTGTGAGGGGGATAAAAACTCTAGATTATTTCACATGACGATGAAAAGAAATAAGAAGAGGAATACTATCTCTGAGTTGATCCTTGAAGATGGATCCATATTGACTGATGAGGAAGATTTAGCTCATGTTGGTGTTTATTTTCTCCATACCATTCTCAACCCACACCTGAAAAAGTTTTTGGTGGGTGACATCCTTAATGTTATCCCTTGGATCTAACTCAGCAAGAGGTTACGTCTATGTAAATTAGTGCTCAGGTGGATGAGATTCATGAGGTTTTGTTTTCCCTTAGCCCTTTTAAATCATTTGGTCCATACAATTTTCCTCCTTTCTTTTTTCAGATGTTTTGGAATATTGTTGGTCAAGACATCACGGTTGTGATGGATGAATTTCTCTCTACTGGTAAAATCCTTAAATACTTCAATAAAGATTCCATTGCTATCATTCCTAAGCATCTGGGTGCTAACAAGCTGATTGAATTTAGGACTATTAGTATTTGTAACATATTTTACAAAATCTTATCTAAGTTGCTTGTCAATCAAATTAAATCCCATTTGAACAAGCTAATACATCCTGCCTAGAAAGGCTTTGTGTCAGGGTAGTTGATAACTGATGCTATTATGTTGGTGCATGAAGCCCTCCACTCCATGGAAAAAATTAGAAACGAAAGAATGGCTCTTAAGATGGATATCTCCAAAGCCTACAACAAGGTTTCTTGGGATTTCCTATTTGAAGTCCTTTGCAAATTTGGTTTCTCTGGTAAATTATTGAAACTCATTCAAGGTTATTTTTCCTCCCCCAAATACTCTATGATTTTCAATGGCACCCTGCAAGGTTTTTTTCTCGGCTTCTAGTGGAATTCGCCAAGGGGACCCTCTATCTCCCTATCTCTTTATAATGATGGCGGAAGTCCTTGGTCGTAATTTTGAATAGCTCTCTAGTGGGTTTTGGCACTTCCTCTATGTCTCGACCGATCTCACATCAACAATTTGTTGATGACAAGATCTTTTTGGGGGAGGCCACACTTGCTAAGGCTAAAGGTTAGATGAATATTCTTGTGAAATTCACTACGGCCTCAGGGCAATGTATCAATTTTACTAAAAGTGTTATCTTTTTCTTGAATGTCAACCTTGCTCTTCAAGCTAGGATTTCCAGAACTCTCAATTGTCAGACCCTCTCCCTTCCCTTGATGTATCTAGGAATGCCGCTTATTGTTGGAAAAGTGGAAAACTCGCTCTAGTATACTCTTTTGGAATGGGTCTAGAGGAAGGATTTTGTGTGGAAGGGGGATCTTCTCAGAAATACTGGTAAGCTTCTCCTTCTCAAGACCACACTTCAAAGCTCGATTGTGTACCTTATGTCTTTATTTTTTATGCCCGCTACGTGGTTGGATAAACTTGAACAAATCTAGCATAGATTCTTATAGTCAGGGAAAGAGGAAAGGAGCAAGTTTTCTCTAGTGAATTGGGATATTGTGTGCTCTAAGAAATGTTATGGAGGTTTGAACTTGAAAAAAACAAGATTGATGAATATGGCACTTATAGCCAAAATTTCCTAAAACATTATGAATAATTAAGCAGAATGGACTTCTATTCTAAAGGATGAGTATCTACAGGGATTTGATTGTCTCTCTCTACTAGATAATGGCATTCTTCCTATTGGTTTTGTGGTCTGGAATAACCTTTTAAAAACCAGGAATCTACTCTCTTATAGACCCTCTTGGCTGGTTAGATCGGGTACCTTGGTCACTTTCTAGGATGACAAGTGGTTGTCCTCACAGGATCTTTGTCTCCATATTGTTTTGTCTATACTTCATCTAGACCTTTGTACTTGGTTGGGAGTTAAGGTCTTAGATTACTTAGATTCCTCTATTAATCTACCTAGATGGAAGATTGACCCTAACTGGTTCGACCTCCCCTTTGATTAGCTATTGAAGAAAATTTTAAAATAGTAAAGAATCACAAGTTCTTCGCATCTAACTTGTTGGACTCATAGGTATAGATGGCTTCTAAAGATGGCACATATTCTATTAATACCAACTAAAATATCCTTTCTTATTCTTGGAACCCTATGTTTGATTGGATGTAGCTATGGAGGAAATTCCCTACCTAAAGTCGAATTCTTTTGGTGGACTATTTGTCATAAAGGGATCCTCACTCTAGATAATTTGTAAAAAAAGGCATACAACTTGGGAATCATTTTTTTGTGTGAGAAGGAAGTTGAATCTATCTCACTTTCTTTTCCAGTGTTCTTACTCCTAGCAAGTTAGGCAGAAAATCCAATCTCTCTTCAAAGTTTGTTGGGTATGGTAGAAGGATGTTCATGATATTTTGGACTACTAGTCCCCCATGATGTCTTACCCTATGATTTTTGAGATATGGTGGCAATATTTATTCTTCATGGGGTGGGTTCTCTAGAAGGATCACAATAATAAAATATTTGAAAACAAAAGGTCCTCGTGGTTGGTAGTGGACAACACGATTATCAATCAGGTTATCGAGTTGATTTCAGCTATCCCTTGCAAGCCTAAAAGAAATCCTAATGATTTGGAGGTTTCTATTACATCTACTTGGAATATTTCAAAGGCCCTTAATGCCCTTAGTTCTCTTATCCCTTTGGATGGGTGAAGCACTCCTTGGTCCCCTTGAGCCTGGTTGGTTGAAGCTCAACTTTGATGGCTTGGACAAACCTAACCCAGGTCGGGTGAGTGGTGGTGGGGGCATTCGTGACCACAAGGGGAAATTGATTTTGGCCTACACAATCAACTTGGGGATTCAATCGTCTAGTTTTGCTAAGGTGGCGGTGGCCTTCCATGAAATACAAATCGCCACACAAGTCGGGCTCTCTAATTTCATTATAGAAGGGGACTCTAAAAACACAAATCTAATGCTAACAAGGAAAGCCTTTCCCTGTTGGACCCTCTAGGACCCTGTGTCTTCAGCTCACAATCTCATGATTTCCCTTGGAAACTACAGTGTTAATCACATGTATAGGAGTGAAATAAAGTTGTCGATGCATTAGTAAATCTTTGAGCCTTTACTCCAAATCTAGTAATATGGGATAATATCCTCAATATCCCAGGTCAGGTGCTCGAATTAATTCAATATGATGCTAAAGTACTATCCAAATGAATTTGAGATGGATACGATGTCAGCTCTTATTGATAGATACCATGCACCTCAATTGTGGCAACTTAAGCCTACTAATCCTTCTTTTCATATTTGCATTTACTTGTGGCTTTAGGTTTTCATATAGCCATTTCTACAACTGGTATTACCTTGCTCTAAAAATTTTAACGATGGGGGGTGATTTGGTTCAGGATGAACCTACCAGCTATGAGGGATGGAAGAAAGATAATGAGGTTTAGGCCATTCTAGAATGGGCAAGCTAGCTTCGTTTATGGAATGGATGCAGGGGCATAACCCCAAAATTTCTTTGGTGTTCGCTAATTCTTGGGTGAATGGAACTGTTATTGTTGAAGGTTTTCCTTCATGGTGACTCCTAAGCTAATTATGTTGGTGACTGGGCTCTCTCTAGAAGGGGTTTGCATTCCCTGTAAGTCAAAAGGCCATTACCAGAAATACATGGAACATTTTATGAAACAAGGCGAGAGGGTGAATAGATTACTGAAAGAATTTAACCATGCAGACATGCCTGGTGTTTGGAGAAAAACTACAAAATTCCTCATGAGGTATGTCACGCTTGAAGGGTGATTCCACTGCTTCCACGCTCATCTTTTCCCTATGCTTAACCATCTTAGGTATAATGTCAAAATGAACTTCACCTTTTAGCTTTTTTCCTCACTTGGGAAATCTATTAGAGGTGTCCAAGCTAAATGCAAGAAATTACCCATCCACCAGGGCATTATTTATCATCTCTGCAAGTTTCATTCTATGATGCTTCCCTCCCCTGCCACTATTCGTAAGAACACTCTAACCATTCATGACCCCACCAATCCATCTATGGACCCTATCTCCTCTATTACTCTAGATGAAACCACTCCTGCCATTTTCCATAGCACCTAGGCCCAGGGTAAAGCCCCTATTAGAGAAACAAATTCCCCCTTTGTCAAAACCCATGCCTATTTATACTTTTGGGTTGGGGGAGACTGATAACTCAAATAAAAATGAGTTGTGGAATCCCACCTCGGCCAACTCTCCTTTGCACTCTTTGGCTCATGTGAATATCTCTGATGTTCCCAACACCCCCCATGTTTCTAACCCTAAATCTCAAAAAAATTTCAATCTTTACATCAATCTAGAGGAATCTAAAAATGAACCTAGGTTGATTTGTGCCCTTAGCTATGACCCCCTCTATAAAAAAATCAATGAAATATTAGAGACAATTAATATCTAGAGGGATATCATGAGGTGACTATTGGCTAGCTGGTATCGGCTAAAGAAAGAATCCAAATTTCGGAGGGTAAGGTTCTTGAGTAGAAGGTCCCATGGCTGGGGGAGGTGGAGAACAAGGAGCACTATCATATTATTTCCTCTCTGGCCAAGTCATTTGAGAAGTAGGTGATGTGGGAAAAGGAGCTAGATGATTTGTGTGCCATTGTTGGGACTGAGGAAGAAAAAAAGAATTTACTGATTGAGATTGATATTATCCATTAGAAATAGGAGAAAACCATGCAATGCCTCTAGGTCATCACCAATTATAGAAAATAAATCATGAAGAACACTACCCTCACCCTTCAATTTTTTCAGGATGAAATAAGAAATTTCTAGGGAAAACGGGTTGCGGAAGGTCTAAAGGATGGTCATATATAGAAGAAGAAGGAAAAAATGATGGATACCTTAGCTTGTAATGTCACAGTGAATGATCAGTCCATTCAGCAGGGGCCTTTGACTTTTGAAAATAAGCTCCAATTTTTGTCCCAAGAATGGAATATAATCGCTGGTCTCAAGTTGTTGGGAGACTTGTAGGTGTCCCGTGGTTTTGTGTTGGTCTCGGCTCTATGTAATTTTTTATTTTTTGTTGGTCAAATTTTTTAAGCTTAAGTTTATGTTTTATTTTTTTGGGTTTCTCACTTCTCGTGAGTTCCTCGTCTGTCTCTATGGTTGTTATGTAATGGGTACTGGCCCTTCCAGTTTTAATCTAGTCAAAACTATTATGTATTATGACTAAGTATTAGATTATTTTAAAGTCTTGTTTTGCATGTGCATTCATATTATAACTAAACTTTAAAAAGGTAAAGCATTTAAACTTATTGTTCTTTGCACAAAGTATACACCTAAATCATTATATTTTAGCATCTCACTAGTTTATTCAACATGTTATCATATTTTTCCTACTAGAAACATTCATGTGTAAATTGGATTGAACCTATTTGCTAATTTGAATGCTTTTACAAACACTTATTTATGAACTTGTGTACTTATCATAAACAAATTAGGGTGTCTTTAAAATTTTGTCAAGATTCAAATATAATCCTTTGCAATCTAAGATCTATAGATACTGATGCATCGGTTCAGACCTTTAAATCTTAAAATTTCACATTCCTAGAATAGGGTGCCCATGTCCTTGTCTTGCTTATTTTGGCTTATATTTCAATGATTTTTATTCTCAACAGCTTCTATCTAGAGATTATCTTTATCTCTTCTAACAACATAACATGTCTTATCTTTTGTTTTCTTTATATTAGGAAAATTTATGAGTTGGATTTTGTAGTTGATTCATGAGCTTCATGACATGATGTTCTATAAAAAAAACTCCTATGAGATGAAGTTATCCACTTATGGCTTCAAATGCTTTAGTTAGCTCTACTATTGAGCTTGATGTCATTAACTCTTTTACTTAAGGAATTACAGAAAAACAATTAGTTTTGGATACCTCTCCTATTCCCACTTTATCAATGTCTTTCTCATTACAATCCATTCATGTGGATCTAGGAATGGAAAAAAAATTCAGATATGTTCCAAAGAAAAACTCAAAAATCCAGATAAAGACTTGGCTAGTCTCCAGTTATACTTAAGAACTGAATTTTTGGCTAGAGAAGTTGTCCCTCTTTTGGATAACCTTAAAAAAATGGTCAATTATTCACAAGGAATAGAAGTTTTATGCAGTCTAACCCGCATAAATTAGATTCTAATATTTTGATGGTAGCTATTTGTGCTCAAATTCTCAACAATTCTCAAAATCAAGTTGGAACATAAGTGTCCACTCCCATACTCGTATCTTCTATTTCCACTTTCACTCTTCTAGTCATAACATCTGCTATGTAATATTGTAATGGTCTCAACACTAGTTTGGGGATTTCATGTGGAAATCCTATTTTAATCAATATAATTTTGTTCCACCATCTTCCACACTTCCATCAACTTCTCTAAATATCAATCCACTCTTCAATTATCAAAATAAAAATCCACCCATCATTAAAAATATTCCTAACCATTATATAAACTCTCAAAACACGTCACCAATCGATCCAATTAAAAAATAACTCCTAAAAAACATGTCTTCTTTACAAAAATAAATTTCAAACAAGAATCTGATTCAATCTCATTCCAACCCTTCATCATATCTTACTTGAATACCATTATTATTTGAAATCCTGAATACTCCAATCCCACAAAAATATAAATTCTAGTTTTTGATAAATATAGTGGAAAGGGGGATCCTAACAATCATGTATCAACTTTTACCACATTATGTAGTGATTTCCTCTTTGACGATGCTCTCCTAGCTAAGTTATTTCCTATTTCATTAAAAGAAATAGCATTAGATTGGTTTTTCTCATTACAAAAAAAATCACTTATTTTCATAGCTTTTAAACAAATTTCAACACTTCCAAGCCAACATTGGACCCTAAGTCACCTTAATTGATTTCATTCATTACAAACAAGGATCTAAAGAAAAATTAATTGAGTTCATCAGGCGATACCAATCCCTCTATACTCAAATTTGATATCCCCTCATGGATTTCGATGTGTAGAAAATTTCTATTGAAAGCTTATAGAAAAAAAATTGAGATAAAATTATATTAATGAAATACCTATCATTTAAATATTTGTGCATGGATCCCCATGATTGCTAGATATCATTTAGTCAATAAGAGTATCATCCTCATTGGCTCCTAGTGGTCAATCTAAAGCCACTCAAACTTCTAATTATCAATCATTTAAAAATAAAAATAAGAATTTCATTAAAATAAATTATCATTCTTCTAATAACATCCTAGCACAAGTTGCAGCTACAACACATTTACCTGCTACTTCCTACCAATTTAGACCTACCAAGGGATCAATAATTTTCATGACTTTCTAAGTCTCTTCATTCTATTATGCTACAATTACTTAACAATAAATTGATTCAAGTCCATCACATTCATCTCGTAGACATAACCAAACCTTTACCTCCTTATTTTATCCCCAAAGCCATTTTCAATATCACCGAGTCCCTAGACATGATATTGAGTAATGCACATGTCTTAAGCACCAAATACAAGACCTTATTGACTCCAATTTCATCCAAGTGGTTGGTGTAAATGATAAAAGGAATAATTTTTTTGCACCTCCTAATAAAAACCTACAAATATATACCAATCCATTTCTTACACATGTAGCTAATATTGTTGAGCCATCCATTGCATCTGTTACTTATGATCATAAATATAAAGCAATGGATAACATAATTAATATGATTCATATGTACCCTTTCTAAATCTAACCTACCCTCCTTATTTATATAAATTTCACTCAAATTGATGCTTATATGCATATATTTGATGGTCCTCTTTACATTACCACTATAATTGATGATAAACCCACACAGTGAGTGCTCATTGATCTAGTATGTTTAGTGAATGTGATCACAAAATAATTTATGTATAAATTATTTTGTGATCATAATTTATGTATGTATGTATAAATTACACCAAGATAAATATGAAAAATCAAGAATCTCAATGAGAGTGCATGATGGTTCCACCCATCCTAAATATCATTCCTTAACCATTCACATCTAGTTTGGACCTACAAAGTTAGATATTCCCTTTACCATAATTATTACCATGAATCAACTTTGAGTGAAGATCCATGGCTTACTTTCATGAATACGATAGCATCTGTTATCCACAAATTCCTTAAGTTTCTAGTTGAAGGACAAGTATGTAATATATACCATAGTGGATTTAAACCCTTGTTTCTTTGTGGAAAATATTCCCTTCGACTAATTTTGGCCACAAGCAGCCCAACCCGCTCGACCTCATGAGGATTTTCTATTTATATCATATCAAAAATTTAAATCTACTTGTATTTCCCAATTATCCCCTAGTAATATATCATGTACTACTCCAATAATTACCCTTTGAGTCACCTTAATCTTTGGTGGCTACGATGGATATTCCTCCTAATCCATAGGTAGTGAATGAATAACAACCTAAACCAAGTATCCTTCCCTGAACTTGAGTATATGGCATCTATATTGTTGTTTCCCCTCCACCATCCTACTTAGGACCATGAAAAAATATATTGGAATAGTTTAGAGCTTCCTACACTTTAGAGATTACTTGTTGCAAGTATGTATAGTTGGTGTTGTCATTGATGTCAACAATATTTGGTGTTGTCATTAGTTTCAACTATATGAGAAGGATTTTTTTGCAAGAATTTATAGTTGGTATTGAGTTGATGTTGTCTCTTATGATACTTTGATTAGTTGCATTATGTTTTCATTAGTAAGCTACTAGTGTCAACCTCTAGTGTTGCTTTGATAAGCTTCTATCTATGGATGTATGGTTGAGTTTCTATGTTGCAATTGGATTGGTGGTGATGATAAAGTGTTGAAGATGTTGAGGATGTGTCTCCAGTGCTTGGTTTCTAAATGATTTTGATAAAATTTGAATAAAAAGAGGAAACAGTGTGTTGTAGTGGTGTTCTGTATTATAGTATAGCATTTTGGTTTAGCTCCACATTTCTTCTATGTTGAAGATCTACTTTTGTGGTTTGGATATATTGATCAAATATGTTTAGAGTTGTTGTATTTAGAATCTGGTGTACTGGATCATTGTGCAAAGGAAGGTATGTTCACCAATGTGTGAATTGTATATTATAGAGGTGTTTGGGAGAAATGTTTTTGCTTCATATTTCTCCATAGAGTGGTTTAAAGTCTTGCATATCTAGAAGGGTGATGATAGTGTTTATATCTTTGTTCAATTGAAGTTGTTTGAGGTTTTGTGCTTCAAAATTTGGTTTATTGAGTTACTATGTATAGAAAAATCATTTGAGTGTACTAGGTGTGTACATTCTTCAAGTGAAAGTAGTTGCAAAGGAACTTGTTAGATTTTAGGGTGTTTTTGGAATATTCTAGATTGTTTTCAAATGTTATGTGGTGTTCGCGAGCCATCTTTTGGATTTGAGGAAGTGTGTGCTTAAATGTTAATGGTGTTAACACAAGTTCAGTCGACCTTAGGTGTTTACACTAATTATAGAGTTTCTTTGGTGTTTTTGGAAGCATGGTGTGACATGTATGAGTGGATTTAGGTCCTAGCTAAGGTGTGTTGTGGACCACCTTAATTCCTTTCCACCATGGGAATGTTTTGGTGCCAACCTAATTTAAATTTGCATGGTTGAGGTGCATAGTTGACCTTGGAGAATATTTTCAAGGTTGAAGATGGTATAAATATGAGTTGAGTTGTTGAGGGATGATAAGATAGATGTGAGTGATGTGAATGATGTAAATTACAAAGTTGTGAGGTGTGAATTTTTGCAGTGTAGTGTGAGATTTGATGTGTTAGATTATTGGATGCAATGAGTAGAAGGTTTCTACAATCTTCACTAAGATTTCAAATATTTTGGTAATGTTGTAGTGGAATTTTTTGTTGCATTGAGATGGATTTCTCATTGTAACACTCTTCTCTATATTATTTTCTATTTTGGCAGTGAGCCTTTCGCAATGATCCTTTATTTATTTTGGCCAGTGAGCCCTCCTACAGTGAACCCTTTGTAATCAATGTTGATATTAATTTATATTGTGAGATAATCCTCACCTTGTTTTTTCCCTTCTTGGGTTTTCCACATAAATCAAGTATTTCCTTGTGCATGGTGTTCCTTTGGTTTTGTTTTTGTTATCTACTTTCATGATTAATCATTCTAACACATTAAGGGTAAATTGAATTAAAGTGGATCTGAATGTTTGTGAGGGTTTTAAAGTTTTAAGTTACAATTGACTCACCTCCCTCTTAGTTGTCTTGTGCATTCAATAATTGGTATTAGAGCTTGGTTCCTTGGAAGAAAAGCTTAACCTCTTGAGGTAGATCTGGGATGTCACACAAGAAAGATCTTCCTTTGTTTTATGGATTAGATAATGTATTCTAGAAGACAAGGATGAAAGGTTTTCTAGTTTCTCTTGGATTTGAAATCTAGAAATATATTGATATTGGATATGCTATACTTGCAAATGGTCCAAATACTGATGATGAGATGAAGGCATATGAAAAAAATGGTAAATTAAGGTATGCTCTCTTAAGTGGTCTTACTAATTCTAAATTGGTGAAAGTAATGAATCTAAAAACTACTAGAGAAATTTGGGTAAAGTTAGAAAGAATTTATGAAGGAGATGATAAGTTCAAGCAAGCTAAGATGCAAAATTTGAAGATCATGTTTGAAACCTTGTGAATGTCTAAAGATAAAAATTTTACAAGCTACTTACAGAAGGTGGATGAAGTTGTCAATGGCATCAAAGGTCTTGGTGGAGAAATGAAAGAAGTGATAAAAAGGTACTTATAATTCTTCATAAATCTTATAGTCATGGGTGATCCCACATAACTGGTTTACAATTCTATTGAGGAAGGAAAAGTGCAAAAGTGCACCCATGGAGGAAATTTTGGGTTTTTAGGGGTTCGTATGAAGGGGGGTTCCCATGAACCCAAAAACGGGTTCACTCGAACCCCTTTGTGGTGGAACCCATATTTTGGCACATTTTTTGAAATGGAAACAAAGGGAAAATTAAAAAAAGAGCGGGTTTTGAGCGAACCCCCCTTCACTCGAAAGGGTGAAGGGGGGTTCACTTGAACCCCCCTTTTTTACCCTTCTCCCCCTCCTTGCTCATTTTTCTACAAAAAAATTCCTTTCAAAGCTCAGGTTGAGGATGAAAAATGGAGCAAAATTTAGAGACCCAACTAGATGATGGTAGTCCTTGGAACAAGCCATCCATCAGATATAATTTTAATATATTTTGGTTTTAATATGTATTTTTTTTAGTTTAATTAAACATAGGTTTTTCACCGAAAACCAAGCTCTTTGTTCTACACATGTGGAAAAATAGTAGATCATCAAAAAAAAATCTGAAAAATATGTTTGGGCTAGGTATTGATGTCCTTGATCCAGTAAAAAATAAATTGAATTTTGATACATTAAAAAAATTTATGTTGTTTAAGATCTTCTTATGTCTAAATTGTAATTGGTTTGACTTCAAAACTTGATTAAGAAAAAAATTTCAATAAAACACTATGAAACCAAATGAACTTGTTAGATATCGTAGTTAGAAATCTAAATTCAAAAATAAAAAATAAAAAATAATCCTTCATAGAGAAAAATTTATGTTGTTTACGATGAGCATCACTCTTTAAAAATGGTGCTTACAGATAAAAACTAGTTTTTGAAGGAGATGGAAAAATAAATAGAATCTAATTAAAATATATATTTAGAATCTACAAACAAAATGTCAGAAATCACTAGTTTGCATCATCTTCAAGTTCCGCAAGGTTTAGCAGCTATAGGTGCTCGAAAGTGAAGATTTAGTTAAAAAAATTAGTTCAATGTCTAGTTTTGCCAAAAATTGTAAACCAATATTGTGGGATCACCTTCATAAATTTTCTATTATTGAGGAATTACAAAATTTGAATCAATATACCAGAGATCAGTTGTATGGTTCTTTAATAGCTTTTGAAATGAGATAATTTGGTAGAAGTAATGCAAAAGTTGAGATTGCTTTTAAGGTTGATAAATCAAAGAATACTATGAAATTGGATCAGGAAGATCTTGATAATGTGGAAGCTAAATTTGTGAGAATAATGAAAAGGGTACTAGAAAATATAGAGGTAAGTTTCCTTTCAAATGTTTCAGTTGTGGAAAGATAGGTCGTCATGCTTCAAGATGTCTAAACAAAGCCTTGAATGACAAAAATAAGGAGTTCTACAAAGGTAAGATGATTAAGAAAAGTTATTATGTTAGAGAAGATGCCAGTATAGTTGATGATGAATCTACTTATGGAGATTATGAGTATGGTGAATGCTTGTTCATTGCTTTAAAAGATGAAACTAATTCTACTAACTCTAAGAGATGTGTGAAGGAAAAGGCTCCAAAAGCAAGTGCTAATATTGAAGGCACTTTGGTGTCTACTTTTCATGCTAGACAGGAGAAGAACTATTGGATCATTGATAATGGATACTCTAATAATATGACTGATGATAAGAGTAAGTTTGTTAAGCTTGAAAAATATGGAGGAATAGTTAGGTTTGGTGATGATACATCTACTAAGATATATGGAAAATTTTCAACCAATTTCAATGGAAAGCATAACACTAATGATGTTGCTTGTGTTAAGGGCTTGAGACATAACCTCTTGAGTGTTGGAAAAATGTGTAGCAAAGGATACAATCTTATGTTTTTGGATAATGGTTGTGAGATCAAAAAAGTCTTCAAAATGATGATTACTGTTGGAAGAAGGAAATGTTGGAAAAATATTGGTATTGATGTCAAAAGTGTCAAATGAGCAGTGTCAATCATGCAAACATGTTGTTGATGTTGCACTACTACCATGGTATTCGCCAATATTTTTCAAATGATAATATTTCCTAAGTGAAGTTGTGTGACAAGCATTTGGGCTTACATCAAGGTGAATGTACAACTTTAGGATGACATGTTTTGGTGTCCCCTTGATCTTTTGATGGCGGGAAGATGGTGGTCACAGTTGCAGGTTATATCGAAGTCAAGTAAATTTTTTAGTAGGTGATGTTCTAGAGTCTACTTGATAGTTCATAAGCGGCATTTTATTAGAGTGGCATTGAATGTCAAAGAGACTGGATCTATAGTCCCTTTGATATAGTGATATTATGACATGTTTACATTTCAACATGACTGGTGCTTTTCGGTGGGACTTGACTTGAAGTTTCCTCAACAACTTGATGACTGTCTCATCCGGGAGATCTTGGTATTTCAAAAGAAGTTTGGAAGGACTCTCTTTGATAGAGTAATAAGGAGAGATACATGCTCATCGAAGTGACCAAAGATTTTTTAGGAGACTTTGATTTTTGTCTCTTCGATATACCGATAGGTGGAACCCGATAGTGAAACATTAGTGACATGGATGGCATGTGGAAAATACATAGCAGTTCAATATATGCAGTGATGTGGTGTTGACATTGACAACAAATGGTGATTTCCTGCCAGCTTGTTGAGAATCAGTGGGCCCGTTGTTAGACCTCGCGAGGAAGTAGGGATTGGGGGAGATTAATCCACAATGGTTGGATAATGACCGTTGATGTTTGGTGGGTCCAATTTCAGCAGAAGATGACAAAGGATGGTGACATGTAAGTTGAGAAGTGAATACGATGATGACATGTGGCAAATGATTATTTGTTGATTTTGCATCGTTGTTGAAAATCAACGAAGACTTTCTTGGTCAACGTTTAAATGGCATTACATAGTGTGAAGAATCACCATCAAAGAGACATTTTTTTCAATTAGAGAAAATTATTTGTCCCTTTGATACTATGATGCAACTTGAATAATGGTGGGAATCAATCCCTAGCAATTCGGTGGTGGTTATTTAAATAAAAAATATTTGATTGGTGCATGATTTTTTATGTCAATGAACATAACGATGAACCAATTTGATCCAATGGTGAGGTGAATGACATATAATCTTATATCAATGAACAGGGGATGAGATCAATCCAAGGAAGAGGATGATTGAATAGAATCACTTGCATAGATTATCAGGTAGATATTCATCAAGGCTTCAGTTGTCTATTGGATGAAAATGGCCATACTAAGGAAAAGGCAAAAATATAAATTGAATTATAATCCACTGCACAGGAAGATGAAAAAAAACACAAGAAACCCTAAATTTAATTTTATCAAAAATGAAATGATTCATTGAATTCGAATTAGGGTTACAATGTGATTGGCGTTGCTTGTTGGTGAAAGGAAGAGTTTAATATAAAATGTGTAGTTCAAAAAATATGTATGGTTGGTTCGAGTGTGATAGAAGGATACAATGTGTGAATGTTACTGAGTCAGTTAATAGAGTGAAGAATGATTATTTGAAGCTAATTACAGTTGTATGAGAGTGAGCAAAAAAAGACAAGTGTATCACTGAATTGATGTACTGAATGTATTGATGCATTATAGGTTATGCAAAACCAATTTTATGCATATTTGAGTGTTGAACATTGTAAGAGGTTGTTTCCTCATTAGTACTGAGTTGGTGGTCAGAGTAATGGATTGTAGTCTCCTTGAATTTCAAGCTTCTAAAATAGGGATTTGGTGCTCCTTTGGGGTTGGAGCCCTTAAACTTGTAATTGAACTTCATTTCTTGGGAGGTTGGATTAGGACAATAGATCCTAGCCACATTTCTCACTATGGTTTTTCCCATCTTGGGTTTTCCACATATATTATGTGTTATGTGTTGATCTTTTCATGTGCATATGTTATATGTTCATGTTTTTATCTACAGACTTTAACATTTGAATCTGCATAAAGTTCTTGAGGGAAAAAATTTTAAGTTCTACTGATTCACCCCCTTTCAATACTTTGTTGTGTTCTAATAATTGATATTAAAGTCTTGGGTTCCCTAGGAGATGCTTTATCAGCTCGAGTAGGTCTTGGATAAGTGAACACACAAATGGCGAGTCTAGAAGGTTCAAGCAAGCCACCTAGGTTCGATGGAACAAGTTATGCTAAGTGGAGCTCATTGATGAAATGATATTTGGGATCCCTAGGACATGATGTTTGGATGTCATTCAAGAACAAATAAATTCCCCCCTCTACTCCTCCCACTAATTATATAGGAAAGAAGGATTATGAGAATAATGAAAAATCATGGTTCACCATTATGAACAATTTATTTCATTTTGTGCATAGCAAGGTTATGCATTGTGATACTGCATATGATGTCTAGGGAAAATTGAGCAAGATCTATGAAGGAGATAACAAGGTAAAATTGGAAAAGCTTCAAGTGCTAAGAGCCAAATTTGAAAGCCTAAAGATGACTGAAGAGGAGAAGATTGCAGACTCTCTCATGAGAGTTGATGATATAGTGAACACCATTAGAGGTTATGGAGTAGAAGTAAAATAATATGTTGTTGTGCTAAAAGTTCTAAGGTCTATGATAACTAAATATGATTCCAAGATTTCTGCAATTGAAGAAGGAAGAGAAGTGGATAAATTCACCCTTGATGAGTTGAATGACATATTTATAGCATATGAGATGAGAATGATTGATCCTGAGCCTTCTAAGAGAGAAGTTGTATTCAAGGCTGTAAAGAAAGAAAATGATGAAGCGGACAAGAAAGACAAGGTTGTAGCTATTACATCAGATCATGAAGAAACTAATGAGGAAGAAGAAAAATTTATAAGAAGACTAAGGAGAGGATCCAAAAATTATAAAGGTAAGTTTCCCTTCAAGTGTTTTAACTGTGGAATAATAGGTAGTTTTGCTTCTAAGTTTCCCTATGATATAGAGGAAAACTCTAAACAAGAAGAAGATGGCAAAAAGAAGAAATATTTTTATTCTAAAAGGAAGAATTTTGGAAAGAAAAAGAAGATCCTATATATTCAAGAATAAAGTGATGTATATGATGCTAGTGATAGTTCAGATGATGATCAAGATCTTGCTCTTGTAATGAGATAAGTTGGAAAATAATTTCACTTCATGGCCAATAACACTAAGAATCAAAAGGATGCACAAGTTAAGAACTCTCATGAAGAATAAGAGGAAGCAGTGGTTGATCTTGAAGGAGAATTGATTAGTGCTCTTGAAGATCTTGATGAATTAAGAGATAAGTATGATGATCTTAAAAGAGAAAACAAGAAACTAAAAAAGGGTGCTTGAAAGGAGACTGATAAGATAACTCAATAACTTGAGGAATCCAATCAGATGATTTTAAGTCCGAAGCTTCAATTAGAAGCTAAAAGGGGTGAAGATGTAATGAAGTCCAAAGTAGAATATGAAGTGAATAGATGTTTTAAGCATAAGGTAGAATTAGTTTCCTTAAGAAAAGAATTGGAGAAAGCTAATGAGAAGATCTGTAAGGGCTTAAAGTCAAAAGGTGGTTCACACATTTTGGATGAATTGTTGAGTACATAGAAGCTAGCTAACAAAGAAAAATCAGGCTTGGGATTGGAGAAAGGACATAGTTCCTTTGTTGATGCTTTTGCCAAACTCTACAAAATATTTAGGGAAGAAGAAAAGTCAGCCTTTAGTGGTGAAAAATATGACAAAAAGGATGTCTCTAAAGCTACAAAGAAGTCTGTTGTGATAGAAAAATATGATAAAGAGAAGAAGTCGATTGAAGACAAGAAATACAACAAGACAGTCTCAGATCAACCAAGGAATAAGCAAAACACAAAAAGGATAGATGATGAAGGTTTCACAAGAGTGCATTATCCAAGAAATCCTAGACAAATAAATTTTTCACGTACAGCTAAAGGAAATACCATGACCAGGTACTCTTCGTATTTCTATGGGTATTTCTATACTTGTAATCATTTTGGTCATAGGGCTAGAGATTGTAAAGTCATTCCAAGGAGGAATAAAAAATTTTTAAGTAAAAATTCATTTTCTCCCTTGGTTGAGATGAATATAGTCTATTACAATTGCAACAATTTTGGTCATGTTGCTAGATATTGTAGAACTAAACTTATAAGATTGAATGTTCATTCTAAAAAGAAGAAAAATGCACTTCCCAAAATGGAAGAGGAAACTAAAGTTTCTAAGAAAAAGGAAGAGAATTTTGTAAAGAAACCTAAGAAGGTATGGGAGAAGAAATAGTAGATTTCTACTAAATCCATGATTGACCAAATAGCACTACATGCAAAGAGAGAAAATTTGTGGGTAATTGACAGTGGTTGTTCCAAGCATATGACTAGAGATAAGAGAAAATCCATTGAACTCAAGATGAGAAAAGGTGGATCGGTAAGTCTAGGTGATAGTATTGTTATCAAAATTCATGGTAAAGGAATTTTGAGCATAGACGGGAAGAATAAGACTAAAGATGCACTCTATGTTGAAGGTATGAAACATAATATTCTTAGTGTCAGTCAGATGTGTTACAATGGGTGCAAAGTTGTATTTAATTTTGAAGGCTACAAGATAAGAAAGAATGGTAAAACAATTGCTCAAGGAGTAAGGACTAACAATAATCTCTACAATATTTGTGATGTAAAAGGCCAAACATGTCTTATCAACCAGGCAAATGAGAGTTGGTTGTGGAATAGAATACTAGGACATGCAAACTTTGATAATTTGGTAAAGATAAGCTCAAAACGACTGGTTAGGAATATTCCTAAGATAGTAAAGCCTGAAAATACAATCTGCAAAGGATGACGGCAAGGTAAAAAAATAAGGTTTAAGTTCCCAAAAAAGGATTATTCAACCACAAAATATTTTTAAATAATTCATACTGATTTATGTGGCCCAACTAAGACAAGAGGGTTGCAAGGTGAGAGATATTTTATGTTGTTGATTGATGACTATACTAGAATGGCATGGGTCATGTTTCTAAAGGAGAAGGTTGAAGCATTTGAGAAGTTTAAAATCTTTAGAAAGTTGGTAGAGAAGGAGATTGGAAAGAAAATTAAGTGTCTCAGATCAGATAGAGGTGGAGAATTTACATCAAGAGAATTCAAAGAATATTGTGAAAATCATGGGATTAAATGTCAATATTTAGCACCAAGAAAACCACAACAAAATGGTGTGGTAGAAATAAGAAACATGATTGTGAAGGAAATGGCTAGAGCCATGTTAAATGAGGTGAATTTAGCAAATAATTTTTGGAAGGAAGCAGTTCATACTGCTATGCATATTCATAACAGAGCTCTTCTAAGAGAAAACAGTGGCATGAATCCATATGAACTATGGTTTGGCAAGCCTACATCTGCCAAACATTTCAAAAAAATTGGTAGTAAATGCTATATTAAGAGAGAAGAATATTTAGGAAGCTTTGATTCAAGATGTGATGAAGGGATATTCTTAGGTTATTCCACTCAAAGCAAAGATTATAAGTGTTACAATAAGAGATTTCCCAAAATTGTAGAAAGCATCAATGCAAGGTTGAAGAAAATACAAATAAGGGTAATTCTAGCATAAATAATCTTGAGATTGAACCAGATGATGATGATGATACAGGTGTTGCATCTGAAGAAGAAGAACAAGAATAAGATAATGCGCAAGATGTTGAACGAGCCCTACAAAATATGTGCAAAAGGATCATCTTATAGATCAAATAATTGGTGAAAAAATGAAGGAGTTCATACTAGAAGAAGACTTGCAAAGGACAAGGAACAAGTGAACTTAGCTCTCTTATCTCATATTGAACCAAATTTTTTTGTTGAAGCTAGTAAGGATGAGAGTTGGATAAAAGCAATGGAAGAGGAACTCAATCAAAATGAAAAGAACAAAACATGGGAATTGGTTCCTAGACCATCAACCAAGATTGTAATTGACACCAAATGGGTATTCAGAAATAAGTTGGATGAAGATGGAGTTGTGGTTAGAAACAAAGCAAGGCTAGTGTGAAAATGATATGCACAAGTAGAAGATTGATTTTGAAGAAAAAATTGCACCTGTTGCAAGATTAGAAGTCATAAGAATGTTTATTTCATTCTCAGTTTACAAGGGATTCAAAGTATATTAGATGGATGTTAAATTTGCATTCTTGAATGGAAATCTAGTAGAGGAAGATTATATTGAATAGCCAGAAGGTTTTCAGCTGTCAGAAGAAGAGGATTATGTTTTAAGATTGAGAAAATCACTATGCAGTTTGAAGCAAGCACCAAGATAATGGTATTAAAGGTTGGATTCGTACCTACAACAACAATGATTCAATAAGGGTTGCACTGACAATAATCTATATCTCAAATCTAAAGGTGAGCATATGATCATTGTTGTAGTATATGTGGATGATATCATACATGGTGGTAGCAATGATGAAATATGCAAAAAAAATTCTACACACATGCAAGATGAGTTTGAAATGTCCATGCTAGGAGAACTCATATTTTTTCTTGGTTTACAAATTGCACAAAGTAATAGAGGGATACTTATATCTCAAGCCAAATATGCTAACGATATGATCAAGAAATTTGGCATGGAAGACAGTAGACCAATCAATAGCCCCATGATTATTAGCTGCAAACTAAGTAAATCAAATGATTCACCTCATGTAAATCAGACTATGTATAGGTCAATGATTGGAAGCTTGCTATGCTTAACTACATCACAACTAGATATGATGCAAGCAATTTGTATGGTTGCAAGATTTCAGGCTGCACCAAAAGAATCTCATGTTAACAAAGTAAAAATAATCTTTATGTATATCAAAAGTACTATTGATTACAGACTGTGGTACCACAAAACCAAGGATTTCACCTTAACAACATATATAGATGGAAATTGGGCAATAAATGTAAATGATAGAAAAATTACTAGTGGTGGAGCTTTCTTTTTAGCAAACGGATTGGTTTCATGGATGAGTAAGAAGAAATAATCCATCACTCTTTTCATAGTAGAAGAAAAGTATGTAGCAGTAGCAACTTGTTGTACTCAAGTTATGTGGATGTAGACACTAAAGGACATCAAGGTAGGGTACAATGAACCTATCTCTATTCTTTGTGATAATTCAAATGTTATAGATCAACATCTCAAAGAATCCGGTGATACATTCCAAAACCAAGCATATATCAATTAAGTATCATTTCATCAAAGAGAAGGTTGCAGACAAGGAAGTCAGCATGGATTTGTTGAATTGCACAAGACAAATGAGAGGGGGGGTGAATTAGTTGTATCTAATCATATTCACTTCTAATCTTAACCAGTTCTACATTCAATTTAATCTATTATTAAGTATAAGTATGAAATGAAAATAATAGAAAGAAAATACCAGAGACACCATATTTATGTGGAGAAACCTATAAGGGAAAAACCTCGATGAGGATTAACTCACAATATAAAAGTAATATTAAAACCGGACACAAAGGCTCACTGCCCAAGATAGGACTCACTGTCCAGATAGGATTCACTGTCCAAATGGAGGCTCACTGCCTACATATACATAAATATATAAAGAAGAATGTTACATAGAGAACATTATCTCAATGCAATCGAAAATCCACCACAATAGCTTCCACACATTCACAACCTTGATCAAAGAATTACAGACACCATCAGCTCACTACCTTCAGGAGTCTAACACATTGATGTTATTACTGCCTCAGATCAATTTTGCATAATATTTCACATCTACTTTGATTCTCAAACTTTTGGCTTACAATTCACAACATCTTGACTTGTATTTATACCATCTTCGATCTTAGAAACTTTTTCCAAGGTTGACTACACACTCTTTATTCTACAAATTCAAATTAGGTCGATGACTCAACATTCCTATGGTGGATAAGAATGAGAGTGGACCAAATTAATACTTAACCATGAACCAAAACAAAATATTGGATCAATCACACACTTCCTTAGTTGATACTTATCCTTTGTATAGCGTGTAAACACTAGGTCGGTGAAACCTAATGAAAACACCAATGAACTTTGAAGTACGTGCATTCACGACAAGATGATAATTTTTGGACCACTTAACATGCTTCACCATACACTAGAACACCTCTTAGATTCCTTTAGATTCATTCACAACAACTGCAATAAATTTCATACACATAACACTTTCCACCAGTCTAACCGAACTGTACAGACACTCATAGTAACTCTAGAACAAGCCTTCTAAAAGACCAAGCTACAACCACTTTTTCTAAAACATAGATAATACCACTAAAAGCCTTGTTCCAAATCCAAAATATTTGAGACAAACCAGCAGAGGACTACAAAACAGAAATATTTCTCCCAATCCTTAGACAAACAATTTTGCCAGACCCATTCACAAACCGATGAACACAACTTTCACTCTTCATCAACTCAGAAGCTATAATTCGGGATATATCACCCAAGGATGCCCATAAACAACACTATAGATCGAAACAAGCATATGATCAACATAGAAGAAATGTAGAGCACATTATCATAGTACATTCATAACACACACACAATTTTGTCTTCACTATTTATTAATTTTCTTAAAAGCACTTAATAACTCATCATATCAGCACACCTACAACACCATAAAGATAGATCCATGTACTCACAACATCTCTATAGTATCTCAACCATACATGTACCACTTGAAATCACTTGATTTCTTTCTCTGCAACACCCTGAACTGTGTTGACATCAATGACAACATTAATGACAACACCACCATACTCGTTCATACTTGCAACAATCTCCCCCTTTGTCATTGATAGCAACACATCATGTGAAAAAACATCAAAGACAACATAAACACTCTCCTACTTCTTCTTTTTCAGATTAGACAACCTACACAACATTCCTGCACTCTCTTCTCCTTGCAAGATTCTCTCTCCCTTTTTATCTTTTTCAGATATAGATAGGATTTTTCACATGATTCTCTCTCCCCCTTTGACATCAATGATAAAGAATGATTTTTTTTTACATGATTCTTCACCCATATAAAATTTTGATCACTCCCCTTATAACGCCCACCACGATAAAATTCTGAATTATACTTTAACACCTAAAAAATAATATAATCTATTTTTTGGAGTGTAATAAACACAAGATTGCAAATGAAACAATAGATTGAATTCTAACCTAGGTCCTCTAAGTTTCGTGACTATGCTACTAGATTCCCATTAATGAAACTAGAAAGAAATATAAATCATTACATTAAGTACATTCTATCAATAATATGGGTTTCATTAATCCATCACATTTAATTGAGCAATCAATATAAAATAACCATTTCATGCCAGTAATATAACAACATCAGAGGTCCTTAACTTAACAATAACATATATTACATGGTCCATTACATAAGAGAGTTCAGTTCATTGATTTACATCATTACATCGTTACATTTTGAACAGAGATGCCTCCTCGTATACTTGTGAGGAGAGTACATTAGAAGAATAATACATGATACAAGTACATGAAATATAATCCACATGAACTAGAACAAGTGAAAAAGTCTTCATATCAAGGATTAGTCACCACGAACACGAAAAAGTTGAGGGAACCCAATGGAGTGCATAGAACGTTCCACGTGATCATGTGGAACCCTAAGGTCCACCTCCCATGCTAGGAGATAACGATAAGGTCCCACCACCAAAGTAGACAAAAAGATAGTAGCACGACACTAAAGGGATAACATGACTCAAACATACAAAGTAACAAACAAAACAATATGAAACAATCGCTTCCAGAGGTACAAGAACAACAAGGGGGAAACAAACAAGGCATACAAGGTTGCTATAGGGAGGAGTTTCATCACATAGCTTGCTATGGGTTACCCTAGCATAATCTTCCTAGGCTACCAAACCCCCATCCTGGGTTACCCTGGCCACCTCTACTGGTCGTCAAACCCCTATACAAACTCATGTCAGATCAACATACCTTCTAGTCAGACAAGGTAGTTGACCTTTCCATTCTAGGCCTTCCCACTCATCTCAAGCCTAAACAATCACTTGAGCCATGAGTGAGGTGTTATCTTGATTAATGTGATCTACCCAACCCCATAATTTATTTTAGGTTATCACTACTTAATAAACTCTCAATGATTTACCCTGGACATGCCACTTTGTGCACTAGACCCCCATTGAGAGCCACTCTCCCTACTAGCAACAAAAAGACTCTACAATCCACTAACTAGGTAAGCCAACTTGCACAACATATAAAGCCACATAAATTATCACATAAAGAGAGACATACACCAACTCGCACAAAGTCTCCACAGATAACAATTGCACATTGCAAAGCCAGAACCCACATAATCATAGATCGAGTATAGAATCAAGTGTTCACAAAGAACCAACATGAAAAGCCAATCATAAAGAAAAAAAAATTCCCAACCTCTAAAAGTCTTGCAATAACCATTTGACAACAGAAAGCTCGCTCCATTAAACAATAACCAAGAATCAAATCAATATCAAAATCAACCACAATAAATCAACACGAACAAACAATCAAATCAACCATGATATATTCCATAAAAGGCATTGTCTCCACAAATTTGATTACTCATTAACTTACTCCACTTAAATTAGTTAACAAAGAATTTACCACTACAATTCAATTATATTAATTAACATAGTGAATATAAAAGACATCATCAATTTCATATACATTACAAGCAACCAATCCCAATAATGTAATCATGGAATCCATTGTGGATTTACAACCAGTAAAAAACACAATTTACAAAAGCATGCAATATTTATGATTACCAAGGAAATAGTATAATTTCAAATTTAACAAAAATAAATCTTATTTAAGTGAAATTAAATTAATCTTTCTTTTCATAATCATATTTCATTTATTTACTCACAAATCTTTTAATTTTGAAGTAAGAATATTCTTTTTACCAACACCATTATAATATATTTACAAATATACCTATACATATATATATATATACTCATACATTAGTATATATTTATATATATACATATACTTGTATATATGTATATATTATATCTAACTATTGGTTTCATCTACAAATTACAATACAGTAGCAAATACAGTTGAACTTTTATAATTATATATATAATCGAAAAGCACCAAATATCATATACAACGGATTCTCTACACTATCGAATATCTAACCAAATATATGCACAACCGACGCCTATATAGTCATATTTGTAGAGCTTATATAATCAAGAAATCGAACATCACGCCCTTATATCAAAATCCTATACTATTAAATCTCACACAAAAACATATTCATCAAGTTGTCAATAATCGATGACTAATAAAACAAAGGCTAGAATAACGAATATCTACTTAAATTATATTCATCTAATACAATGAAGTAAATACGAATTGTAAAGTGGCGCATACAGAGCATGAATATGCTATTCTAAACATTACTTAACATGCACAAGCATAAGATAAATAAGATGCGGGGGTGTATACATTAATTAACATCTGATAGAGCATGTGGAAAAAAAAGGCGATAGTAGGTAGCTCATATGGCACAAGAATTAGTTGGAATGAATTTTGTAGACAAGCATGCTAAATGTGTAAACATAGACAAGGCATACGTACTATCTAAAAATACACCTCAAAGAAAATTAGTCTCATGGAGTGCATCATTATAGGAGATTCACAAAATGGATTTATCAAAGGGAGCCTTAGAATCATTGAAGAAACTAATTGGCAGGTATAAGGATGAAGATAAAAAAGAAACACCAATACAAAACTTGAGCTCATCATATATGCAAAACCATAGGAAGAAAGAAGATAAGGCTTTTGAAATAAACCACCACATTACACAACATGTATGCAAAACTTATTATATTAACCTCTAAGATCAAAGAGTTTGAAGTTTCCAACAAAGGAAGTATGGCACAGGGGATCGACAAATACAGGGAAACTAATACCATGAGATACACCCAACGATAGGGAAGAGTAAGTAGCTAGTGACTACCATAGCTAAAATAATACACAATGAGTCTTCTAAAAGGAATTATAAGGTGCTAGGGAGACCACACTGCACTGAATCGACTTCCAATTACAAGGCTTATGAGCCGATTCCCAAGCAAGGCAACATTTCAAATACCCAACAATAGTGGAAACTCCAAATGTTCTTTTTATAAAATATATATTTTGCAATACAGGCATCGAATGCCCCAAACATAAACACATAGCCAATGACTTAATCAATCGATATAACCAGCATCGATATAACTCTCAGACATATACAATGGTAGATATAAAAGAAACACCATTATCAAAAGGGATAGCATGCAATATACCTATTGAAGTAAGAAATTGTAGTCAAATTGGAGAATTATGGAGCAAATAATGAAGCAGATAGAATACTTCGAGAAATGGGGTTTCAATAACTGCATGAATTTTTAGAATAATTACAAATCGATCTACAAACAAAGCTTAAAAATATTCAGAGAAGGGATCTAATAATTGTTTCAATTTGAAAATTAATAATCAAGAAATGTTTTGTTTTAGATGGCTTAACATTTGTTTTCAAAGACAAAGATGAAATTCAGGGAAAGCAATGGAACCTGACTTTGATCGAATGACTTGGTTGTAGATTCAATGCCAAGCTCCAATTTCTTGAGTTGCAACTCCAATCACTTCCAAAACCCCCAACAATCTATGTAGAATTCCCCCATTTCCAAGGCCTCCCCAAAAACTAGAAATCAATTTTCATGGAAAGAAAACAAGATTAGTTTTTCCCCAAAGAGCATCCAAAAGCCCCCTTTCTTTATGCAAAATAACCAATTTATCTACCACTCAATCTCCATTCCTACAAGCACTTTCTTTAATTTACTTAATTTCACATCTATTGTTAACTGCCACTATTCAAATGTATTTATTTATAAAAAACATATCCTTGTTTATTTTTCACTTAATTAATCAACTTTAAAATATTTAATTTATTAATTTTGACTTTACCTTTTAATTCTATTTGCACATCACTATAATTAATATATATATTTATTTATTAAGAAATAATCTTAATTTATTTAATCCATATAAAAGCATTAATAATATTTTATTTAATCTATATGTCAATTATATTTAAGCATCTATTCTAATGCAATAATTAATCAAAGCACTAATCAACCAAGTTGAAATCAAATAATTCAAATACCACACAACATCAGATCATGAAGCATGGTCGAAAGCAAGACCAACTAAAAACACTGACAGGGTAAATCACAGAGGGGCACTACATCCCCCCCCCCCCCCCAAGATTTGACTTACTCCTAGAAGTCGCAAGGTTAGAATAAAACATACTCAAATAAAAGTAACATAAAATTATCATGCAACCCAAATTTCAAACAAATACCTGACTAGGTACAAGCAAAACTTTAAATGAAACAATCTGACTTCAGAATTGGCAGGGCATTGACTTAGATACTCATCCTCTTCGAGGATGATGGCTGGGGTAGGGGATCTTATGTTATCTCTGAATCAACATATTTCATTGGGTTTTAATACATGCTCAGACCTAACAGTTCAGGTGGAGTTGTTACCTAGTACCTACAATTTGCATCAGACAAACTATCAGATAATATATATATATATCAAACAATCAGGCACACCGTGAGAGGAAATCACAACGTAGTAGGGTATTCATGAATGAGTAATGCTACACTGTCCCTCCCAGCAAGACACATCCAAAAACATCACTTAGTAAACAAACCAACTCATAAACAATCCGCTACACGATAGAGTAATTACATGCTAATCATATCAATGCTCCTAATGTCATGTAATACACCAAGCTAATTTGCTACATCAAAATGCCACATTCTCACAAAACACTACATAATTATGCATTCGAGGTACACATTTTCCATTAAATATCCATCATTTTCAAACAAGATGTTCCACTTTGTTCATTATTCAACTCAAAATATCATATCATATTCAACAAAAGGCCATGATATTCTATCTTTTCTGAGACATGAAAACATAATTTATCACTTCATAAGCACAAAATTCTAGATTTAACACACATTTTTCACATACACGCACAAATTCACATCACAAGGCTACACAAGGGTCTATAATGCATCCCTAATAGAAATAATATCGATGCATTGCACACTACACCGAGGGTCCTATCCTTTCCATCGATTTTCTACACCATTGGACAAACATCACCAAGGGACAAATTTTAGGTTGCAAGTTGAGGATGCCCAAAAAGGGAAAACATAAACTCAAGAGTACAAACAACTAGGCCAACATAATGGGATTATATGTATCCAAAGTACCTAGTGTATGAACCTAGGCTCTGATACCAAGTGTAATGCCCTGCCACAAAACCCTAGAGGACAACACACTATAACACCTTAAAAATGAGATAAAAAAAAATTAAGTGAAATGAACACAAGATTTCAAATGAAATAATAGCTTGAATTCTAACCTAAGTCCTCTAAGGTCTATGAATACGCTACTAGATTCTCATTAATGAAACTAGCAAGAAATGTAAATCATTACATTAAGTAAATTCTATCAATAATATGGGTTTCATTAATCTATCACATTTAATTGAGCAATCAATATGAAATAACCATTTCATGCCAAAAATATAACACCAAAGTTCCTTAAATTAACAATAACAACTATTACATGGTCAATTACATAAGAGAGTTCTTCATTGATTTACATCATTACATCGTTACATTTTGAATAGTGATTCCTCCTCGTATACATGTGAGGAGAGTACATCAGAAAAATAATACATGATACAATAAATTTATGGTACAATACAAGTACATGAAATATAATCCATATGAACTGGAACAAGTCCAAAAGTCTTCATATCCAGGAGTAGTCACCATGAACACGAACAAGGTGAGGGAACCCAATGGAGTGCATAACATGTTCCACCCGACCATGTAGAACCCTAAGGTCCACCCTTATGCTAGGAGATAATGATAAGGTCCCACCACCAAAGTATACAAGAAGATAGTAGCATGACACTAAAGGGATAACATGACTCCATCATACAAACTAACAAACTAACAAACAAAACAACATGAAACAACTGCTTCCAAAGGTACAAGAACAAAAAGGGGAAAACAAACAAGGCATACAAGGTTTCTATAGGGAGGAGTGCCATCACATAGCTTGCTATGGGTTACCCTAGCGTAACCTTCCTAGGATATTGGACCCCCATCTTAGGTTACCCTGCCACCTCTACCAACCGTCAGACCCCCATACAAACTCATGCGGGATCAACATACCTTCCAGTTGGACTAGGCAATTGACCTTGCCATTCCAAACCTTCCCACTCATCTAAAGCCTAAACAAGAACTTGAGCCATGAGTGAGGTTTTATCTTGATTAATGTGATCTACCCAACCCCCTAATTTATTTTAGGTTATCACTAATTAAGAAACTCTCAATGAGTTACCCTGGACCTGCCCCTTTGTGTGTCAGACCCCCATTGAGAGCCACTCTGCCTACTAGCAACAAAAAGACTCTACAATCCACTAACTGGGTAAGCCAACTTGCACAACATATAAAGCCACATAAATTATCACATAAAGTGATACATACACCAACTTGCACAAAGCCTCCACAGATAACAATTCCACAGTGCAAAGCCAAAACCCACATAATCATAAATCAAGTATAGAATCACGTGTTCACAAAGAACCAACATGAAAATCCAATCATACATACTTTTTTTTTCCCAACCTTTGAAAGTCTTGCAATAACCATTTGACACGAAAAATATCGGTCCATTAAACAATAACCAAGAATCAACTCAATATCAAAATCAACCACAATAAATCAACATGAACAAACAATCAAATCAACCGTGATATATTCCATAAAAGGCATTGTCTCCACAACTCTGATTACTCATTAACTTACTCCACTTAAATTAGTTAACAGAGCATTTACCACTACAATACAATTATACTAATTTACATAGTGAATATAAAAGAAATCATCAATTCCATATACATTACAAGTAACCAATCCCAACATTGTAATCATGGAATCCATTGTGGATTTACAACCAATAAAACACATAGTTTACAAAAGCATGCAATATTTATGATTACCAAGGAAATAGTCTGATTTCACATTTAACAAAACTCAATCTTATGTAAGTGAAATTAAATTAATCTTTCTTTTCATAATCATATTTTGTTTATTTACTCACAAATCTCTTAATTCTAAAGTAAGAATATTCTTTTTACCAACACCATTATAATATATTTACAAATATACCTATAAACATATATAACTATATACATATATATATAAACATATACTCATACATCGGTATATATTTATATATATATACATATACTTGTATATATGTATATATTATATCTAACTGTTGGTTTCATCTACATATTACAATATAGTAGCAAATACAGTTGAGCTTTTATATATATATATAATCAAAAAGCACCAAATATCATATACAACGGATTCTCTACACTATCGAATATCTAACCAAATATATGCACAGTCGATGCCTATATACTCATATATGTAGAACTTATATAATCAAGAAACCAAACATAACACCCTTATATCGAACTCCTATACTATTAAATCTCACACAAATACATATTCATGAAGTAGGCAATAATCGATGACTAATAAAATAAAAGATAGAATAATGAATATCTACTTAAATTATATTCATCCAATACAATGAAGTAAATACACATTGTAAAGTGGCGCATACAGAGCGTGAATATGCTATTTAAAACAATACTTAATAGGCATAAGCATAAGATAAATAAGATGCAGGGGGTGTATATATTGATTAGCATTAGATAGAGCGACAATAGGTAGGTCATCTGGCACAAGAATTAGTTGGAATGACTTTTGTAGACAAGCATGCTAAATGTGTAAACATAGAGAAGGCATACGTACTATCTGATAGTATGCCTCAAACAAAGTAGTCTCATGGAGTGCATCGTTACAAGATATGCACAAAATGGATTTATCGAAGGGATCCTTAGAATCGTTGAAGAAAATCAATGATAGGTATAAGGATGAAGATAAAAAGAAACATCGATACAAGACTTGAGCTCACATATATGCAAAACCATAGGAAGAAAGAAGGGAAGGAATTTGAAATAAACCACCACATTACGCAGCATGTATGCAAAACTTATTATATTAACCTCTAAGATCAAAGAGTTTTAAGTTTCCAATGAAGTAAGTATGGCATGGGGGATCAATAGATCCAGGGTAGTTAATACCATGAGATACACCCACCAATAGGGAAGAGTAAATAGCCAGTGACTACCATAGCTAAAATAATACACAATGAGCCTTCAAAAAGGAATTACAAGGCACTGGGAAGAATGCACTACACTGAATCGACTTCCAATTACAAGGCTTATGAGCTGATTCCCAAGAAAGGAAACATTTCAAATACCCAACAATGGTGGAAACACCAAATGTTTTTTATAAAATACATATTTTGCAATATACGCATGGAATGCTCTAAACATAAACACATATCCAATGACTTAATAAATTGATATAACCGGTATCGATATAACTTTCAGACATATAAAAAAGTAGATATAAAATAAATGCCATTATCAAAAGAGACAACATGCAATATACCTAGCGAAGTAAGAAATTGTAGTCAAATTGGAGAATTATGAGGTAAATAAAGAAGCAAATAGAATACTCCGAGAAATGGGGTTTCAATAACTACATGAATTTTTAGAATAAGTACAAATTTATTTACAAACAAAGCTTAAAAATCTTCGGAGAAGGGATCTAATAATTGTTTCAATTTGAAAATCAATAAACAAGAAATGTTTTATTTCAAACGGCTTAACATTTGTTTCAAAGATAGAGATGAAATTCAGGGAAAGCAATGGAACCTGACTTTGATTGAATGACTCAACTATAGATTCGATGTCGAGCTCCAATTTCTCAAGTTACAACTCCAATCACTTCCAAAACCCCCAACAATCTATGTAGAATTCCCCCATTCCCAACGCCTCCCCAAAAACTAGAAATCAATTTTCACGGAAATCAAACAAGAGTAGTTTTTCCCCAAAGAGCGTATAAAAGTCCCCTTTCTGTACACCAAATAACCAATTTATTTACCAATCCTCAATCTTTGTTTCTGCAAGCACTTTCTTTAATTTACTTAATTCATCCAATTTCACATCTATTGTTAACCGCCACTATTCAAATGTATTTATTTATAAAAAAATATCCTTGTTTATTTTACACTTAATTAATCAACTAAATATTTAATTTATTAATTTTGACTTTACCTTTTAATTCTATTTGCACATCACTATAATTAATATATATATTTATTTTATATTTCTTTATCAAGACATAATCTTAATTTATTTAATCCAAATAAAAGCATTAATAATATTTTATTTAATCTATATCTCAATTATATTTAAGCATCTATTCTATTGCAATAATTAATCAAATCACTAATCAACCAAATTTAAATCAAATAAGCCAAATACCACACAACACTAGATCATGAAGCATGGTTGAAAGAATGACCAACTGAAAACACTGACAGGGTAAATCATGGAGGGGCACTACACCCCCTTGGAGTGCACCTATGACAACACACATACCATATAGAAATAATGATACTCTCTACTCCCCTTGAGGAGTAGACCTCAATCATCAATCCAGACAAATGATGAGTCTGTAGATCTACTAGACTAGTGCACCTCTATGTGCACCTAGTTCAAAGAAGGAGGGGAAGTAACCCCCAACTTCTCCCTAAGATACTCAAAAGTATCCTTAGGAAGAGCCTTAGTAAATATATCTACAATTTGATACTTTGTAGGTACATATTCAAGACTGACTTCATTCTCCAACACCTTCTCCCTTAAGAAATGATATCTGATAGATCTATTCTTTGTCCTTGAATTTATTATCGAATTCTTTGAAATATTTATTGCACTTGTATTATCACAAAAATAAGGGATAGGCTCATCATGCATCATACCTATATCCTTTACTATTTGCTTCATCCAAAGTACCTATGTACAACAATATGTTGCTCCAATATACTCAGCCTCTATAGTGGATAAAGAAACTGAATCCTATTTTTTTCTTATCCATGAAACCAACCTACATCCAAGAAAGAATGCACCACCACTTGTCCTCTTTTGGTCATCTAACAAGCAGCCCAATTTGCATCAGTGTAAGAATTTAAAGTAAAATCAGTATCCTTAGGATACCACAAGCCATAATCTGAAGTCCCTTCTAAATATATTAATATCCTTTTCACGGGTGTAACATGTGTTTCCTTAGGTTTCGCTTGAAATATAGCAACCAAACATACTACATGCATGATATCCCACCTAGTAGCAGTAAGATATAATAGTCCACCAATATAGATTTGTACATGCTTTGATCAACTTTAGGAGAATCATCATCCTTACTCAATTTGCAATCATCCATTCCAAACTTCTTTAGCAAATATTTAACATACTTTAATTGTGAAATTAATATTCCCATATTAGTTTGATTCATTTGAAGTCCAAGAAAGAAGTTCAACTCACCAATCATAGACATCTCAAACTCCTTTTGCATCTCTTCTGTAAATTTCCTGCACATACCCTCATTTCTTCCAAAGATAATATCATCCACATACACTACAACTATCAATATTATGTTTCCTTCAACTTTGAAATAGAGATTATTGTTTGTGGAGCCTTTGTTGAACCTTTGTTGTGTCAAATATTTGTCCAACCTCGCATACCATGCTTTGGGAGCCTGTTTAAGTCCATATAGTGCCTTTTTCAACTTACATACCATGTCCAATTTATCTGATAACTGAAATCCCTCTAGTTGTTCCATGTACACCTCTTCTTTCAATTCTCCATTCAAGAATATAGACTTAACATCCATCTGGTATACCTTGAAATCTTTGTGAGCAAAAAATGCCAAGAACATTTGAATGGCCTCCATTCTTTCCACCAGAGTAAATATCTCCTCAAAGTCTATTCTCTCAACCTATGAATAACCTTTTCACACAAGCCTTGCTTTGTTTCTTACTACTTCACCATCTTCATTTAGCTTATTCCTGAATACCCATTTTGTACCAAATACATTCTTGTTTATAGGTCTAGGAACCAATTCCCATGTCTGATTTTTCTCTATTTGTTGCAACTCCTCTTTCATGGCTCTAAACCAATTCTCATCTTTGTATGCTTCACACACTATTTTAGGTTCTATCTTGAAAAGTAGAAAACAAATTTACCTCAGTTGCTACCACTTTGCTTCTTGTTGTTACACCTTTTCCTTTGTCTCCAATTATATGTTCCTCTAGATGATTTTTCTGCACATATTTTGGAGTCTTAGGAGCAGGTTCTAGGGTCTCTTCTTCTTCTTCAATCTATTCTTCTTCTTCCTTATTCTCTTCTTGTACTTGTCTACAGATAGTTTCATCTAGTTCAACTTCACTTATTTCAACTAGTCTATGCATATCTTCATCAAATTTTACATTTGCACTTTCAACTATCTTTCTCAAACTTTTATTGTAGCATCTATATGCTTTGCTATTAGTTGAATATCCAAGAAAAATAAATTCATCACATCTTGCATCAAAATTTCTAAGGTTCTCAACATCTCTTTTAATATAAAATATTCTTCCAAACACCTTAAAGTACTTAACATTAGGAATCTTTCCAATCCATAGTTCATAAGGAGTCTTTGTGTTGTTACCTCTGATCTGAACTCCATTAAGAATATAAACAGCAGTGTGGATTTCTTCTCTCCAGTATAAATCAAGTACGTTTTCCTCTTTTATCATAGTCCTTTCGACCTCTTGAACAGTTTGGTTCTTCCTCTCTATAACTTCATTCTGCTGAGGAGTTCTAGGAGTAGAAAAATGTCTATTTATACCATGCTCTTCAGAAAATGTATTAAATTCATTGAAAGTGAATTCTCCACCTATGTCAAACCTTAAACATTTGATTCTTAGGTTCACTTCATTCTCTACCCTAGCCTTGAACACTTTGAATCCATCTAGAGCTTGAGCTTTCTCCCTAAGAAAAGTAACCCATGTCATTCTATAATAATCGTCAATCAAAAGCATAAAATACCTATCACCATTAAGACTTCCTGTTCTTGTGGGACCACAGAGGTCTGTATGAATCAATTCCAATATTCTAGTAGCTGGTTGTTCTTTTCCTTTAAAACTGTATCTTGTTTTTTTTTCCCAATTGACAACTTCTATAAATAGTATTGGTGGGATTTGTGATTTTAGGTAGATCCCTGACAACTTCTCTTGAACTAATCTTGATCAGATTATCAAAGTTTACATGTCCCATCCTCCACTGCCATAGCCAACTTTCATTAACTTGAGACACAAAACACTGACCATCAACACTTTTAAGTTGATAAATGTTTCCATATTTTATTCTTCCTACAACTACCATAATTCCAAACCCTTTTTTGATCTCACAGGTATTATCTTGGAACACAAGTTTAAATCCTTTGCTACACATTTGTCCAACACTCAAGAGGTTATGACTTAATCCCTTAACATAATCTAGACATCATTAGTACTGTGTTTTCCATCAAAACTAATTGTTCCTTTTTCAACAATCTTTGCACTAGAATCATCTCCAAAGGTGACTAATCCTCCATCATGATTTTCAAGTTTAGTAAACTTACTTTTGTCTCTGGTCATATGATTTGAACAACCACTATCAATTACCCAATAGTCTTCATCTTGTCTACCATAAAAGGCAGTAACCAAAGTACCTTCCATGTCATCCTTCTTATTTTTTAGACCACATTCCCTTGCACATCTTCCATGGTTAGTAGACACAAATTTATTCTCCAAGGCTAGAAACAAGAATTCATCTTTATCATCCTCAAAATCATATTCATCATCAAAAATTCCAGCATCTTCTCTGACATAATACAATTTTTTGAACTTTTTGTCCCTTTTGTCTTTATTATCTCTGTTATTTTTGTGTATCGATCTATTTGGACATCTTGAAGCATAGTGACCAATATTTCCACAACTGAAACATTTAAAAGGTAACATACCTTTGTACTTGTCGGTACCTTTCTTCAATTTCCTTGTAAAGTTTTCTTCCAAATCTTCTGAACCTTCACTATCCAGATCATCTTCTGTCTTAGTGGCTTTGAAGGCTATTTTTGTTTTCTCCTTTTCTTTTTCAAACTTCCTCATCTCAAATTCAGTCAAGGTGCCAAATAGTTGTTCTTTAGTGAATTTATTTGGATCATACACTTCCTCAATAGCTGAGACCTTGTCACTATAACTCTCTGATAGGGTCATCAAAATATTCTCTATTACATCTTCATCTGTTAGAGTACCACCTTGATTTTTGAATTCATTTGTTGCAATATCAACCCTCTGAAACTAGCTTGCAATGTCTTCACCTTATTCCATTTTAAAGTTCTCATATCAGAGCTTTTTTGTTAGCTTCTTTGATAATTTGACTCTATCATTTCCTTCATAGATATCTTTCAACTTTTCCCACACTTCATGAGAAATGCCTAATGAAATAAATTTTCTCTGCTCAGTCTTAGATAAAGCACTATAGCTTTCATACCTTTCTTTTTCATTTTCCTCATAGGAAGAAATCGCATCTGTAGAAGAAGGACCACTTTTCGGCTCAACATATTTTATCTCAACAGCTTTGCAAGTCTTGAAGACAAGAGAGATCTGGTAACCTCTCATCTCCACTTTCCAATCACTGTAGTCAGATCCATAAAATACAAGGATTGATAATTTGTGCACCATCGAATCTACCTCAAGCGATTAAGCTCTTCTCTGCGGAACCAAAGCTCTGATACCAATTGTTGAATTGCACAAGACAATTGAGAGGGGGTGTGAATTAGTTGTATCTAATCACATTCACTTCTCATCTTAACCAATTCCACATTCACTTTAATCTATTATTAAGTATAAGCATGAAATATAGATAACAGAAAGAAAATACCAAAGACACCAGATTTATGTGGAAAACCTTATAAGGAAAAAACCACTATGAGGATTAACTCACAATATAAAAGTAATAGCAAAAACGGATACAAAGGCTCACTACCCAAGATAGGACTCACTATCCAGAAGGACTCGCTATCTGAATGGAGGCTCATTGCCTACATATACAAAAATATATAAAGAAGAATGTTACACAGAGAACATTATCTCAATGCAATAGAAAATCCACCACAATAGCTTCCACAAATTCACAGCCTTGATCAGAGAATCACAGACACCATCAACTCACTGTCTTCAGGAGTCTAACACATTGAAGTTCTTGCTACCTTAGATCAATTTCATACAATATTTCACATCTACTTCACTTCTCAAACTTGTGGCTTACAATTAACATCTTGACTTGTGTTTATACCATCTTCGATCTTAGAAACTTTCTCCAAGGTCGACTACACACTCTTTATTCTAAAAATTCAAATTAGGTCAGTGAATCAAAATTCCTGCGGTGGATAAGAATGAGAGTGGACCAAATTAATACTTAACTAGGACCCAAAATAACATCTTGGATAAATCACACACTTCCTTAACTGATACTTATCCTTCGTATAACGTGTAAACACCAAGTCAGCCAAACCTAATGAAAACACCAATGAACTTTAAAGTACGTGCATTCATAGTTCAAGATGATAATGTGTGGACCACTTAACACACTTCACCATACATTGGAATACATCTTAGATTCCTTTAGATTCATCCACGAAAACTGCAACAAATTTCATACACAAAAAACTTTCCATCAGTCCAACCGAACTGTATAGACACTCATAGTAACTATGGAACAAGCCTTTTGGAGCACCAAACTACAAACACTTTTTCCAAAACATAGATAACACCACTACAAGCCTTCTTCCAGATCTGCAAGATCTAAGACAAACTAGCAGATGACTATGGAGTAGAAACATTTCTCCCAATCCACAGAAAAACAACTCTACCAGACCAATTCACAAATTGGTTAACACAACTTTCACTCTTCATCAACCCAAAATCTATAACTCAGGATGTATCACTCAAGGATGCCCATAAAAAAAACTAAAAATCTACACAAGCATAGGATTAACACAGAAGAAATGTAGAGCACATTCAGAACACACACACACTTTTGTGTTCACTATTTATTAATTTTCTTAAAAGCACTTGATAACTCATAATATCAACACACCCGCAACACCATAAAGATAGCTCCATGTACTCACAACATCTCTATAGTATCTCAACCATACATGTACCACCAACAATCACTTGATTCCTTTCTCTGCAACACCCTGAACTATGTTGACATCAATGACAACATTAATGACAACACAACCATACTCATTCACACTTGCAACGGGAGTATGTTCCTACAAAGGAACAAGTGGTTAATATATTTACCAAGCCTCTTCCTATAGAGAAATTTGAATACCTAAGGAAGAAGTTGGGATTCATTTCTCCCACATCATATCACTAAGAATTAGTGATACAACATGCATCCAGGGGGAGCTTCATTGGTCATTTCCTTATCCCTGGACAAGGATAGCGTGATCAAGCTAGGTAAACTTGTTTTACAAATTTCTAATGACTTGATGGTTGTAGTTTTTAGAATCCCCACTTTCTATTTGAACCGCTTGTCAAAGGGGGAGTATGTGTTCAGGGGAAGTGTGCCCTTTTTCTGTTTATGTCAAAGGGGAGAAAGGTTTACAAATTCTCAAGTTGTTGAGCCAGGGGGAGTATATTGATCTAGAAATTGGTACAGGTTATACATGGATGAGCATTAAAGTTTAGCCATCAATGCCAAATGGGGAGATTGTTGGAAAAAAAATTCATTGATGTCAAATGAGCAGTGCCAATCATGCAAACATGTTGTTTATGTTTCATTACTTCCATGGTATTCAACAATATTTGTTGAATGATAATATTTCCTAAGTGAAGTGGTGTGACAAGTATTTGGCCTTACATCGGGGTGAATGCACAACTTTCGGATGAAATTTTTTGGTGTCCCCTCGATCTTTCAATGGTAGGAAGGTGGTGGTCATGGTTGTAGGTTATATAGAAGTGAAGTTTATTTGTTGGTAGGTGATGTTCTAGATTCTACTCGATAGTTCATCAACATTTTATCAGAGTGACATTAAATTTTGAAGAGATTGTATCTACAGTCCCTTTGATATAGTGATATGATAGCCTAATGACATTTTGACGTGACTGGTGCTTTTTGGTGGGACTTGACTTGAAGTTCCCTTGACAGCCGGATGATTGTCTCATCGGGGAGATCTTGGTATTTTGACAAAAGTCTGGAAGGACTCTCTTCGATGGAGTAATAAGGATAGATACTTTCTCATCGAAGTGTTAGAAGATTTTTAAGGATATTGTGATTTTTGTCTCTTCGATATACTGATAGGTGGGACCCAACAATGAAATGTTAGTGACATAGATGACAGGTGGACGAAGTGCAGAAGTGATATGGGCAGTGATGTGGCATTGAAGTGGACAACAAATGGTGATTTCTTGCCAGCCTACTGAGAATCAGTGGGCCCATTGTTAGATCTCGTAGGGAAGTGAGGATTGGTGGAGATTAATCCACGATGGTTGGATAATGACCGTTGATGTTTGGTGGGTCTAATTTCAATAGAATATGACAAAGGATGGTGATCTGTAAGCTGAGAATTGAATATGATGATGACATGTGGAAAATGATTATTTGTTGATTTTACATCATTGTTGCAAATCAACAAATACTTTCTTGGTCAACGTTTAAATGAAATTATACAGTGTGAAGACTCGTCATCAAAGAGATAGTTGTTTTTCAGTGAGAGAAAATTCCCTATCCCTTCAATACTACAATGTAGCTTAAACAATGGAGAAAATCAAGCCCTAGAAATTAAATGGTAGTGATTTAAATGACAAATGTTTGATTGGTGCACAATTTATTATGTCAATGAACATAACGGTGAACCAGTTTGGTCCAATAGCGAGGTGAATGGCACATATTCTTTTATTAATGAACATGGGACGAGATCGATCCAAGGAAGAGGAAGATCAAATAGAATCACTTGCATAGATTATTAGGTAGATATTCAACAAGAATTCAATTATCTATTTGGTGAGAATGATGGTACTAAGGCAAAGGAGAACACACAAATTGAATTAGAATTCATTGCATATGAAGATGAAAAACAACACAAGAACCCCTAGATTTAGTTTTACCAAAAATGAAATGATTCATTGAATTTGAATTAGGGTTACAATATGATTGACATTTCTTGTCGGTGAAAGACAGAGTTTAATATAAAATGTGTAATTCAGAAAAGATGTATGGTTGGTATGAGTGTGATAGAAGGATATAACATCTAAATGTTACTAATTCAATTGATAGAGTGAAGAATAATTATTTGAAGTTGATTACAGTTGTATTAGAGTGAGCAAAAAAAGATAAATGTATCTTTGAATTGGTGTACTAAATGTATTGATGCATTATAGGTTATGTAGGACCAATTTTATGCATATTTGAGTGTTGAACATTGTAAGAGGTTGTTGCCTCATTATTATTGAGTTGGTGCTCAGAGCAGGGGATTGTAGTCTCCTTGAAGTTGAAACTTCTAAAATAGGGAGTTGGTGCTTCCTTGGGGATGGATCCCTTAAACTTGTAATTGACCTTCATTGCTTAGGAGTCTATATTAGGACAGTAGATCCTAGAAGCATTTATCACCATGGTTTTTTCCATCTTGGTTTTTCCACATATATTCAATGTTATGTGTTGATCTTTTCATGTGCATGTGTTATCTGTTCATGTTTTTATCTGCACAATTTAAATTTTGAATCTACATAAAGTTCTTGAGGGAAAAAATTTTAAGTTCTTATGATTCACCCCCTCTCAGTAGTTTGTTGTGTTCCAACGGGACATATGGAAATGTCTATTAGCTCAAAGGTGTTGATGATTATTTTTTCATTACACAGATCAATGAGAGTATGCTATAGAATATGATAATGTTTCACATCAATTTTGATACCCTGGTGAGAATAAGTTCAATTCAAGATGTGAGAGATCTACCAAATATTACAAATCCTATCAATGTTGTTTCTAAGGAATGTCAAGTTGGAAAGCAAGCAAGAATAAGTTTCAAATTCAAAGAATAATCCTCTACCAAACTATTGGAATTGGTGCATAAAAATATTTGTGGTCCTACCAGAGTAAGAAGTCTTCAATGTGACATATATTTCATGCTATTTATTGATGATTATTCTAGAATGACATGGGTTACTTTTCTCAAAGAAAAATCAAAAGCTCTAGATAAGTTTAAAGTATTCAAGTTTATGGTTGAGAATGAAATGGATATGAAAATCAGGTGCTTGAGGTCTAAAAAAGGTGGAGATTTCACCTCTAATGAGTTCAATATATTTTGTGAGAATCATGGAATAAAGAGCATTTATCTTTAGGGCTAGGACTCCTCAATAGAATGGAGTGGTTGAAAGAAAGGATAGGATTGTTCAAGAAGCTGCAAGGATAATGATGAAAGAAGAAAATCTACCAAAAGTATACTAGAGAGAAGCAATTCATACTACTGTTTACATACTTAATAGAGTGAAATAAAGAGAAAACAAAACAAAGACCCCGTATGAGCTATGGTATAGAAGGATTCCTATTGTCAAATACTCTAGAGTTTTTGGAAGAAAATGCTATATCATAAGAGATGAAGAAAAATTAGGAAATTTTGATGCAAGGTTTGATGAAGGTATATTCCTTGGATATTCTCCTGGAAGCAAATCTTATTGGTGCTACGAAAAGAGGCTAAGAAATATTGTTAAGAGTGCAAATGTCAAGGATGATAAAGACCTACAGAAGAATTCAATGGTGATAGATGGATATGAATCAAATGTATTCTTGGAGAGAAGAAGAAAAAACTAAGGAAAAAGAAGTGCAAATTGAAGAGGAAAAATCTCTAGAAAGGATTCCTAGAAGTCCTAAGTATGTGCAAAAGAATCATTCTAAAGAAAATATCATTGGTGATAAGAGAAAAAGTGTAGTGACGAGAAGGAAATTTGTTGAGTAACAGGTAAATCTATGTTTACTTTCTGAAGTTGAACCTAAAATAGTAATTGAAGCATACAAGGATGAGTATTGGATGTTGGGATAAGGTGGCATTAACCTTGTAAATCCCAATATTGTATTTATTCCATTTATTATTTGTAATTTGTAATTATCCATGAGGAGATATACTAGTTTCATTGACAGGGGTAATTTCGGAGTCACCAGAGGTAATTACGGAGTGACATTTACTGTTGGCAAATGTAATAACTCATGGTAAATGAGGGTAGGAATTTCCCTTGAAGAATCTGCTATTTTTGGCATGCATGACAACTGTCATAATGTTTGGTAAGTGAATCTATGAAAATTACAAATTTTCATAAGATTATGAGATTCTATGACACATATGATGGATATGTTAGTTGTATATTTTCTGTACTTAGCCCTAAGCACCTATCTTGGATAGGATGCATGTTGGAGGTATATATGATGGTTATGACATGTCATAAAATGCTATAAGATGTCATTCTTGGATATTAGTGCCCAACTTTGGAAGGGTCAACTTTTGACACTTGGAAGTTGCATGTTGGTGCCATTTTGATGCTTGCATGTGGGACACTTGGCGGATAGAGAGTGTGGATGCCTTGGGTGATATGGAAAACTTTTCTATAAGTATTTTCCATGTATTTGTTACTATAATACAGATTTTAGGTGCTCAGGTGTTGTTTGAATGTTGTTAGATTGAATACTGGAGGAGAGATTGGTGGTGTTGTTGTATTGTACAATCTTTTGTAGATTAATACAAACATTGGGCCTCTTTCTTGTGGAGTTTTTAACCCAAAAGGGTTTTCTCCACGTTAAACACTATGTTGTGTTATGTGTTAAGTTTTCTGATTTTGCATCTCTGTGAAGCATAGTTTCAATTTCATGCTACAATCTCCATTGATAATACACACTTAAAAGACTTCAAAAATTTATTTGAATCATATTTCTTTTGAAGTAGTGTTGCTTTCATTTCTAACATTTGGTATCAAATTCTAGCCATTTTTGACTCTTGGGTGGTAGTGTGGAAGCTATAGCTGCAGTGGGAGATTTGGTTGCATTTTTTTTGAAAATATTGTGTTGATATTATGGTTGGATCCACTGTCGCATCAACCTCTCATTTGGACATTGAGAATTTCAATGGAATGGGGTATGAATTATGGAAGCTAAAAATGCAAGATTTGTTAGAAGAAAGAAACCAATGGTTGGTTGTTCAAAAAGAGAAGAAACCTAATGATGTCTCTCAAGATGAGTGGGATAGATTGGATAAGAAGGCATAGGGAACCATCCAATTGTGTCTTTCAGACTCCATCCCATTGAATTTCGCAAAGAAAGAGACTGCATATAAATCATGGAATTGGTTGGGTGAGATCTACCAAACCAAAAGTATGGTAAATAAACTTTATTTAAAATGAAAGTTGTTTTCTTTAAAAATGAAAGAGGGTGAGTCGGTTGTAGAGAATTTAAATTCTTTTAATTTGTTGACAAGTCAGCTTGCTTCAATAGAATTTGAAGTAGATGAGGAAGAAAATGTATCTTGCTTCTTTGTTCTTTAACTGAGTCCTAGGAGAATGTTATCCTTGCTATCACTGCTAACCTCGTAGATCTGAAGTTGAATGCCCTTGTTGCAGTTTTACTGGCACAGGAACCGATGAAAAAGAGTTCAAATAGTTTAGGGGATGCTCTTAGTGTCAGGGGAAGGTCTAAGGAAATGTGACCAAAAGGAGATCAAAAAGGGGCTAAGAACAAGTCCAATGACCAATCTAAGACTCCTGGAAAGAAGAAAAGAGTTAAGTGTTGGAACTATGGTAAAATGGGACATGTAAAGGACTGCAAAAACCCAAAGAAATAGTGGGAGAGTGCTTTTGATAAGTCCCCAAATGCAGGTGAATATGTTATAATTTATACTTGTAACGTTGTTGCTGATGAAAACTGATTGGTTAACTTAGGATGCTCATTTCATATGACCCCGCATAAGGAATGGTTCTCCACATATGAAAAATATGATGGAGGTAGTATATACCTTGGAGAAAACTCTTCATATCCGATTGTTGGGAAAGGAAAGGTATTGTTGTGTTTTAGTGATGAGAGGATTAAAACCCTCCCTGATGTTTATCATGTTCCTGGAATAGCTAGAAATCTGATTTTTGTTTAAAAGATGAATGATTTGGGAATGCATGTGACTTTGACAAGCATGGTTGTAGATTAGTGAGAAGGAACTTGGTGGTAGTGAAAGGGAAGGGATTGGGAAACCTATTCAAGCTTGAAGCCACAACAGTTTGTAATGCCTCCTATGTATCTAAGGCCATTACTGAAAATGCATGTATGATGTGGCACCGTAGATTGGGCCACATGAGTAATAATGTATTAAAAAATATTAAGAATAAAAATTTGTTGGATGGTTTCTCCTATTCTTATGAGCACTTTGATTTTTGTGAGCATTGTGTATTTGGTAAACAAAATAAAAAATCACCCTTTAGGAAGCAAAATGGATGTGTTTGAGCCTATGGATATTGAATCTATCATAAAATCTCATTATTTTGTCACCTTAATTGATGATGTATCCAGAGTTACATGGATTTATTTTATGAAACATAAATTGAAAGTTTTCACTAAGTTTAAGGAATTCAAAGTCTTCATAGAGAACCAATCAGGTTTAAAGATAAAAATATTAAGATCTGACAATAGAGGGAAATATTTCTCTAAGGAATTTGATGAGTTTTACAAGAATGCAAGTATAATCAGACAAAAGACAACTTCGTATACACCACAATAGAATGGTGTTGAAGAGAGGATGAACCGAACAATTATGGAAAGGGCTAGAAGTATGTTAAGTGATGCGTAGTTGGATAGATACTTTTGGGTAGAGGCTATGTGTACTGCTTGCTACTTGATAAATAGGTCTCCTTGTAAGGCTCTAGATTCAACACTGTATGAAGTGGGGACAGGTAAGAAACCTTCAGTTTCACATTTAAGGGTTTTTGGTTGTGAGGCTTTTGTTCATGTGACTAAGGAAAAGTGATCTAATTTGGATCCAAAAGCTAAAAAGTGTACACTCATTGGATATGGTGATAATGTTAAAGGTTATAATCTTTGGAATCCACTAACCCGCAAGATTATATTTTCTAGAGATGTTATTTTCAAGGAACTTAGAGCTATTTCTGAACTTGAGCAGCCAAAAGAAAAAGAAGAAAAGGTAAAGAGAGTGCACTTTGAGTTAGAGAAATGAGATGCACCTCAGGAAGAATAGAATGATGGATTGGGGGGTGAAGAAGAAGAAGAAGATTCTGGTAATTCTGATGAAGATGAATCTATTGTTATAAAAGAAGTTGGTACAAATTATCATGCAAAAGAACTAGTTGAGTCTCTCACTCTACCCTTGAGGAGATCTACAAGATAATGAAATCCAGTTGACAAGTATAGCCCACCAGATTTTTGTTGTGCATTTTCTTTATTGAGTACTAACGATGAACCTAGATCCTATAGGGAAGCTATTTTTGTAGATGATAGTGAGTCTTGACAGTTATCCATGTAGGAGGAGATGATGGCCTTAGACTCTTGTAACACTTGGGATCTTGTTTTTTTCCCAAAGGAAGAAAGGCCATAGGATGTAAGTGGGTCTTCAAGAAGAAGTTTGGAGAAGACGGGTCATTGGAGAAGTACAAGGCTAGATTGGTAGCCAAGGGCTACTCCTAGAGAGAGGGAGTTTATTTTGGTGAGATATTATCTCTTATTGCTAAATTTACTTCTATTAGATTTCTCTTATTCATTGCTACAACTTATGATTGGGAGATTGAACAAATGGATGTTAAGACTGCATTCTTGCATGGAGATCTTGAAGAAGAAATATGTATGCAACAACCTATAGGTTTTGAGGCAAATGGAAAAGAACATTGGGTTTTCAGGTTGAAGAGGTCTCTTTATGGTTAAAAATAGTCCCCCAGAATGTGGTATCAAAAGTTTGATTCATTTATTTTGAAATTGGGTTATGTTAGAAACGAGGAGGATCACTATGTTTATATTTATTGTGTTGGTGATTCTATACTGGTTATTGCTTTGTATGGTGATGACATGTTATTTTTTTAACAATACTAATGGTATTATCAATGAGCTTTAAGCCCAACTTTTAGCTACATTTGATATGAAGGATCTTATATTTTCCAGGTATATTCTAGGAATGGAGATCAGAAAGGATAGAGGTAACAAAAAGATTTGGTTGTCACAAAGTAAGTATGAGAATACCATTTTTTAGAGGTTTAGTATGTTGCACTGTAACCTAGTTAGAGTTTCTTTACCTACTGGTACTAAGCTTTCATTAGACATGTGTCCAAAGACTAAGGATGATCTTGAGGATATGTCTAATGTGACAAATGCTAGTGTTGTAGGGATTTTGATGTATGCAATGGTTTGCACTAGGCCCGATATTGCCCAAGCAATGGGAGTCTTGAGCATATTTATGTCTAACCCTGGTAGACAACATTGGAATTATGCGAAGAGGGTGTTTAAATATCTTGTAGGTACTCCTAATCATTGTTTGGCTTATTTTGGTATTGATAGTGTTGATAAATCTTTGGACATAGAGGGTTTTGTTGATGCAGATTGGGCAGGTGACTTGGATAGTCGAAGGTCCACTAGTGGCTATGTTCTTACTCGTTCAGAGGTGCAGTGAGTTAGACGGGTAAGAGCTAGCCCACAGTTTCTTTGTCCACCACAGAAGCAGAGTATATGGTTGCTAATCATGTTTCTAAGGAGGCAGTTTGGTTGAGGAGATTGTGTACAGGGATTGGATTTGATTATAGGATCATTCATATTGGTTGTGATAGCTAGAGAGATATCTGTTTAGCCAAGAATCCTATGTATCATAACTCAGACTAAGCATGTTGATGTTCAGTATCACTTTTTTCGAGATTTGGTTGCAAATGGAGACACCGAGCTAAAGAAGATAGACACTCAGGAGAATATTGCAAATTCATTGACTAAACCAATGACCACAAATAAGTTTGTGTGGTGTAGAGAGGCCATGGGCCTTATTTCTAATGCTTGATTATTATTCATTTGATTTCCTATGGGTTGATTTACAATGTATAATGTCAAGTGGGAGAATTTTGGGATAAGGTGCCATTAACCTTGTAAATCCCAATATTGTATTTATTCCATTTATTATTTTTAATTTGTAATTATCCATGAGGAGATATACTATTTTCACTGACAGGGGTAATTTCAGAGTCACTGGAGGTAATTACGGAGTGACATTTACTATTGGAAAATGTAATAACTCATGGTAAATGAGGGTAGGTGTTTCCCTTGGAGAATCTTCTATTTTTGGAATTATGAAAACTGTCATAATGTTTGGTAAGTGAATCTATGACAGTTGCAAGTTGTCATAAGATTATGAGATTTTATGACGCATATGATGGATATGTTAGCTATATATTTTCTATACCATTCCCAGACACCTATCTTGGATAGGATGCATGTTGGAGGTATCTATTATGGTTATGACATGTCATAAGATGCTATAAGATGCCATTCTTGGATATGGGCACCCAAATTTGGAAGGATCAACTTTTGACACTTGGAAGTTGCATGTTGGTGCCATTTTGATGCTTGCATGTGGGACACTTGGAGGAGAGAAAGTTTGGATGCCTTGGGTGATATGAAATTTTTTTCTATAAGTATTTGTCATGTATTTGTTGCTGCAATATATATTGTAGGTACTTAGGTTTTGTCAAAATTTTGTCAGATTGAAGACTGAAGGAGAGATTGGTGGTGGTGTTGTATTGTACAATATTTTTCAAATTAATACAAACATTTGGCCTCTTTCTTGGGTGGATTTTTTTACCCGAAAGGGTTTTCTCCATGTTAAACACTATGTCATTGTGTTATGTGTTAAGTTTTTTGTTTTTGCATCTTTGTGAAGCATAGTTTCAATTTTATGTTACAATCTCCATTGATAATACACACTTAAAAGATTACAAAAATTTATTTGAATCAGATTTCCATTGAAGTAGTGTTGCTTTCATTTCTAACATTGGATCAAGGTAATGAAAGAAGAAATAATGAAGATTGAGAAAAAAACAAACTTGGGAACTTGTCCCAAGACTAGCAAACAATAATTTGTTTGGAATTAAGTGGGTATTCTAGAACAAATTGAATGAGAGTGGAGTAGTAAGAAATAATAGAAGGCTTGTGTGTAAAGGCTACTCACAAGTAGAAGGATTAGACTTTGAGGAAACATTTGATCCAGTGGTAAGAATGGAAGTTATCAGGATTTATTTCGATTTTGTAGCATATAAGGATTTCAAAGTATATCAAATGGATGTGAAGTCTACTTTTTTGAAAAGTGAATTAGAAGAAGAAGTATACATATAACAACCAAAATGATTTTAGTTATTAGATAAATTGAACATGGTTTATAGATTGAAGAAGGTGTTATATTGGTTGAAGCAAGCTCCCAGATCTTGGTATACAAGGTTAGGTAGGTACTTGTTACAACAAGGATTCAATAAAGGTACCATAGATAGTAATCTTTACTTCAAAGTTGAAAAGGATAAAATCTTGATTGTGGTTGTGTATGTTGATGACATAATTTTTAGAGGAAATGAAGATGTGTAAGAAATTTGTAGAAGAGATACAAAAAGAATTTGAAATGTCAATTTTTGGGGAGATGAGTTTCTTCCTTGGGCTACAGATCAATCAAATATATAAAGGTATTTTCATTTCATAATAAAATTATTTCAAGGAAATGTTGAAGAATTTTGGAATGGAAGATTCTAAACCGATATGTACCCCTATGGTTGCTAGTTGCAAGCTAAGCACTAATGATGAATCTCCTTAGGTTGATAAGAGAAAGTATAGATCAATGATTTGAGGTCTACTATATCTAACTATTACTAGACTAGATATCATGCACGAAGTGTTTCTTGTGGCTAGATTTAAAGAAGATCCTAGAGAGTCATATGTTGTAGTAGTAAAAAGGATATTTAGATACTTGAAGGGAACTCCAACTCATGGCTTGTGGTATCCAAAGGATATTGACTTTACTCTGAGTTTTTACACAGATGCATATTGGGTTGGTTGTATAGACAACAGGAAAAGTACAAGTGGTGGTGCATTCTTTCTTGGATGAAAATTGGTGTCATGGCTAAGCAGGAAACAAGATTTAGTGTCTTTATCTACTACAGAGGTAGAATACATTGTAGCAGAATTTTATTGCACACAAGTGATGTGGATGAGGCAAACATTAAAATATATCAGAGTGGTATATGATGAACAAGTTTCTAGCTTCTTTGATAATACAAGTGCTATCAATATATCAAATAGTCTAGTAATGCATTCAAGGAAAAAACATATCTCAATCCAATATCACTTTTTGAGAGAGAAGGTTGTAGAGAATAAAGTGAATCTTGAGTATGTGCCAACAAAGGATCAGGTTGTTGATATATTCACTAAGGATCTCCTAAGTATACATTTGAGTATCTCTGAGAGAAGTTGGAGGTTATTGCCCCTCCTTATAACTCAATGTATAAGGAGATTCATCAATCCAATGGATCTCAAGATTCATTTTTTTAGTCTAGACTGATGTTGGTGGCTACCTCTTAGGGGGCGTAGGTAGTGGAATTATTGGTTATTGCAGTAAGGATGAGTGAGATTTGTCATTGTATAGTGCTCGTTGATTGATGCAGTATGGTGTGTGCTCCTAAGGGTGAGTATGTAGAGAAGTGAAGGAAAGGAAGTTGCAAAATAGTGGTGAACAATATGATTAATGTCAAAGGGGGAGAATGAATGATGAAAATATTTTTCCCTTTCCATTGATGTCAAAGGGGGAGAGATTAATGTGAAAAATATAAGCCACAAAGGGGGAGAGAAAAATATGAAAAAGAAAAGTGTTAGTTATCAAAGGTATAAAGTAAAGAGAAGAGGAGTTGGTATAAAGAATATTGATGATCATAGTTGTTGTGTTTGTTTTTGATGGTTTTTCACATCATGTGTTTCCATCAATGACAAAGGGAGGGGTTGTTGCAAGTATGTATAGTTGGTGTTGTTATTGATGTCAACAATATTTGGTGTTTTCATTGGTGTCAACTATATGAGGAGTTTGTTGCAAGAATGTGTTGTTGGTATTGAATTGATGTTGTCTCTAATGATTCTTTGATTAGTTGCATTATGTTCTCATTAGTAAGCTATTGGTGTCAACCTCTAGTGTTTATTTTATAAGAATTTGTCTATGGATGCATGCTTGAGTTGCTATGTTCTATTTAGCTCGGTGGTGACGAGAAAGTGTTGAAGATATTCAGGATGTGTCTTTGGTGCTTGGTTTCCAAGTTCTTTTGAGAAAATCTAAATAAAAAGAGGAAATAATGTGTTGTAGTGGTGTTATGTATTGTAGTATAGCGTTCTATTTTGGCCTGCATTTCTTTTATGTTGAATATCTACTTGTGTGGTTTGGATATGTTGATCATATATGTTCAAAGGTGATTAGGTGAAAAATATAGAGGGTAGGGTAAACCCAAATGCGTGAGAAAGAGGATTTACCCCTTATTTTTCCACACTCAATCACTGCAATTATGTGTATGACAAGATGCAAATAACAATAAGAAATGATGCCTAACTATTATAGAAACTATGATGGAATTTTTTAGAGCATAAAAAGTTGTGTACCTTGTCAAAAACTTGTTTTTTTAGGCTACAAAGGACTCATTCGCCTTCAATGGTGAATGGGTCCCTCTTATGGTTTCTGAAACTAAGACCAAGGTCTTGTTCCTTGGATTTTGCACTCTCAAATCCCTAGTTATAATATTTTGGAAGTTTGTAGGTAATTTTGTAGCTTTAGATCTTTGATTTTGCACTTTAGATGACAACTTTTTGCAACTTGAAAACTTTGAAAAATTTGTTCTAAACTTGCTCCACTTGATCTTCAAACTATAAATCTGCAATCACACATTCAAGGGAAGAGAAACTTGTTGCTTTTTAGTGAATGGGGGTTTTCCTCAATTAAACCAAATGATGAAATAATATAATTGAAACATGAAACATGAAATGATGCAATGCAAATGCCTTGGATGTTATCTTGTAATGCAAATCTACAATCTAGCATGTAGTGGCCATGAAGAATGTAGATCTTGATCCTTGAATATGATGTGAACAATGCTTGCAAGTAGATCTTCATTGCTACATCCACTTCTTTATCTCAACAACATACATGAATGCATTAAACCCTTGTCATGATGATATGATCTTGGATTGTTGTAATAAACACTTGAAATCTTCCTTGAAATACCTTATGATTACTCTTGTAATGCTCTATAATTCTCTCTTAAAGTTGCTAAGATGTCTCATAAAATTGGTAGGAGAAACAATGTGAATTAACCCCTTATTTATACTAAATTAGGAGATTAACCTTGAAATTCAAACAATTAAGGCCAACACTAGATCTGGAAGTAAACTTTATTAAATTCCCCCCAGAATTAAATTTGAAAAGGGGGTCCTCATTAAGGGAGGACCCATTCACCGCTTAGAGTGAATGGGTCCTGGCTCAGTTTTCCAAGACCTAACCCCGAGAGATGGAAACTATGTTAAAAACCCATTTTAGGTCAACTCAGAAAGGGGGATCCTATTAAGGGAGAACCCATTCGCCACCTAGGGCGAATGGATCTTGGCACCATTTTCTAGGACCTAATTTTTGCCCAATTAAATGTTTTATTATTTGAATCATGGGTGTCAGGATAGATCTGTTCGGGTTAGAAGGTAGATATCTAAAAGTTAAATGCAAATTTGATCAATAAAATGAAGAAACAAAACACACATAAAATTATAGCAGAAACAAGACAACATAGAGAATTTAACATGGTTCACCCAATCCAGGATACATCCACAAAACTGAAGCCATCCAATTATTTTATTATCCAGTGCAAAACATATTACAATCTTGTGAATAATGCGATACTACAACTCCCATCCCAACCGCTTCTTACAAGCTTTTTAGAAGCTTCTAGAAATTAGGGTTCCACAAAGTCGATTTTTTCCTTTTTTCGGTGGTGAAGCAAAAAAGTACAGCATAGCATGATCAGTTGCCACATACCAACAAGAGCTTTGGGAGGTGTCATAAACAAGGTTTGAATTTTGAATTAAAGGGGTTAATTAACTCCAATTAACCACTATTAATTAAGACCACCCTAGATAAATGTGAAAGTGCTTTACAACACTTCATAACACTTAAATAAGGTACAAATTTAAATACATTTTATTAAGAAGGGGACCATTTAACTTAATTAAGTAGATAAGTCCTAGAAAAGTTTGAAAGTGTGTTACAACACTTCACGAAACCTTTGCAAAGGATCAATTAAAGCATGTTTTAATCAAATAAAGGTCTTAGCATGATGTGAATGTGTACGACACATTACAACACTACTCCAAGACACCATTAATTCAGTTTTAATGTTAATTATCAAACCAAGTAAGGGAAAAATGCTACTCTTTTTCTACTACAAAACGTGTTGCATTCAAAATTTGGTGTGCTAGATCATTGCACAAGGAAGGTTTGCTCAAGCCATTGTGTGAACTATGTATTGCAAAGGTGTCTAGGAGAATTTTTTTTGCTCTTCATTTCTCCATAAAGTGGTTTTAGGTCTTGTGGATTTCGAAGGGTGCTGATATTGTTTGTATCTTTCTTTAGTTGAAGTTGTTTGAGGTTTGGTGCTTTGGAAGTCGATTTCTTGAGTTGCAGTGTATGATAGAATAATTTGAGTGTACTAGGTGTGTACATTCTTCAAGTGAGATTAGTTGCAAAGGAATTTGTTGGATATCAAGGTGTTTGTGGAGTATTCTAGATTGTGATCAAGTTTTATGTGGTTTCCACGAGTCATCTTTTTGGATTTGAGGAAGCATGTACTTAAATTTTAATGGTGTTAACATAGGTTCGACCGACCTTGGATGTTTACACTAATTGTGGAGTTGCTTCGGTGTTTGTTGAAGAGTGGCATGGCATGTGTGAGTGGATTTAGGTCCTAGCTAAGGTGTGTTGTGATCCACCTTCATTCCTTTCCATCGTGGGAATGTTTTTGTGCTAACTTAATTTGAATTTGCATGGTTGAGGTGCATAGCCAACCTTGGAGAATTTTTTCAAGGTTGAAGATGGTATAAATATGTGCACAATATTTCATTTTGACTTAAGGTTGCCCAAATCTTTATTATTGATCTAGCTTGCATGGGATTCTCAATGAGATAAAGGTGTTCCATCTTAGTTGTTGCAAAATGACCAAATTTATCTATAAGCTTAGGTTGACTTATAATTCCTTCTATTTGTTGTCCATTGAATTATGAACTTTTGGAAAAATAGTCAGTCAAGGTCTTTATCCTCTTATGATAATTGTTTGGTTGATAGGGGGCCTAATATTGAGGATGCACAATAGACAAGGCTTCAAGTAGTTCATCTCAAGGGAATCATTTCACATTACTCTTTAAAGTAGTACTTACAAAATTAATAATGTTGGGGTAGATGCATAAAGTTGAGTCCATGAAACGTGGAAGTTTTTTCCTTAGCCAAAAGCTTGAAATCGGGTTCAACAAAATGGGATCTCATTTAGGTTTGGGTCCCAAGCCTAAAACTAAAACGAGATCTCGTTTTTAAAAAAATGGGATCCTATTTTTCAAAATGGGATCCTGTTTTGAAAACTTTCTATTTTTGACAAATTTTCATAATGGGATCCCATCTTGAAAAGTTCCTATTTTTGGAAAATTTTCATTTTTGACAACTTTTCAAAATGGGGTCTCATTTTGAAAACTTTCCATTTTTAACAACTTTTCAAAACGGGATCCTATTTTGAAAAGCATAATTTTTTATTTTTTTATGAAACGAGATCTCGTTTTTTAAAAGATGATTTTTTGGTTGGGTTTGTGCTTTGTTTTTTGGTTCAGGAAAAGGCTTGGAGACCTGGACCTCAGCTTTGGACCTCATTTGACTTGCAACTTGAAGGTCATGTCAATGTCACAAGAAAATAGTGACTTTGGAAATATGTCTGAAGACCTTTTTTGCAAATTTTTTTGGTGAAATTAAAACCCATTATAGATGAGATAATGTAGATTCCAAATAAGTAATTTTTTTTACAATTGGATTATTTTTGATGAAACTAGTCCATAAAATTGAAATATCAAGGTTTTTTAGTATTTTAATAACTTTTTATTAATTATTTTGTAAAACGATTTGCACGAAAATGTACTTTAGATAATTCTTTTCAATTTGATTTTTTTTTTTTTATAAGTTTAGGTCATCTTATGCGTTACATACATGATTTTTTTTGCTCGATAATAAGATTTTATTTATTAAATTACAAAGTCAAATATATCATCTTTTTTTTTCATGCATCCTTCTACCACCCCAAAAAATCACCTACATATATCACCTTTGTCTCAAAAATTTAACAAAAAATCTACCATACCTTAATCTAACACCCTGAACATCTACTTCGAATTCAAAAAATTCCTCATAAATACTTACATAGCAAAAAAATTGTACCTACTCCGACCACCTTGCATTCAAGCACTACTCCATTGCATCCCTCATAGGGCTAAATCCCCAAATTTAACAAACATGAACAACAGAGATTCAAATTTTTCATTCACAGAAGAAACATAAAATTGTAAAGCTCATGCCAAGCTACCTGGGTCTGCACCACTTCCTAATGCTCTCATCACCTTCCTCTTCTGAGGACACAACTCTTTTCTTTCCATTCCATCAGCTTTTTTTTGTGCCTGGGCAATCACCACTTCCACCTCCATCAACTCCACAAACAACTTCAAGGCCTCCCACCTGTGTCTAGCTTCCTCTCTCCATCGGGCTTTAAGGCTCCCTTTTTACCATCGCACGAAAGGTATATATCCCTCAAACTCATTACCTTTTGCAGTCTCAATTCCTTCACGCACATCCAACCCTTCACCCAGAATGACCCACTCCAAAATCAAGTCCATTCCCTCCAAGAAATCTTTGTGCATGATCGCTTCCATCACCTTCTTCACTATTTTCACCATCTCCCCCACATCCAGTCCCCATGCCATGATCAATGAATAAACGTCCATATTTGTGTGAAACCTATGCCTGAGAATTCCAAACCTATGCCCAAAATCAATTGCACACACTGCACTAGCCTCTCATCACTAAAAAAAAACATCCCTTTCAGTCTCTTCTCTGAAACTTCACTGTGAAATGGACAAAGTTGTCACTTTGTCAGGAGTGAAATTTGCCTCCATTGAAAGTATACAACTCCAGAGCCAACACCCCAAAATATATTGTTTCAATAATTCTTCTCCACCAAAAAACTAGGAAGAAGCATAAAAAACTGAGGACATAGAGAGTTTAATCCACATTAATTCACAACACTCAGCCATTAATGCATAATGTACATTCCCCACCACTTCCCAACTCTTCAACATTCCTTCATTCGCTTCAAACTACGATCCACATTACTTCTCACTCATTAATTTATGAGTACTTCTCTCCTCTCATTAAACCGCCTCCTCAAAATCCAATTGCCTTAAGTCTTTCATCCTTAACTCACCAACTTCTTTAAAAGTTAAAGCCCACTTTGATAAAATGTCTACTTCTACATTCCCAGATCTCCTTACATGGCTAACAACAAAATCCTCGAAAGATGCTAACTCCTCATTAATTTTAATAATTAAATTTGCAAGTGTCACGCATCAATGCTTCCCTTCATTATTGCCTAGATGATGATTAGAGAATCACCTTCTAGATCTATCTTTGAAGCCCCCAATTTTTAACCAAGTCTAATTGATGTTAATGTTGTTGATGCTTCAGCTGCATTGTTCATCCCCACCTCCAACTTCTTCGCCCCAAAAACCAACACATTCCCTTGCCAATCACGTATAATAAAACTTGCCCTTGATGGTCCAAGGTTCCCTTTGGAGGCACCATCAAAATTGACTTTCCACCATCCCTCCATTGGTTTTTCCCAATCAACCTCCTCTGGTCCCTTAGAAACTGGATTAACCCAGGTAAGCCCCTTAACGGGCCATACATGATGATTTTTAAAAACAACAAATATAGCCACTAAAAAATTAACAAAAAAAATATTTAATTAAAAATTACAAAAAATATATCAAAAATGTGCTTTAGTGAGTTACAAATCTTTTCCCAAAAGAACTTAGAAAAATATGATTATTTAGGTCAAAATATGGATGATGTACACGTGCATGGTATGGTAAAAATAAATGACTTTTAAACAGTGGATTTTATAAACGCCTATTGAAAATCAATTTATATCATTTGGACTGTGGGTCAGTGCAGGATCATGGGGGTCCAAACTAGGCCCTTAAGTGGCAATGATTTTTAAAAAAAATAGAGTTAGGAAATGACATAAAAATGTGAATAAGTTATTAACATAATTTGAAAAATATGTAAGAAAAAATTTGTAGAAAATTGAATTTAGTTTCTAAGATACTAGTCCTCTTTTGGTAAAAAGTAAATCTATTTGGTGAAATTTTGAAATTTCAATACAACAGTACTAAATTTTTAAGAAAAAAATAAAAAGCAGGTGTATGTCTGACCAACCTAAGTACAAGAAAAAAATATTATTTTTTGAAACTTTCAATATAAGTAGAGGACACATGCTCAGATGTGCCACATTTTTTTAATTATTTTTTCTAAGTAAATAATTAGTTATGATTTTTTTATTAGAAACTTTAAAAAATATTAAAACTTGTTTGCTTGACCACCATAACTTGGTCAAAAATTTATGAAAATCTTTTTTTTATTTTTTAATCCTATAGTATGGGAAGCATAGAATATGCCACATTTTTTCTGATTCAAAAAATGTGAAATCATTTGAGAATTATAATTTTTTTTCAATCAGCCTATCAAGACTTTAGTTAGAATGCATGTAGAAAATCAATAATAATTATCTATTTAATTCCAAATAATTCATATCTTATATTGGTGGAAATCTGACAATTTTATCAATAAACCTTTTTCATTTCATGAAATCCGGATTAAAAAATGTCCTCGTCTACTTTAGGTCATATCGCCACTTTTTGGACCCCCATGATCCTGCACTCACCTAGGTATTGAAATAAATTACATATTTGGAAACTAGACTCCAAGTACTACATTTTATGATTAGTGAATTTTTTTAAGATTCCATCTCCAAGTGCTTCAAATTTTAAGGTCAAATATGACAAATTCTGAAAATAAGAGAAAACACTTCCACTTTTTGGCCAAAAAATGGACTCAAATTCTTGCACACACTCATTGTTAAAATCTTCCTTTGTAAAATTTAAATTTAAGAGTGTCTCTATATTGTTTAACCTATGTAAGAGATCAAGAGGTTTCTCTAGTGTATGGTGATATTCATGAATTACTCCAATCAAATATTGATATTTTGAAAAAACTCATTGCATAGTCCATGCAAGGAAATCCATATGGTATCAACATCCTTAAGAAGCTTGTTTCTTGTGGTTATTCCCTCAAAAAAGTTTTGAAATTACACAAACTATTTGAGACTTTGACATAAGTATAAATAGAGCTCGTGAACTAGATTTTCAACTTTTGATACTGAAGGAAACTTGCTTACAATTTTAAATGCTATACTCACTCCATGGGTCATGCAATGAATAATAATTATGTATGGTAAAGAATTAATTTGTAATTTTATGCAAATACCATTCCTATGACCCCACATTACTAAAGCTTCACCAACTCCTACACACACCAACGTTTTTGTAATTACGAAGTCATTGATACCTCCAATTTCAGTCAAATATTTCTTAACTAGCTCAAATATATTTTGTGATGAAAAATTCTCCTTGATTTTATAAACACAAAGTAGATGGGGTTTACAGACATGTTTGTGTACAGTATACACATGCATACATACCCAGTAAGTATTATCTACTACAGTAACTTCATCTAAAGATAATGTAATAAAGGTTGACTTTTTTTTCCTTTAAATCTTGTTTTTCCACCTTTGTAAGAAAACTTCCCCATTCTCATCCATTTTTTATTGACCAATATGTGTTAGGAAAGTTAGGAACGCCCAAAAAATATAAAAAACTATTATATTTTGGGTAGTCTATCATAAGACGACCTCTAGTCAAAATATGAAAAACAACACTCAACTAAACATTGTTGGCCATTTGTGCTCCTACCATTATCTTTCAAATTGAGCTCGAATTGAACCTCCAAATTCAACAAAATTTACATTTCTTTGAATATGTGTATCATATTTGAGGGAATGCTTAACATGAAGACATTCTTCCTTTGATTTCCATCTTATTATTAATTTATCCTTTCCTTCAATGATTTTTTTTTCATAAACTTTACCGATATGCTTTTCTATAGTGTCAAGTTTTAGCTGCAACTTCTTGTCCATTTTATATTTTCAACTAAAAATCTTGCACTTGTATTATATTGGAGGTTCATCTTTGTTTGCATTCTCCACTAATTTAATGAATGGGTACTTTGACATCCAATCAATCTAAAAATTCCTTGTTATATCCCACTCATGCCCCATTTTTTTTTTTGGATTTTCTCTTCCCCTTCCATGCAACATCATCTACGACGTTGGCATTGAAATCTAGATCAATTAACTCATTTTGGCTACCATAGGTATCCCTGTTAGGATAGGTGACATTATAATTGCTATCCTAAGTTGGTTTATGTGTCTCCATGTTCTTTGAAAAGTGTTCTTGAGGACATGATGGATAAAATATTTATTAAATTTATTTTCCTATGAAAAATTGTAATTGCATTCAAAGAGGTGGACCCTTCATGGTTGCAATTATAAGGCATCTCGAGAGAATATTCTCTTTAGGTATCCAACTTTATGGGTTGGGACCACTTGAGTGTGCATGCCCTTGCATGTTATTTGCATGTTTTTCATGTTTTTACAAGGTTGGGTGCCCAAGATTGCATGGTGGTGCATGAGCTTGCATGTAGCCATCGAAGCCGTCAGTGACTTGTGGAGCACTTGTGTTTGACTCATTTTGATTGGTTGTGGGTTAGGCACCCATGTGAAGGAAATGTGATTATTGAATATTTTATTCCATGTTTATGGGTTGTCAACTAAGTAGGGCATGGATTTTTCTAGGTGGTTTTTTTTGTTTTTTTTGGATACCATTTGTAGTATTCTCTCCCACAAACTTCTATTTATTGGAGCCTTAGGATGGTGGTTTTGTATGAGTTTTTTGCAGGTTGTGAGGAGACGGAGTGCTATCAGATTACAAAGGATTGTTGTATTGATGTACTTCCTTGAACATTAATACAAACATTGGATCTCTTTGGGTGTGAATTTTTTTCCCATAAGGGTTTCTCCATGTATATCATGTGTCACTAATGTTGATGACTTGGGGTATTGTAGATTTTTATTTCATTGTTGTAATTGTCAATCATTTAATCACTTTATGGTAATTTTGTGAATATAATTTCAGATTTGCAACCACATATTTAAGTTAATATGATGCAATTTATACCTTGATTTCCAACATTTGGTGTTAGAGCTAACAATTTTCTTAAGAGAGGGACACATTTATTTTGAGTGTTGAAGGTTTTTTGGTTGCAGTAGGAGCTTGTCCATTGTCGTTTTTGTAGATTTGTGAAGAAGATTGAAAACCATGGCTTCTACCTCTCGTGTGGATATTGAGAAATTCAATAGAATTGGATGCGATATGTGGAAGTTGAAGATGGAGGATCTCCTTGAAGAGAGAGATTAGTGGTTGGTAGTTTTTAAGCAAACAAAGCCAAAGAAAATATCTGATGAAGATTGGAAGAAAATGGATAAGAAGGCACATGAAACCATTTGATTATTTCTTGTGTATTTCATCCTCTTGAATATTTCAAAAGAAGCCACTACATACAATTTATGGAAGAGGATAGGTGATATCTATCAAACTAAAAGTTTAACTAATAAGTTGTATCTCAAAATATGTTTGTATTCTATAAAAATGAAGGAGGATGGTGATTCTATTACATAACATTTAAATTATTTTAATATGATTTTAAGTCAACTTGCATCAATATATGTTAAGTTAGAAGAAGATGATAAATGTATTTTTTTGCTTTTCTCTTTACCCAAATCTTGGAAAAATCTAATTATTTCCATAAGTGGTGGTGGTAAAAAATTGAAGATGGCTAGTCTCATTGCAATACTTCTTTCAAAAGATATGAGGAGAAATTCCATGAATGTGAGCTCCCAATATGCCTTGCATGTGAAAGGAAGGTCCAAAGAAAAATGAGGGCCTAAAGGGGACAAGAAGAGAGACAAGTCTAAAGGATGTTCTATAACCTATATGAAGAGAAAAGTGATGGAATTGTGTTAAAAGAGAGCATGTGAAATAGAGTGTAGGAACAATAAAAAGAGTTTGGATGCTTCCATGAAAAAGTAATCTAAGGATGGTGATTTTGATTCTTTGTTTATTTATGATAAGACTATTAGTAATGATGTTTGGCTTATTGATTCAGGTTTCTCCTACCATATGACTCCTCATAAGGAGTGGTTTACTTCATATTTAGCTTATGATGGGGGATAAGTTTTCCTTGGTGATGACATCATGAAGAAGATTGTTAGTAAGGGAAAGGTAAAGTTGTGTTTTAGTGATGGGAGGGTTAAAACCCTTGATCATGTTTTATATATTCTAGGAGTTGTGAGAAACTTAATTTCAGTATCCAAGTTGAATGATTTAGAAGCATGTGAAATTTGACAAGTCTAGTTGTAGGTTGGCAAGAAGGAGTTTGGTGATTGTTAAAGGATCTCAAATAGGGACTTTATTTAGGCTTAATGCCTCCATTTTTTGTATTTCTGACAATGTAACTGGCACTAAAAATGCATGTATGTTGTGGCACCATAGATGGGGTCACATAAGTGACAAAGGTCTTAAGACTACTTTGAATAAAAAGTTGGTTGATGGTCTTTCTGATTATTTAGTTGGTAAAAATGGATTTTGTGAGTATTGTGTGTTTGATTAACATAATAGATAATCATTTCCTAATGGGACTAATAAAGCTAAGAGATTAATAGAGATCATTCATTCAAATGTGTTTGGACCAGTGCATGTTGTCTCTTTTTGTAAATATCATTATTATGTTACTTTCATTATTGATGTGTCAAGATACACTTGGATTTATTTTATGCATTTAAAATTTGAAGTTTTCACTAAGTTTAAGGAATTTAAAGCCTTAGTTGAGAAGCAAATGGATTATAAGATAAGGGTGTTGAGATTTGACAATGGGGGTGAATATTTCTCTAAGGAATTTGATGAGTTATGTAAGCATGCAAGTATTGTTTGGAAAAATACTACACCTTATACACCTCAACACAATGGGGTAGCAGAAAGAATGAACCAAAAATTAATGGGAAGAGTTAGGAGCATGTTGAGTGGTGCTAATCCTGATAGATTATTTTGGGCATAAGTTGTAAGTACTACATGTTATTTGGTTAATAGATCTCCTTGTTCAGATCTTGTTGATAAAACTCATGAAGCATGGATAGGTAGAAAGCCTTTTGTTTCACATTTAAGGATCTTTGGTTGTGAGGATTTTATTCATGTGCCTCAAGAGAAGCGTTCTAAGTTGGATCCAAAAGCACATAAATGCATCTTTGTTGGTTACAATGAGAACGTAAAAGGTTATAAGATTTGAAATCCACTAACTCATAAAATGGTTTTCTCTAGAGATGTGATTTTTAGGGAGTTTAGAGCTTACTTATGGGTTGATGCAAGAAGTTGGGTCCACAGAAAGCTCAAAAAGTGGAATTGTTTTTGTTGTTTTTTCAGAATTTGTCACACTCGGACTAAAAATTTGAAGCACTTACACAATGAATCTTACAAAATTCAGTAATATGAAATTTAGTATTTTGAATCTAGTTTCCAATTATGTAATTTATTCAAATACCCGGATGATATAAATTAAATTTTGATAGGAATGTACAAAAACCACTTTTTAAAAGTCATTTTTTTTACCATACCATGCATGTGTACGAACACCACTTTTTGACCTGAATAAAATTATTTTTCTAATTCCTTTTGGTGAAAGCTATTTATCAACATGAAGATTGATGGGGATATTTTTTTGAGTAATTTTTATTGGCCCTAATTTTTGTTTTTAAAAATAAACATGTACGAACATCATAATTGGACCTAAACTAAAAATTAATTGATTTCTTTTTCATTGTGTAGAGAACTTTCTGAAGATTGATGTCATTTTTTATTTTTTACAAAAAAATTAACCAAAAAAAGTTATTAAAAAATTAAAAAACTATTCCAAGTTTATGGACCATTTTGCTTAGAAATTAATTTTAAAAAACCATAATCCAATCTTTAAAAAAATTATATATTTGGAAACTAGACATCGTGTTCTATAATGGGTTTTAATTTCATAGATTAATTTAAAAAAAAGTCCAACTATATTGCCAAAGTTGGACATTTCTCTTGAACTTGCCTTAGGTTTTTACCTGCAGGTCAAAGGCTAAGGGTCGAGTTGCCAAGCCTTTCCTGAGCCTAAAACTGAGGTAGCATGTGGTTTGGGAATCCAAAATTTTAGAAAAACGTACGCGTTATGAAACACATACACGTTTTTAAATAGAAATGTGTACCTATCATATAATGGGTACACATTCTTTATTTTCCCATTTGAATATAGAAAATTAAAATGATTGTCATTTATTTAAAAAAATAAATACCTTTTAGAAACATGTACGTGTTATAAAATACGTACCTATTATAAAGCATATGCATTTATTAGTGCATACCCAAAGCATAACGCGTACACATTTTTAATTTAGGCTTGGGTACCCATTGCTAAGCAGGTACACATTTTTTTAATAACACGTACACATTCCCTATAGGATTTTTTTGGCCGAAACTTCACCTCTTCGTGGACCTAAGTTCTTGCTTTTACCCTCAGGTGAAGAACAACCAAAGGAGAAAGATAAGACAAAAATAGTGTACTTTGAGACAAAGCTTGAGAAGCAGGAAGTTCCACATGTGGAAGAACAACCAAATGGATTTGAGGATGAAGAAGAAGAAGAGGGTTTGAAGAGAGTTCTGAAAGTTCAAAAAGTTCAGATGATGTTTAGGATGAGCATGAAGAAGAAGAGTAGCAAGAGCTCCTTACTCCTATCTTGAGAAGATTCACAAGGCAATAGAATCCAGTTGATAGGTATAGCCCGCCTAATTTCCATTGTGTATTTTCTTTGTTAAGTATTGATGATGAACCTAGATCCTACACAGAGGCTCTTTCTTTAGAATAAAGTGAGTCTTGGATGTAGACCATGCAGGAGGAGATGATGGCTCTACATAGTTGTGATACCTAGGATCTTGTGGGTTTTCCCAAAGGAAGGAAACCTATTGGTTGCAAGTGGGTATTTAAAAAGGAATTTAGATCATATGATCAATTAGAGAGGTACAAGGCTAGATTAGTGGCCAAGGGCTACTCCTAGAGAGAGGGAGTTGATTTTGGTGAAATTTTATTTCCTATTGCTAAGTTAACATCTATTATATTCTTATTATCTATTGTTGCTACTTATGATTTTTAAATAGAGAAAATGGATGTTAAAACTGCTTTCTTGCATGGGTATCTTAACGAAGAAATTTATATGTGACAATTAGACGGGTTTTTTGTGAAAGGAAAAAAACACTTGATTTGCAATTTAAAGAGATCTTTATATGGTTTGAAACAATCACCTCAGATGTGGTACCAAAAGTTTGATTCCTTTGCATTGGAGTTGGTTTTTTTAGAAGTGAGGAGGATCATTGTGTTTACATTAAGGTTATTGATGATTAGATTTTAATCGTTGTCTTGTATGTTGATGACATGTTACTTATGGGTAACAACAAGGTGATGATTAAGGAGATTAAGACTCAACTTTCTAGAAAATTTGATATGAAGGATTTGGGGGATACAAAATATATTCTTGGGATAGAGATCAATAGGGATTGAGTTCATAAAAAGCTTTGGTTAAGTCAGAGTAAGTATTTTGATACTATTTTGTAGAGGTTTAATATGCATGATTGTAAACCAATAAATATTCCATTTCTAGTTGGTACTAAGTTGAGTTTAGACATGTGTCCTAGTTTTGATGATAATGTTGAAGAGATGTCTAGCATTCCTCATGTTACTGTCATCGATATTTTAATGTATGCAATGGTTTGCACTAGACTAGATATAGCCCAAACAATGGGAGTTTTGAGCAAGTTTATGTCTAACCCTAGTAAAGAGCATTAGAGTTTTTATAAGAGGGTTTTTAGATATTTGTGTGGTATTTCAAATTAATGTTTGGTTTATCATGGTACTGATGTTGTGGATAAGTCATTGGACATACAAGGTTTTGGTGATATGGATTTGGAAGGTGACTTGGATAGTCGAAGGTCCACTAGAGGCTATGTTTTTACTTTGTTTGGAGGTACAGTGAGTTGGATGAGTAAGAGGCAACCTACAGTTGCATTATCCACCATCGCAAAAGAGTATATGATAGATACATATGCTTCTAAGGAGGTGGTTTGGTTACAAAGACTTGGTAATGACATTGGTTTTGATTGAAAAATAGTGAGCATTGTATGTGATATTTGGAGTGCCATATGTTTAGCTAAAAATCCTATTTATCATGCTCGTACTAAACATTTTGATGTTCAATATCACTTTGTGAGGGAAAAGGTAGAGAATGGTAAGGTTTTAATTAAGAAGGTTGAAACTTTGGATAATGTTGGAGATTCTATCATGAAGCCAATGACCACAGATAAGTTCTCTTGGTGTAGGAAGGCCATGGGCCCTGATCAATGCACTTGATTATATGTTTTATTTGTATCTCATGGATGTAATTGCAATGTATAATGTCAAGGGGGATAATGTTAGGATAGGTGACATTATAATTGCTATCTTAAGTTGTTTTATGTGTCTCCATGTTCTTTGGAAAGTGTTCTTGAGGACATGAGGGACAAAATATTTATTATTTATTTTCTTATGACAAATTGTAATTGAATTCAAAGAGGTGGACCCTTCACGGTGGTGGTTACAAGAAATCTTGGGAGAATATTCTCCTTAGGTGTCCAACTTTCTAGGTTGGGACCACTTGAGTGTGCATGTCCTTGCATATTTTGTATGCTCTTGCAAGGTTGGGCGCCCAAGTTTGCATGGTGGTGCATGTGCTTGCAGGTAGTCGTCAGTGGCTTGTGGAGCACTCGTGTTTGACTCTTTTTTATTAGTTGTGGGTTAGGCACCCATGTGAAGGCCTTGTGATTATTGAATATTTATTTCCATGTTTATGGGTTGTCCACCAAGTGGGGCGTGGGTTTTTCCAAGTGGTTTTTCTTGTTGTTTTGGGATACCATTTTTGGTATTATCTCCCACAAACTTTTATATATTAGAGCCTTAGGATGGGGTTTTGTATGAGTTCTTTGTAAGTTGTCAGGATGATGAAGTGTTGTTAGATTATAGAGCGGATTATTATATTGATGTACTTCCTTGAATATTAATACAAACATTGGATCTCTTTGGGTGTGGATTTTTTTCCCACGAGGTCTTCTCCACATATATCTTGTATCACTTGTGTTGATGACTTGAGGTATTACAAATTTTTATTTCATTGTTGCAATTGTCAATCACTTAATCATTTTTGGTAATATTGTGAACAAAATTTAAGATTTGCAACCACATATTTAAGTTAATATTGCTGCAAGTTATACCTTGATTTCCAACAATCCCTTGGAACATCTTTTGCGGCATTGGCATTTAACTCAATTAACTCATTCTGATCTTCCTTTGAGGTATTGCCTTCTTTGTTAATATTTGGTGCAAGTGTTGATGTTATAGTTCCATATTGATTTGATGGATCATAAACATTGTCAAAGTACAACATTATGGTTTTACATTTTGATGGCCTAACTTCACAACCTTCAAGATTCTTACCCTTGTTCCTACTTGACATCTCTCATGAAATAAAATCTGCCAAAAAATATTTTATTGTTTAAGAAGGAATCATAAAATATAGATCCATGGGTCTTTGATGTCTCCCTACTCAATATCATTTGTAAGAATGAAGTAAGAATTTGACAAAGAGAAATAATCTTATAACACTTTAAAGAAATTATAACTTACCTTAAGGTTTTCACTCACTCATTATTTTCTAATACAACGATGCATGTAGTTGTAACTTGCCTATGATCTGAATCAAGAGCTTAAAATTTCAATACTGAACTAAATGTGTAAATATACATTAGAGTTTTGATTGTATTCATATCAATCTATATTTGGAAAATTTCATGGGATTTTTAAATGGTATAGTAAAAAATTGATGAATTGTGTGTGATTATAAAATGATGCATTTAAATGTTGTGCTAATATAACCTCAACAAAATACATACATTATAATTTTTAAGGCAGTTATGGACCTAGGATTACCATGGAGTTATAGTATTGGTGAAATGGGTCCCCATAAATAGTTTTTTTATTATTATTGGAAAAATGGGTCCTCACACGTAATGAAAATTTAATGTTGTTGGTGAAATGGGTCTTCATACATAATATAGTTGTAATGATATTGGTGAATATGTGAGTGAATTAATACATGCATCTAAAGTTGTAGGCAAAAATATTAATTAGACCTTTAGAAATGCATATTTTGTTATGAAAAAATTATTAATTACATATACCTCATAAAATAAATTGGTGGTGAATTGAAGTGATTTGGATAGATAATTCATAAAATTCAGGTGATTTTGGCCACCCATCAGTTGTAATATATTCACCAATCTCGAATTGGCTGATATGACCTATTTGCCACTTAAAAAATATTTTTCACTAGGAAAATCCCTAGCATGAATGTAATGTTGATTTAGACGAATGTGATAGCATTATGAAAACATTGCAAGGCTTGTAATGGTCTTTCTCACTTTATGCATGAATATATGTAATTGTGTTTGGATTATTAACTATTCTATGTAGCAAGGTTTCATATTCATTGGTGTATGTTACAAATGCATAGTTGCATTTTTTTCCTTTCCTATTTGTTCTCGTCTTAGTGTTGTGACTTTTTTGCCTAATAGATAGGCACCGATCTGGAACCATACTCCAATTTCACACCATCAAATCAAACCATTGATTAGTAGTTTATTTTAGGTTTAGGACCTTTTGTGCATCCATAATTATCAATAGAACCAAGGCATCATTCTCAAGTGAACATTCATTAGAAATACTTTATGTGGGCCATGCTTGCACAGTCTTATCAGCTATATAGGGGTCATGTACAACTAGTTGTTCTTGGTCTAGTGATAGTATTCATGTAAGGGTAAATATTTTAATTATGCTATTGATGTGACATTTACTTTCTAAATTATTTTCACATACATTGAAATGTTAATGCACTTGGTTGACTATACTCATGATCGCATGGTTTCATTCTCATATGTCAAACTTACAAATGCTTTTGCACAAAATTTGAAGGTCAAAATTGGTCTTACGAACTTTATTATTTTGTAGAATGTAAATAAAGAAATAATGAATCCATACAAGATTATGTTATATGTTTACAATCTTTATCCATTAATATGAATTATCAAATGCCCATTGATCAATTACATAGTTTATTTTCTAAAATTCAATTCTAACATTCAAGATAAGGAATATTTCAATAGTTATGCTTCATTCACATATATTATGTGCAAATGTTAGAAATATTGAGCTTAAGTTATTAAATCTATTCTAAAAATTTATAATATTCATCTTATCCTTCAAAATTTCAATCCAAAAAATTCTCTTAAGGTTGATGATCTGCCCAAAAAATATAATAGGCCCAATGCAAATAATACCAACAATAGTTCCATGGCCTATAGTATCATCTCCATAAAGCCAAAAATGCCACATAAATTTACAAGGATTAATAGTCCCATTAATGTGATAAATTATAATATTGTTTAAGGGCTAATATGATCACTTTACTGCTTATTCACCTAATATACATTGAGCTATATATGCTCCCAAGGGATATGATGCTAAAATGCTTTGTAACTATTATAGAGTTAATGTGAATGATATATAAAAATGTGTAGCATTGAAACACAATATCTAAAATCTAATTGATACTTGAACATGATACATGTGGAAGGAATAAATGATGGGGGAAACCATTTTGTTGATCTATGTAATCAAATTTTTAAAATCTAAACCAAAATCATTGAACATCATCCACAATCAATCAATGTGGATACTATTATCTAGGACATACACAAGTTGAGGAAGAAATGCCAAATACACCTTTGTTAAAATAATATAAACTAAAAAAACCATCTCCTTCACCCATATAATTCTCTAATGATGAAATCCCAAAGAATGGGTAGCATGGACATTCATACATGTAAGAACATTATTTGAATATGTTGTGTCATTGAAAGGATTTATCCCACACATGTTCCAAATATTTGCATAGTTATGTGAAACTATATAAGAACAAATTATATCATGTAAAAAACAAGAAAGATAAATATTAATGAAGTTTTATAATTACATAATGTACCCTTTATATGTCTTGTGTGCTTTAATATTTTCTCACTCTTATAAAAAACTTAAATGGATAACACAATTCATCAATAGTTATTAATATTGAATCAAAGCTATAGTACCTATATTGTGAGTGTGAGTGATATTTTCCAAGCGGCTAACATCACTATTAAACATCTGCTCGACACTTGCACTCGTGTGATCTAGCGTATCAATTTTTTTGTGTCTTATTTACTCAATTTTGAGAGCTCCATGATATCAAATTATGTATGGAAGAAAAGGAGAGTGTATTTTTATCGCCAAGTGTGGTGTTATATGCAAGATAGTTAGTTATTATATATGATTGTTGATGATGATATTTATATGTTTCACACCTAGATCTAGAGCAACAAAAGTACTATACTATTTATTTAGTTTTATAAGTTGATTTGTAATGATCCACATATAAATTAGGGTTCTAGTGTACCATAAAATAACCTAAAACATGTTGTTTGAAGCCATCTTGAAGGTACTTGTAGTTTGATTCAACTAATTTTAGTTTTTTATAGTGTGTTAGTAGGATAATAAATCAACACATGCAAATTATAGAATCTCTATGGTTTAATATCAAGTTTTATAAGTTTGATCTTGATTACCACATATTTGACTTGATGTGTTGGTTTGAACTATTTCACATGGGAATGATTTAATAAAATGTGTTTTAGTAAATTAGATCACCTTCACCTTTGTAATAGCTAAACATGTCAAGGTAGTGTTTATGAACACCTATAATGAGATTGTCAAGTGGATAAGTGAGCAAGTTCTCCTAGTTCTACTTGTTGGTGGATCAGATTAGTAATAAGAAGAAAGATTGAAGACATCATACATAGACATGTAGGTTTGTCTCTTTAAAAATTGATGTGTGCTCTTGATGTTCTTTCTAGTCCCAATAATATGTACTAATGAAAAATTGAATGTCTTTAAATACATAAACATAGCAACATGCCACATAAATTTTGTTAAGTTGGAGATCATAGTGATTAATATAAAATTTAAAATATAAATTTGAGGGTTGTAATTTGGGGTCCATTCTTGTGTGCATCAAGGTCGAACTGAGCCAATCTCGAGCCACTAAAAAAAGGAAAAGCTTAGAGTAAAAATAGTAATTTCATGGCACAAAGTGAATATATGGAGATAAGTGCAGAGAAAGATGGGTAAATGGCTAGTAAATGATGAATGTATGGGTATAAGAGTAAGAATAGATAAAAATGTGTTTTATAGGGATTGGACCATTAGCCAAGCTTAGCACAAGAGTATGCCACTTGTCAATATGCAATTGTATCAAGGGCATTCTACCAAGGTGGACATAAAACTAAACAAGAAATGACTAATAAATGATGAATGTGTAGGAATAAGCGTAAATGTAGATACATAACATGTAGATAAGGATTGAGCCATGCCATCTTAGTAAAAGAGTACACCACTCGTCAATAAATAATTGTATTAAAAATATTCCATCAAATAAACAAAAAACTAAATAAAAAATGTTATATATAAATTTCACTATTACACTAATTCAATTATATGAAAAAACCTAAATACAGTAAACACAAAAAAATTACAATAAAATAAACAAATAATAAAAATCTCTTAAAATACATTTCACAGTCATTATTAAATCTAATCTAACTCGATTAGATTTATTAAATACATCTACCTAGATAATATACAATCTTTGTATAGTTTTAACCATATTGGACAATGGAATAAAGCTGGGGTAGGTAGTAAACACCGGATTTGAATTTAGAATGGTGAGTGGTTTACCCGAAGTCGTAGGTATTAAATACCTAATTATTTAATCACAATTCCATTCATTACCAGGGGTAAGTGTAACGTGTGGGACTCGAACAACCGACCTCATAATATATATATATATAATATATTATAGTATATATCTAATTTATTAAAAAAAGGTACACGGGAGTGGAAACAAACGCACACTTAAAGATATTTGAAAATTTCTTAATTTTTAAGAATCTCCGTCTGAAAGTTGTCCATATTTGACCGTGCCAATTTCCAGACCTCAATTACACCGAGAACGTTCTGGGTTCGATCCGCACCTTCTCCGAAACGACGCTACCGCCAGGAGAAACTTCGCGATGGTTTACTGGTGCCGTGTTAAAACGAGCCATTGGTAGAGACTATAAATAGGGTTTCTGGATCTTCCTCATACACATCGTGAGAAAGCTGAATAGGTTTCAAGGTAGGACACTTAATTTTTCTGAGTCCATCTGTGTAAAGGTTTCGATTTGCAGTTTTTGTGTTGAAGTAAGAAATACAGGATGCAGATTTTCGTGAAGACTTTGACAGGCAAGACCATCACTCTGGAGGTGGAAAGCTCTGATACGATCGACAATGTGAAGGCAAAGATCCAGGACAAGGAGGGAATCCCTCCCGATCAGCAGCGCCTCATCTTTGCCGGTAAACAGCTGGAGGACGGCCGTACGCTTGCTGATTACAACATCCAGAAGGAGTCCACCCTTCACCTGGTTCTCCGTCTGAGGGGAGGAATGCAGATCTTTGTAAAGACATTGACAGGCAAGACCATTACTCTGGAGGTGGAGAGCTCCGACACCATTGACAATGTCAAGGCCAAAATTCAAGACAAGGAGGGAATTCCCCCAGATCAGCAGCGCCTGATCTTTGCCGGTAAACAGTTGGAAGACGGCAGAACCCTTGCCGACTACAACATCCAGAAGGAGTCCACCCTTCACCTGGTTCTCCGTTTGAGGGGAGGAATGCAGATCTTTGTCAAGACATTGACAGGCAAGACCATTACACTGGAGGTGGAGAGCTCCGACACCATTGACAATGTCAAGGCCAAAATTCAAGACAAGGAGGGAATTCCCCCAGATCAGCAGCGCCTGATCTTTGCCGGTAAACAGTTGGAAGACGGCAGAACCCTTGCCGACTACAACATCCAGAAGGAGTCCACCCTTCACCTGGTTCTCCGTCTGAGGGGAGGAATGCAGATCTTTGTAAAGACATTGACAGGCAAGACCATTACTCTGGAGGTGGAGAGCTCCGACACCATTGACAATGTCAAGGCCAAAATTCAAGACAAGGAGGGAATTCCCCCAGATCAGCAGCGCCTGATCTTTGCCGGTAAACAGTTGGAAGACGGCAGAACCCTTGCCGACTACAACATCCAGAAGGAGTCCACCCTTCACCTGGTTCTCCGTTTGAGGGGAGGAATGCAGATCTTTGTCAAGACATTGACAGGCAAGACCATTACACTGGAGGTGGAGAGCTCTGACACCATCGACAATGTCAAGGCTAAGATCCAAGACAAAGAGGGCATTCCCCCGGATCAGCAGCGCCTGATCTTCGCTGGTAAACAGCTGGAAGACGGCAGAACCCTTGCCGACTACAACATCCAGAAGGAATCGACTCTTCACCTTGTTCTTCGCCTGCGTGGTGGAATGCAGATCTTTGTGAAAACCCTCACCGGCAAGACCATCACTTTAGAAGTGGAGAGCTCCGACACGATTGACAATGTGAAGGCGAAGATCCAAGACAAGGAGGGCATACCTCCCGATCAACAGCGCCTCATCTTCGCTGGGAAGCAGCTCGAAGACGGCCGAACTCTGGCTGATTATAATATACAGAAAGAGTCTACACTTCACCTTGTCCTGCGTTCCTGCGCGGAGGTCTTTAATTTCTCTGTTTTAACCGCAACTCTGATATATGTATACCAGCCTTTTATTTTAAATAAGTAAATCTATATCTCTTTTCCCATTTTCCTCTGCTCTTCTAAATGACAAATCAAATAAAAATTTATTAAATTGGGGTTTTCTGGTATCGATGAGCTCGGAAATTCTAATAAATTGTGAAATGGAACATCTTAAGTTTGAACGTTTAAGTTTTATCTATTCAGATTGTTATGAATACAAATATGGCTGGATTTCAACATGTTCAGTTGTTTGGGAATAATCAGTTACAAAATCAAATTGTTTTTCTTAAATCTGGCTGCATTTTAAGTTCGCTTATCTTTCAATTGCAAATATTTTCTGGAAACAAATGTTCAAAACAGAATCAACGGTTGTTTGTAACTGTTGGATTGTACCATAAACATAAACAAGAGGATGTAAAGGGGAAAATCTGAAAATATCAGAGTTTTCTCTGTATTCAGATGGTACAGGAAATTTTGTAATGTTTGATCAATATGTGCTTCTAGATGTAAAGCCATTTATACATTCTTCAAATCAAATTTGTATGCACATGATCTGGCAAATGCTTGAGAAACAACAGAGAAGCTTACATTGTTATGGTTGAAGATTGAGGTAAGACTTTGAGGGTTTGTGATGAACATTACAAGATAAACTGGTAACATGAATAACAATATAAGTTTATAAAGAGATTAACATGGTTTGTAATTTATCTTTAAATGTGTAATTTTTTTGTTTTTATTAAAGAGATTATTCTTTCAATTTTTTTAAATTTTAAGAATTAGAACAGTTTTTAAGTCAAATAAAAGTAATATTAATTTGGTCAAAACATTAATTTTCCATTAGTAAAAATATTTTGAAAGATATTTTAAGTTGAGTTCATAAGAGATTATGTTTCTCAACTCTTCTTTATGAGATAGATAGTTAAGGTTCCTTTGTACTACTTTAGAAAATTCTATTTATGAACTAGCTTATCTATCTTAATATATTAATCTATATATTATACGCCGAGAGATATCATTGTCGAGATGTATTTTTTAAATTCAAAAAAACAAAAAACAAAAAAAAACAAAAAATGCCTCGAAAATTATATCTATCGAAATATAATATATAGATTAATATATTAAGATAGATTTAAGCTAGTAGCAGTCGTGACAGAACACATAACATGAATTAATATATAATTATACAATATTATTTTATTATTTTATTAGATAAATAATAATATTTTAATATATTTAATATAAAAATTTAATATAAGTTATTGTTAGGGGTCAAACATGGTTAGGTTCAAACTTTTATTAGGGTTGAGGTTCAAGTTTAATTAAGGTTAGGGTAAAGGTTAAAATAGGGTTCAATTAGGGAAAAACTTTTAGTTGAACCCTAACCCTACTCTAACCCTAATTAAACCCTTAGTTGAACCCTAATATTAATTGAATATAAACCCTAACCATAACCTTAGTTGAACCCTAACATTAATTGAATATGAAACCTAATCACAACCCTAATTGTTCATGTAAACTCTTACCATAATTATAACCCTAATCCTAATCCTATTTGAATTCTAACCCTAACCCTAACCCTAACCCCAAACTTTATCATAGAACCCTAACCTTAATTAAGAATCAATTAAATCTTAACCCTAACCCTAATTGAACCCTAACCCTAACCTTAATCTTTATTTTTAACTCCTAAAAATGACCCTAACCCTAACTCTAACCCTAATATAAATCCAACTCTAACTCTGGCCTTGATTGAACACAAACCCTAGCTTCAAGGTTTATTTTAGAAGCCTAACCCTATTGAAATTTAGCCCTAATTAAACTCTAATGCTAATTGAGCCCAAACCATAGCTCAAACGATAATTGAAACATAGTCCTAACCTTATTAAAATTCAATCCTAATCAAATTCTAATCATAATCATAAACCTAACCCTCACCCTAACCTTAGTTGAATTTTAACCTGAATCTTTATCTTATTTCTAACCCTAACTCTAACTATAACCCTAATTCTAGTTTTAATCATAACAATAATTTTAACTCTATTCATAATTCTATTTTTAACACTAACCCTGATTCTAATGGAAACCCTAATTCTAATGGGAACCCTAATTCTATTTGTACTATTAATTAAACCCTAACCCTATTTGAACACTTACCTAACCTAACATTAACCCTAACCCTAACTCTAATTGAGCCATAATCCCATCCAAGTTGACTCCTAACCCTAACCCCAATCGAAAGCCTAACTTTTACCTCAAAATGTATCCTACAACCCTAACTTTAACCTTAACCCTAATTGAGCCCTATATTAACCTTTACCTCAAAATTTATCCTATAACCCTAATTTTAACCCTAACGCCAATCGAAAACCTAACCTTTACCTCAAAATTTATCCCATAACCCTAATCTTAATTAAATTGTAATCAAGAAGCCTAACCTTAACATAACGTTAACCCTAATTGAACTCTAATTGAACCCTAACCTTAATTGAACCATAATCCTAATTGATCCTTAACCCTAACCCTATCTCTAATTCAAGCCTAATCCTAATTGTTCCTTAAATCCAACCCTATAACTCCTAATCCTAATAAAAATCCAACAATAACTCCAACCCTAATTGAATGCAAACCCTGACCTAAACCCTAACCCCAAGAATTATTTTAGAACCCTAACCCTTACCCTAACCCTAACATATCCTTAACCCTAATTGAACTCTAATTGGATCCTTTTGAACCCTAATCACAATTGAATTGTAATCCTAATTGATCCTTAACCCTAACCCTATCCCCAATTCATCACTAATCCTAATTGATCCCTAATCCTATCTGTAATTGAATCCTAACCCTAACTATAACCCTAATTTTTATTTTTAACTCTAACCATAATTCTAACTCTTCATAATTCCAAGCCTAATGCTATTTGAACCCTAATCCTAACCGTATTGAAAATAACCCTTATCAAATTCTAATCGTAACCTTAAACCTAACGCTTACCCTAACCTTGAACCATTTTGAACCCTAATGCTAATTGATCCTTAACCCTAACCCTATCCCTAATTGAAGCTTAATCCTAATTGTTCCTTAAATCCAACCCTATAATTACTAATCCTAATAAAAATCCAACAATAACTCTAACCCTAATTGAATACAAACCTTGACCTAAACCCTAAACCCTAACCCCAAGAATTATTTTAGAACCCTTACCCTAACCCTAACATATCATTAACCCTAATTGAACTCTAATTGGACCCTTTTGAACCCCAATCATAATTGAATTGTAATCTTAATTAATCCTTAACCCTAACCCTATCCCTAATTCACCACTAATCCTAATTGATCCCTAACCCTAATCCTAATCCTATTTGTAATTGAATCCTAACCCTAACTATAACCCTAATTTTTATTTTTAACTCTAACCATAATTATAACTCTATTCAGAATTCCAAGCCTAATCCTAATTGAACCCTAATCCTAACCGTATTGAAAACAACCCTTATCAAATTCTAATCATAAACTTAAACCTATGGCTAACCCTAACCTTAGTTGAACCATTTTGCACCCTAACTTTAATTGAACCCTAATCCTAATTGATCCTTAATCCTAACCCTATCCCTAATTGAAGCCTAATCCTAATTGTTCCTTAAATCCAACCCTATAACTCCTAATCCTAATAAAAATCCAACAATAACTCTAACCCTAATTGAATGCAAACCCTAACCTAACCCTTACCACAAGAATTATTTTAGAATCCTAACCCTTACCCTCATAAACTTCAACCTATGGCTAACCCTAACCTTAGTTGAACCATTTTGCACCCTAACTTTAATTGAACCCTAATCCTAATTGATCCTTAATCCTAACCCTATCCCTAATTGAAGCCTACTCCTAATTGTTCCTTGAATCCAACCCTATAACTCCTAATCCTAATAAAAATCTAACAATAAATCTAACCCTAATTCAATGCAAACCCTAACCTAACCCTTACCACAAGAACTATTTTAGAATCCTAACCCTTACCCTAACCCTAACATATCCTTAGCCCTAATTGAACTCTAATGGACCCTTTTGAACCCTAATCATAATTGAATTATAATCCTGATTGATCCTTAACCATAATGTTATCTCCAATTCATCACTAATCCTAATTGATCCCTAACCCTAACCCTAATCCTATTTGTAATTGAATCCTAACCCTAAATATAACCCTAATTTTTATTTTTAACTCTAACCATAATTCTATCTCTATTCACAATTCCAAGCCTAATCCTAACCATATTGAAAACAACCCTAATCAAACCCTAACCCTAACTGAACTATAACCCTAATTGGACATTAACCATAACATAACCTTAACCCTAACCCTAATTGAACTTGAATCCTAAACCTAAACCTAAATCCAACCCTAACACTAATTCTAACCCTAACATAACTATAACCTTAATTCTAATTCTAACCCCAACCTTAATTCTAATCCTATTTGCAATCCTAATTGTAACAACCATAATTGTAATGTCAACCCTAATATAAAATTAACTTAATTGTAAATGAACACTAAACCTAATTGAATGCTAATCATTAACCTAATTAAATTGTAAGCCTAATTGAACACTAACCCTAACCATAATCGTAAGTGAACACTAACCCTAATTGAACTCTAATTGTTTAATCCTAACACTAATTGAACCTTAACACTAACCCTAACCCTAATTTAACCCTTATTGAATCGTAATCCTAGCCCTGACCCTAACCCTATTTGATTCCAAATTCTAACCCTAACTTGAAGCTTTACCGTAGAACCCTAACCCCAAGTCTAAGTGAAAACTAACCCTAATTGAACTCTAACCCTAATTCTAATTGAGCTCTAACCCTAATTTTAATTGTATCCTAATTTAACCCCATCCTAACACTAAGTCTAACCCTAATTATTCCCTAAACCTAAGCAATTAACCTAAACCTAATTGAACCCTAACCCTAATTGAACCCTATACTTAACCCTAACCTTAAATAAATTGTAACCCTATTTTAATCCTAGTGCTAGTTGAACCATAAACCTAATTGAATCATAACCTTAAGTGAAGTCTAACCCTAATTTAACCCTAGTCCTAATAGAATCCAAGCCCTAACCCTAACCCTTACTCTAATTGAGCCCTAATTATACCTAATCCTAACCATGTCCTTAACCTTGAATCCTAATCCTAACTAAACCCTAAGATTTATTAGAGAAGCCTAATTGTAACCCTAACCCTAATTGTACCTTAAACCTAATAATAAGCCTAAATGAATTCTAATGCTAACCCTAAACCCTAATTGACTATAAAGCCTAATTTAACCCTAACCCTAACACTATCACTAACCCTTACCCTAATTGAACCCTAAGCCTAAGCCTCATTAAACCTTAATTGAACCCTAACTAAATTTTAACCCTATATATATTTAATAATATATATAATACATTGAGAAATATCCTTCTTGAGGCGCCTACCTTTTTAATCAATTTTCCACATAAGTGTAATAGACTCCTCAAGAAGGATATCTCTTGGTGTATTTTATATATATCATTCTTCCATAATTGTCATGCATTTAATTCTTCCCTAATTATCATGCATTTAAGAGAACAATAAATATCTTTAAATTTCATGGCATAACAACATTTCTTATGGAATATGTGTTACCTTAACTCATAGTGGCTAGTAGAAGGGAGAGTGAAGGATAGAATTTAAATTTGACATATAAATTTCATGTCATTTCCACATTCCTTAAGGTTGATCTAGATTAATTTCACAACCTACAAAAAACTTATTGAGGGATTGAGTGATGGTCTTGAGTTAAAGAATGAATGTATTAAATTTTATGTATATGGGGGAAAAACAGGATGCATAGGAATTAGGTTGTGAGACAAGTCCTACATAAGAGTATGTCACTTGTTAATATGGTATTACATTGACACATTCCCATAAAAATGAACACAAAACTAAATGGGAATTAGAACGAGAATATTAATTTACCATTGCACTATTTAACCCTCTTGTGTAGTTTTCCTTTCAATCATTAATTACCCAAGCATTTTGATCAAGTATTCTCTCTTTCTAAAATTTATGATTAATTCAAAAGCATGCATCTAGTAAGATCTTTAGCAATAAATTCACCATAACCTTATTAGCTACATGAGGTTTAAATATCCTTTAATGCCTTAAATGGTATTTTTTATGAAAAATATTCTCAAAAGAGAATATATTTTAGCCTCTAACTTTATTTTTAACCAACTTAATAGTTTGGGCCAAACAATACATATTCAAGCCCTAAATAGGACTATTCCACCAATCTAAAACCAACTTCCTGAAATCCAAAAGGGATTCCCTCATTATTTCATATAGAAAAGGATAAGGCCCTTTTCTTATTTGACTATTCCACTTCAAGAGAAGATGATTATGATCAGATCCCACTCTAGGGAGAGAAATGAGGACAAGATTAGGAAAAATACTTCAATCATTACTAGAGATGATGAATCTATATAATTTGAATTAAATAAGGTTGTTCCCCATTCTCTTATTGGACCAAGTAAAAGATGCATCATACAAATCAACATCCATGAGACTAGTAGAGGACAAGAAATCAAAAAAGTCCATCATACTTTCAAAGTATTCCTCAATACCTCCAAAAAATTTGAAAGGGAAGAGAGAGGTATTAAAATATACCACAACCATCCAATTATAATTAGGCTAGCCATATAGCACATTGGTGATCTTATCCCACAAATATCTTCTAATTAATTTATAATTAGAAGCATAGAAATAAATTGACATCCAAATTTCAATAGATATCATATTAGTGAAGGAAATAATCAAGGCATTTCTATAAGAAGTCACCCTCCTACTAGAGAAGCTAACATGATTCCATATAGTAAAAATCCCTCTTGAAGCTCCTTTCATAGGGCTAATACAAAACTTAGCACCAAATAAAATTTTCTAAGCTATTTGAGAAAAGGTAGAGTATATCATTTTGACCAAGGTTGTTTAAATAAGGAGGATATATATCGTGTTATCAATAATATAACTCTTAATAATATATTTTTAAGGGACTATTAACCCCTTTAATGATCTAGGATAGAATTTTCATGGAGACAACAAACAAATGCTATACCAGCTAAAACCCCAAAATTGCACTAATCTGGCTATTCTTAATGGGCTAAACCATTCCCCTAAAGAGAAATAACTTCATTTGTTAGATTTCCTAGACCCAGAGAGATTTTACAAGGTATTTTTCTTTCCCATTGCTACTTCCTCTTTTGTCTCTCAACAATGAGTTTATCTCTGAGTAGGTTGCCCTTTCTTAAACTTAGTGTACCCATATCTATTTTTTCTCTAGTGGTCTTCCTTCTTCCTTTCCTAATAGGAGTCCATTTTGAGGAGACAAGGGAAGCATCAATACTTGATTCTAACAATTATCCAATCAAGGAAATAAAAGGCACTATGTGAGATCTAACTAATTTATCCTTTCTTTAAGGGATTGAAAATTTTGTTCTTCTATCAATTCTATTTGTAAGCTAGTTATGTAGAGTTTATTTTTTCCAATGATGTCCCTTGTTGAATCCTATTTACAAGTCTCATGAATCTTTTCTTTCATAGTTTTTGATTCCTCAATGAGTTCCCCTTCCTCCAAACTTGGTCCCCTTGGGGAACAAACTCACCCACTAATCTACATTTCTTTTTTCTTTTGAAGGGGAGATGTTAACCATGCTTTGAATATCTTGTAGAAGGGGGTTACCCTCTCAATAGGAATCCTAGCATCCTCCAATTCCATAACCATCTTATTTTCATCCCTCCTTAAAATAAATTCTAGAAAAGGAGAGATGATAGTGGAAACCATTACCTCTTCCTCAAGAACTTCTATATTTTTAGGTTATTCCTTTCTTTAACTAGGTTAATGAAATTTATCCACTAGGTCATCATGCTTGTTGCATTTTTGATATAAAATATGAATATTCTCATTAACATTTGACTGAATCAATTTACCAAACTTAGATTGAAGGGTTAATTGCATAGAGAGGACTTTATTCATTTCCACACTAACGCAAAATATGAGGAAAATAGGCCTATATATTTGCAAATTGACCCTACCAATAGATAAAAGTTTCCCAAAAGAATTAGCAATACTCTAAAATATTTTAAGGTTCCAAAATTCCAAAGGCAACCTAGGCAACCAAACCCAAGTAGGAGCTATCACACAGTAATTAGTGGTAGGGTCAAACTCAAGTTTACACTTATAAAGTGAAAGGTTATTTCTATGGCCTTTATCAAAGAACCATGGTCCATTGGTTAGCACTTTTTTTCAAATCCTCCTTATTAAAAATATAAATAAATAATCCATCCACCATAACACAAATTGAGACACTTCTCTTCGATTTCCAAGCGTCAACCAACCATTTTTAAAATAAATCAACATTTAGCTTAAAGGAAAAAAGCTTACCAACCAAACTATTTTCCATAGTAGAAATAGCTTATTCCATCAAGGAGTTAGGTAAGTTAACAATAATACCTTCCTCAATGAACTACACCATTAAACCTTCACTTAATTTTGTTCTGAAAACCTAGATTCAACAAATTTTTCAACCAAAGATGGCTAGCCCAACTTGACATAAACAAATCCTTCAATGTTTACTTTGTAGAAAAACTCCCAAGACATGGGCCTCAAAATAACACCAAAGTTTTGCATGTAAAAATATTTGAAAACACATTCCCTAGAAGTTCACACCTATGACCTAGGAAGCACTTGAAGGGACCTAGGGAGCACTTGAGGGGCTTCCTAGACCTCCCTCCATTTCATAGAAACTTGCAAAAAACTATAGAAAGTTATTACTATTTGATAGCCCCATTTTTAAACTCGACAAATTTTAAATTTGAGTAAAAATCCTTGTACTGAGAACCTCCTATTCAAAATTGTTCCCAATCTCCCAAAAACATTAAACCTCTTTCCATATGAAAGAAAAATCATCAGTTGTCTCAATCAGAAGCCTCACAAACAATGATGTGGATTGGAAAAAATCACAAAAACAATTAAATTTCAAAGAAGTTGAATGTTTATGCAAAACTATTTTTCAAGGATAATCTTGATGATATCACATCAAATGTGGCCTATTTCGATACCAACCCACTTCCCACTTTCTGAGATATTAAAGCTTTGAATTTTATCAGTCAAATTATGGAAACTATTAAATTCGATGTTTTATTTAGTCAAAAAAAATTATATTTCCCAGTTTTGGTCACAATGCTGCTATCATAAACGCTTTCTAGGTTGCAGTATATTAAAACTTCATTTTTTTGTGACATGAATTAAGGAAACAATTAAATTTGAAGTTTCATAAAATATAGAGAAAAATGGTTTACCAGGGAGATTTGTGGCATTATTATTGTTAATAGGACTAGGTTTCATAAGAAAAAATTAATCCATTCAAAAGCTATGCCATTTTCTTCTTTGTCATATTGGTAGGCTTGATGAACTAGTTTTATAAAGTTAAAGGGTTGTGGAGTTAAAATTTTGTGAACTTTGAAGCTGTGAAATGAGATTATAATTTCATGTTAATATTTAAGTTATAAAATTCACTTGATTCCCTTCAAAATGAACAAGAAGACTTTGTTGATTGATTGTACAAGTTGCTAAGTCATTTTCAAGTACCAATAAAGGAGGCTCATATTTTCACTATCAAAGGCTCGATAAAATGATCAAAAGGTTCTTAACTCTATTCCTAAGGCCGATAGGGAAATGAAAGAAAATTAATGATAGTCTTGGCAATCTTGTGCTAGTTGGAAACCACTCTTCAAATTTTGAATAAATGGAAATTAATAAACTACTCCACATTGCCGATCCAAAACAAATAAAATATTGACATTTTCATGCTAGTTCCCAGTTCCTTTTCAACTGCTAATGGTGATATAAAGGCTAGTTATTAATTGATAATTTTATGCAAGTTTATAACCCCTTCCAAAGTGCATATGATAAGGGTGAGCTATGAGGATTCTGATAGCATAACATCTTGTACTTAATACTTGAGCTCGAAGAGTATGAATTTGGAATGATTTCAAATGAAATGAGTATGTATTTCATTGAAAATGAAGCAAACAAAGTTTCAGATAGACTTTCTGCTTCAGCCATACAGTAGTCGGACAACTCAACTAGTGATTCATTTGAACATATGGTTCATTGGGATAGAAACACCAAATTACAATTCCATGAAAGAGGATTGCCAAATTAAAAAAAAAAAAGAGGAAGCATGATATAATGGGTAGACAAGTGAACTCTGAAGCTTATAGAACAAGGTCCCTTATTTTTGCAGATAACTCAAAACTTATTAAAGATCATGCTTTTGACAATCCACTTATGTACTCTTCAAATTGAAAAATGGGTGTTAGTAAATCTATTTTATATAAGAAAAAGAATAATCAGATCTTCGGGTCAATTGTTGGAGTTTTATTGCCACTTTCCATTGGGCAAGTCAAGTATCATTTCAAGTGCCAATTCACTTGCCAACACTATTATAAAATAATGTTTTAACCTATAATCCAAATATTTATTTCCCTTCATGTGATTATAAGATTGTTTCAATTGCTATGTATTCTTGACTTTCATTAAAGATAAATTTTATTTATTTCTTATAAATTGACCATTTGGTTTAATTTCTTAAACTAGAATTGATTTATTATCAAGTGTCAATTTTTTTATCATCGATTGTAATTTCATTATTTCTTATTTTAACAAGTTTTAATAATTATATGTTTACTAAAATCAATTAAGGATAATGACACACTTCCACCTATAGCTCTCCTCATTTGATAAGGCCTTTCATTTACTCCATTTTTTAATCTACATAGATTTACTCAAGTGTTTTATCGATTATATCTTAATTAAAAGTATTAATAACAAAAAATATATTATGATCACTTGAGATGAACACAATGATCACAAGCATTCATTTCAACTATTAAAAGATGGTTATTAATTAGAAAAGTAACAAATTTATAGTTCTACATCAATATTAAATAAAATTGACAACCAAAATTATTAATAGAATAAAAACAATATAATGATCAAATAATTATAGTTTTCCAATGCAAAACAATCATTTGTATTTATATATATAAATAAGAAGATAATGTTATAGAAAAAATGTGAAGAACTATAAATCATGAGATTCTCTATTTTTTCAGTTGTTTATGTCACTTTTTACTATTGAACATAACAAAAGTGTGTTAAATTTTAGAATTCCCCTCCTACCCTATGAAGCTTGGAATAAGCTTGGTCATCTAACCTTAAGGATTGGGACCCATTTTACCTCCCAAATAAGTGTTTTGTTTGATTAAATAACATTTTAAAACTTCATTAGATTATCAAATTCACTTATTTTCTAATAAATTTTGATGAAATCACCAACAAAATCTTTCTTTACTTCTTATCTTTCTAATCGTATAAGTTTTTTCGTATTTTCAACAAATTAAGATATTTAATTTTACTAATTTCTTCATATTCCTTATATAAGAAATATACTTATTTTTACATTTTTTATCTACTTATCTAAATTTGAAAAGAATTATATTAGATTGTTCTATGCTTCATTCTTATGAATTTGTTTTGAAAAAAAATATTTTTGACTAATTTTGTGAAGTTTTTATGATGTGCCCACTCAATGATGCAATGTTTAGGATGTGTCCACTTCAAAATATTACGAGAAAAAACCAGTTATAAAAATATACAACTTGTGGTACTAACTCTTAATTATTTTTCTATCAATTTATTTTGAAAAATACTTAATACAAAAAAAAAAAATAGGGATCACATGTCAAACACTATGTTGTATTTTAGCAATAAAATAAGAATAGTCTATGTGTACCCAATGTTTCCCCCTCTGAATCTTAACCCTCTTTAAAAATATTTATAGTTTAGAAACTAGAATTAAAGTACTATAATTATTGTTCTAAATAAATAATTAAATTTTGAGTGTCAAAATCTTGGATTCTATACCTAAGTTTAGAATCAAGGCATTTTCAAGAGAAAATTTGACCAAAATTGACTCCCTTTTTGTCTTCTATTTTTATACACTTACATGATTGCTATCTTCTAATTTGATCATTTTTATGTATCTATTTGTCTAATAAGTTAATGTAACAAGTATGCATATATATACTACATGATCTGGAGATTGAGATTTACTAAAAAAGTGAGATTGTTTCCACGCATGACTCTTAGTCTCTTAATAGTTGGTGCACAATATTGAATTAGTTTATCATTGGTGCATCATGTGCTAGTAGATTATTATAGTGACCAACTATATGATGTTTGAAGTGTAAATATTGGAATAACACTATATAAGTTAGCATTTTTAGTTTTCCCTAGAGGTATGTTTGACCTTACTAAATCTATGCCAAAAACTATAAAAGGCTTTTAAGAATATGGTTATCAAAAAGTCCAATCTTGTGAAAAGTTATATGCACCATTATTAGAGTGTGTGTGACATTAATGGAAGATGGGTAGATGATCTTGGAGTTATTGAGAGAATTTGGGAGGTTCTCTAATAGACCAAAGACCATGGAATTCACATAGTTACTATAATCCATGAGAATATCCTTAGAATTACCTTGGGAACCACTTCTATTGGATACTCTTTGATTATTCACCCTTTATTATAAATAAATAGTCTAATTACTCTAGGAAATAGGTGCAAAACTTTGACATACAGTTATTTATCATTGAACTATTTGGCTTATTATAGGAAATACTTAACCTACTCTAAAGACTTTATACACGGGTATAGATTAGTTCTATGTAAAAATATTATCTAGATTCTTATTTTCCTTCAATTTTATAGGTCATACATTAGTTGGTGATGAATTGTAAAAAAGTATGCATAGATATATGGTAGAATATTCCTTGGAGTTGGTACACCATATGGTAGAACTATGATCGATAATAGACATATACACTTGTGACTATGCATCTATGGATTTCCAAGGAATACATTATTTACCTCCATTGGAATGGCTCATAAACTATCTTCTTAAAATGATTAATATCATATGAAAATTAGTATTAGAGAGTGACATATATAACTTGGGTGTTTTATGAGCTAAACCATCCCAATTTATAAGGCTATGAATGGTGTATGATTGATAAATTTAGTTTCCTAATAATTTTATAAAAAATAGGTTCTTCATGTTATCATAAATTATAGTGGCTACCCTTGCACACATATTTTTTATTAAAATATTTACTATACTCCAACATCTAGCACAATGAGGGTTGCTTATGTAGTGTAAATAGAAATGTGATATATCTCAAAAATTCCATATGAATTCTTAACTCCATCACCCTTTGGCTCCCAATTATGAAAATCCTATTAAGCATGGAACTTAACATTATGTGGAAGGGGAGGAGTTAATTGTCATTGAGGACCTCATCCTAGAAATTATTGGTCTTTTTTCCTAGGGCAAAAAGATTTTCAAGGACAAGAAAGCGTTAGAAGGTGCAGTCAAATAGTTTTAAAAGGGTTCAAAGGGGAAGAAGTTAAAGTTAAATGCTAGTGGGTATGATCATTTGTCAATTAAACCCGTTTGGGTAGAGGTGGTGAAGGTTATCATGTGATATTTTATATGTAATGGATGGTACACACATATTTTTGGCTTCCATTTTATTCTCTTAAATCACTTCTTTCATAACCATTTGGTCTTCTTTCCTTTTATCTTCTCGCTTCATTAGAATTTGGATTCAAAGAGAAGAAAAATAATGCAAAATTACTTGTGTTGTACAAGGTCCTTATTTTGCTACTTATAGAATATTTAAAATCCCTCCTTTCTCCTTTTGTAGTCAAGAAATTTCCTCTGAAACAATATATGGGATCACATTGACTCCTTTGAAGAGGGTTATGAGTTTGTGGTATTGGATGGGGATAAGAAGTGGAGAGAAGAGGATAAATTGGAAATTTTATCCATTTCCCCATCCGAGGATGAAAAACTAAGAAAGGGTAAGTCATCCAAGAAAAGGGATCATTCTCGATCTCTTGGTCAAGTGGATCACATATAGAAGGTGTAATACCCGAATATCTTCACATCTCTCTTATGGAGAAGAAAAAAATCAAAACATAATAATGATTTGGAGAAAGATAAAGGAAAGGGAAAAGTGGAGGAAAAGACTAATATGCAAGCAGGTTATAGTGGTAAAAGCCCTAATCTTACCCCTAAAAATGTTAAAGGGAGCCATATATTCTCTCCTCAAGATTTAACAAAGGATTTCCACTAGCTCAATACAAACAAAGAGGAGATATATAATGTCTTGAGGATTGCCAGAGATGGGGTGGTGGGTCAATTGAGAATCACTAAACGACTCTTTTTTGAGCTAAATCAAATACGTACTAATCTGAGATCTATGCATAAATAAATTATATTTCTTTCTTGTAACACACTAACCCTTCTATGAAGTAAAAATTTCTAATTTTTCACCATACGAGTAAATAAACTAAGTAACAAGCCATTGCAATAAAAAAAATCTTTTTCTTTATTAATAATTTCCAATCAAGATGCATACAATTTTACAACATGAATTCCTTTTCATTTCATATTTTACATCAATGTAATAAAAAATACATTTACATACATAGCTTAATGAGCTTTAGAACAAATAGTTGTAAGACGCTTCAAGATCCTTCCTTTCAAATCTTGGTTCTTCTGTCACTTGCTATGGAGGAGAAGCATCACTTGGGTGCTTTTCCGCCAACCACATACTCATAATGCGGTCCCCCACACATCTATCGTTCAATAAATAGCCCTTCCCTTCGATGAAGAGATTGGTAGAGTAATCGATAACAAAAACCAACTGAGCATAGTGTTGTCCTACATAACTAGATCCTTGTAATCCCATAATCTAGAACTAGCATGTAATAATGGATCATGGTAAACTAACAGTGTAGTCTCGATAGTCGCAAATCTAGAGTGGAGTCTCAGACATTCACATTACTTTGGCCAAAGTGTTCTTATTCAATACTTCAAATGAAGTCATCTATCACATACACTACTCAGGGCCGATTTGACTTAAGGATATCTTAAGCTACACATAGGTATTTCCTTCAATAGATAGTCCATCATCCTAAATAACCTAAAACCATATTAATCTACTTGGAATACACCTACTTAATTAGTAGGTACACAAGTTAGGTATTTCCTTCTATGGGCAGTCCTTCATTCTAAAGATAACCTATATATTTGGATAACCCTACTTACATGTAAGTAATTTAAACTGCCTCTAATACTGGATTATCTATCCTAGGAGTAAACACAACCTTTCCTAGTTAAATCAATAACTTAGCTAAATGCACCATATGTGCTTTCCATGTTCAATCATACCTAGTATATAATACTTATGATAAAACCCCATCTCCTACTATGGAGTACTTAAAAACACAAAATGAAAACAACATAATAGCTTCAACTTCCTTTTCAACCAATATAAACTCTCTAATTCATATACTTGGAAAGACATCTCAACCATGCATGCAAGACACATCATTCAAAAGTAAAATAAAAAAGAAGAAGAGATCCCCATGCCTATTATCGCTTATCCAAATAAAATGGCAACAATGGAACCTTTTCCACAACAGGTAGCTTGGTAATCAACTCCTCAAGTATGTCACTATAAATATACCTCACAAGTTAATAGCTTACTCCTCTCAAAATATAATCTCCTCTCAACTATATGAACTCTCTTCCTTTCTCTCTCTCAATGCAAAGCAAAGTATGGCTGGAAATATACAGAATTATGAATCACAAAAGATGTATTATCTTATGGAAGAATGTGTCCCTCTTAAATGAAATGGTTTAGCTATTTATAGAGAAACCAAGCAACCTCAAAGCCTACAGTTTAGGCATGTTAATGGAAATCAAGCTTCATGCAAAGCAACACATAAAACAATTAGTGGCGACTTCACAAGCTAATACTCAACATAATCACCTACAGGTCGACTTGTTCTGTGACAACAATCTGAAGACTTATTCAATCAGTATATGCATAATTTGAATTGTCACAATGGGAAGATATCTACAACAATTTAGACTCAAAGGTGGTGCCATATCCAATTCCATTTCCTTCATATTTGGTGTGATTAAACTCAATCAACTTCCACTTTAAGACAACAAGTTTCTATCGATCCATTTGGTGGATGACTCGACTTGAGCAGTTTAATACGTTAGACAAAGTCAAGATCAGTCTCACTAATGCTTTCAACCAAGTCAAGCATAAAATAGACATCAATATCAAATGTAATGCAACAAATTATATATCGCATGTCATCCAAAATGATAATTGGTTACACTTAACAATCATAAGCTATTAAATCAGCTTCAATTAATAAGAGTTAGTCGATTTCAAATAACATATACAATATGTTAAATATATATATATATATATACATATACATATATATATATATATCGTAAGCCTATAATGTAAGCATACATTCAATATATATATATATATATATGAGTACATGCAAGACAATATATAATAAACACATTATATTGAATGTATGCATATATATATATATGTATAAATGTATATGCCTCTATGTACATGTATGTGTAGGTATATCTATATCGATGCATCCATATGAGCGTGTCCATTTTCCAATGTACTCATGTATCGATATACATATGCATATGGATACGTGGATATACTATACACACACACACACACACACACAGATATATATATATATATATGTTCACATCTGATTCACATATAGCCATTCATGATTACCATCATATTGATAAGTGTTTATGTATGGTACATCTATACATGTGCATATACATGTCGTTAGATCCCATTGACATGCACGAGCATATATATAAACATATTTCCACGTACATCCCACTTGTCAATATAATCGTATTAGAAAGATCTCAAAAGCTCAAATAGATAAACATCACCCAATGCATACAAAAGTAAATAAGACTCACAAATGCAGACATATTGGCTAAGGATGACTTACTTATTACCCACAAACCGACTCAACTCAATCATTCGAATGTGGTGTGTGTTTATGCTCAGATAGTTTTCTTTTACCGGCTACCCAACCAAGATCTTCTTCTGAGTGATACTTCCCCTCCACCTAGAGGAATGGAACACATATCTACATCCACTAACACATTCACACAACAATCAATTGTTCATAATATATGCAGTATACATAGACATCTCTAAAGTTAGAATAATAATAATTAAATAACCTTTCATTCTTATATGTAGTATTTCGCCATGAATAACATCAACTAAGGTAACATCAAATGAGATAACATCAAATGAGAGAAAATTCATATTGATAACAAGGTACAAGCATAATTTATTCATCTCAATAATTCACATTACATTCATATTTACCCTATGTAGTAATAGTAAATAGTAACTTCACAATTGGGGTGTAACATACTCCCCCCCTTATGAATCATTATCCCTGATGATGTAGGGTATTATTAAAACATAACAACTAACATCACATTGTTCAAACATTCTCAAAAGCATCAAGAATATGAGGAAATTTATGTTGAATTTCCGCATAGTCCTCCCAAGTAGCCGTGTCTTCTATGTATTGGTCCTACTAGACTTTGCACTGCAAGAACTCTTTGTTACGTAAGCATAGCTTACACGTTCCTAGCACCTTGATGGGCTCAAGAGTTACTAATTTGGGGTCCCGTACCTATAAATCAGTCCAATCAATTACATGATTATCCCCTAGTATATACTTTTTAAGGTAGGACACATGGAAGGAATTATGCATTCTGTCAAGAACTGGTGGCAACACAATCTGATAGGCTACTGTATTCACTTCCTCTAGAATCTCAAAAGGTCCAACGTAATGCGGGGCCAACTTAGAAGACTTTCCAAATTTAATGGAGCTTTTGTGAGGTTTCACTCTCAACAATACTTTGTCACCTAAGGAAAAATTATGAGGCACTCTTTTAGCGTCAACGTAGATTTTTTGTCTATCGTTAGCTTCAAATAGCCTTTGCTTAACTACTATAAGTTTATCATCCATTTCATCCAACATTTCTGGCCCAAGACTTACTCGATCCTCAATTTTATCCCAAATTATAGGAATTTGACACTTTCAGCCATACAAAGCTTCAAAAGGAGTCATCTTTAATGCAAAATGATAAGAGTTATTGTAAGCAAATTCAACTAAGGGTAAGTGATCCTCCCACTTGTACTACTGATCCATGCAATACATCCTAAGTAGGGATTCCAATACTTAGTTTGACCTTTCCATTTTCTCATCTATTTTTGGATGATATGTTGAGCTAATATTCAAGTGAGTCCCTAGTGAAAAAACCAAGGCTCTCCAAAACCTATAAGTGACTTGTGCATCCCTATCTGAAATAATCTTTTCAAGAATCCCATACAATCTAAACACTTCCTACAAAAAAATTCTTGCTATGATAGGTGCTCCATCAGTTAGGTTCCCTAGTATAAAATATGCTACCTTTGTAAGCTTATCTACTACCACAAGGATGGCATTGTGCTTATTCCTTGACATAGGCAATCCTTGCACAAATTCCATACTTATGACTTGCCACTTCCTCTCTAGTATATCATGTGGGTATAACAAGCCCGCAGGATGATGATGCTCAAATTTCACCCTTTGAAACTCAAGATGCCTTACCACAAAACTAGTGACATCTCCTTTCATTCCCTTCCAAAATTATAATGGTTTTACATCAGCCATCATTTTTCGTCACTCTAGGATGTCCAGAGTATGGTGCTTCATGTATTTCCTTCCATAACTGATTTCTTAATTCCTTTACGTTAGGTACATACATTCAAACCTTATATCTAAGTAATCCATTAGGTTCAAATTGAAAACCTTCATACCTACAATCTTGTGGATTATCAATGAGTGCTTTCTTAACTTGCAAGTAATACTCATCTTCCTTGCACTTTTGGTGTACTTGCCCCTTAAAATCAGTTTGGATTGTTACTAAAGAAGCAATGTTTCATCTTCGACTTCATGCATCGGTAACCCAATTTTATTTTCCCTTAATATAACTGATATTAAAATCATAGTCAGCCATTAACTCTAACCATCTTCTTTGTCTAGCATTCAAATTAGGTTGAGTAAAAAGGTACTTTAACCCATTATGGTCATTTTCAACTCAAAGGGTTTTCCTAGAAAATAGTGCCTCCACATTTGCATTGCATGAACCACAACTGCTAATTCTAAATCATGTGATTCATAATTCATCTCATATGGTTTCATCTTTCTATATTCATAGGTAAATACTTGCCCATCTTGCATCAATACACCTCCTAACCCTTATCCACATGCATCTGTGATAACCATAAAGTTACCTTCAGGATCTGGTATTTTTAAGATCGGTGCAATGGTTACTTTCTCCTTGAGTAGGTCAAAATAATCTTGGCACTTCTCAGTCCATTCAAATCTCTTTCCTTTCTTTTGTAAAGAAGTAATTGAAAAAGCGATCCTAGAGAATTTTGCAAAAAACTTCCTATAATACGTTGCCAAACCCATTAAACTTCTTATCTCTGATACGTTCTTAGGTATAGGCCACTCAATTAATACTTTAATCTTAGTTGGATCTATGGAAATTCCATCTACCGAAATCACATGACATAAATAATATACCCTCTTTTGGAAGAATTCACACTTGGAAAGTTTACCATACAACCTATGTTCTCTCAAACGTTGTAGGACCATTTCTAAATGCTTGCAATGTTCTTCCTCATTTCTAGAATAAATCAATATATCATTTCAAAAAAATAGTAAAAAAATTTCAAGGTAATCCCTAAACACACTATTAATTAGGTTCATGAAAGTTGTAGGTGAGTTTGTTAAACCAAAAGGTAAAACAATGAACTCATAGTGTCCATATCTGGTTCTGAATGTAATTTTAAATATATCTTCATCCTTAACCCTCAATTGGTGATATCCAGATCTCAGATCTATTTTAGAGAATACAATGACACCACTCATTTGATCAAAAAGGTCATCAATGCATGGTAATGGATTCTTTTTCTTAATCGTAGCTTTGTTAAGCACACGATATTCGATACACAAACAAAATGTACCATCCTTATTTTTGACAAAGATGACTGGCACTCCCCAAGGTGATACACTTGGCCTTATCAGTCTTTTCGACAACAATTCATCTGATTGTGTCTTAAGTTCCATAAGTTCAATGGTTTTCGTCCTATAGGGTACCTTAGAAATAGGTTCTGACCCTAGAACTATATCTATAGAGAAGTCAAATATTCTTTTCGAAGGAAACCCTAGTAACTCCTTTGGAAACACATCTAAAGATTTCCTTAATATTGGATACTTCTCCATATCTGATGTTCCAATTTCATCTATTTCACCATCTTCTAGTTCCTATAAACTTTGGAACTCTATATCATCTCTATCCTTCCTAAGTTCTTCAATCTTTACAGCGAAGAGTTTACACCCTTTCTTCTTAGCTCTTATAAGTTGCATTGTTATAATTTTTTGAACCCTAACCTCTCTAGGTATCCCTTGGAATTTAACTTGATTCCTAAAATCATCAAGGCATTCTACAGTCATTATGGTAGTCTACCTTAACCCTATGTTTCCACAACCAATTCATACCTAGGATAACATAATATGATCCTAGAGGTGCGACATAAAGGTTAATTTTTGTAGAAAAACTAGTTAGTTCTATCCTAGCCTCAAATAGACATTTATCCACCTTTGCTCTTGCCTGGTTTGCATACTCTACATTCCAAGAAATTTCCATGTGTCCCACCTTTTTAGATAATTGTTTATCTATTCTAGGTGAAATGAAATTCTTAGTTGCACCAGTATCAATAAGAATAGAAATAGGTAAGCCAAACAAAATACCCGGCATTTCAATTGGAGTTACTTGGTACTCTATCTAACGATCATCCACTGTTGCATGTATCTTATCATGCTGAAACATTGCTTGTTGAGTGGGTAATGGGTTACCATATGGTCAGGATCCAAAAGTTTTATTGGGACACTCATTAGCATAGTGATCCCCTCTACATATAAAACATCCTATAGATAGTCCTCTTTTCCCTATGGTTTCTCCAGACTTGTTGACATTATCACTAGCCTTATTGGTATTACCCATTCTAGAATTATTCCTTTTCCACTCTCTCCTAATATTTTTTCCATTATTGTGGAATATTTTCCCTTGTTTTCTTGGAGCATTTTGTATTGATTCCCCCTTCTTATAAGGAACTATATTGTTAGGAACTTCCACATCTTTCTTTTTCTCTCTTGTTTCTTGACGGGTGGAATTAGCCCTGAGATTTTGCTTTTGATTAATTGCTTGCTCATATACAAGATCCATTGTTTTTGGACCATGCATATCCACTTCTCCTCCAATATGACTATTGAGTCCCATTATAAATTTCTTTATATGAAAACACTCATCATTATGATATATGAGAACATAGTGCAGAAGTCGGGTGAACTTCTCCCACTATTCATTGACCATCATGTTACCTTGCCTCAAACCTCGGTTTAATCCAAAAAAAATTGGTCATAGTGTAGTTGTGGTAATCATATTTTGCAAAAAATATCCATAAATTCTCCCCATGTTAGCTTCCATGAGTTGATGTTAAGTTCCAACTTCTTGTTCATCCACTAGTTAAAGGCTTCCCCTACTAACTAATACACACCCCATGCAGCTTTAGTAACCTCGTCATAGTTTCGTATTTAAAAATAATTTTCCATTTGAACAAGCCACACCTTAGTCTCATCACCTCCAACACTACCTTCAAACTTAGGTGGAATAACCCTCTTCATGTCCCTGGAAAGTTAAAAAGCTACAAGCTTCTTATTCCTTTCCACATATGGCATAGGTGATTTTTCCTTCTCATGATTATGGGTTTCATTATGCCCATGGGAAGAATTTTCTCCCTTATGATCATTAATAGATACTTACTTTTCTACCCTATCCTTAACTCTTTCTTGCTCAAGGTTAGCCAACCTTGCCAAGATTTGGTCAAGCCTAGCCTCTACTCCAGTGGTTCCTTGTCCAACCTCTTGACTTCCATCAGGATTAGTTCATGTCCTCACCATGCTTATGTGATTGGTTTTTACCTGAATGTTTTATCCACGTTAGAATAAATTATGTGATTAATTACCTTATGGAAAAAATAAAAATAAACATTCATATGTACATAAGAATTCCACATAAGATTAAGCACACGCTTCTTTCGATAAACACATAATTTTATTCATTTCTTGAGGATTTCAATATCTTTTCGATTACATGGAGTGACTATTCAGATAGTCGAGTGGAGAGTATCCTTCAGATTCACTCTCAGACACATAACTTAAAGGAGTATAACCTATAGACTGAGACAATTGTTGTTCCCTATCTTTCTGTTCATCTCTCATTTGTTCGTACCTATCCAAAAAAGGATAATAACTTTTAGATTTATCATCTGATACATAGTTTTGAGAGGCAATGTCAATATGGTGTTCATCAACAATGTATTCTACATTTTTCACATATAGTTTTTCCTGAGGCCATTTCTCATCTAGCGGTGTCCTTGGCACATATCCCTTGGACTCGTTACTTGAAGAAATTGCTATTACTTCAGCCAGTGGTAGAACTCTAGGATCCCCAAAGATGAATGCCAAAATAACACTTTCTTCTAAAGGCATATCCTTGGAAAGTGGTAATGACTCAAAATTTTCTAGTGAGATGGTTGATAGGTAATTGTACATATCCTCCATCCTCATCTTCCTCTTCACATTGCTAATATGAGAAAGTGTGTGATTAAAGGTTTTGGTGTCACTCAAATAGATAGAATTATCGTAGTTGGTTCCCTCTATTGTTCTAACAATGACTTCCTTTTCCTTCTTGGCATTGAGGTAACACTCATTTCTAATTACCGAATTTCGAGCCATTAATCTGAGACACACCATCTTGGCACAAGAATTCACAACATTAGATAATGTTGGAAAAAAATAATGACAAGCTCATAGGTTTCAAAGCTAAACCTGGTAGCTCTGATACCACATGTAACATACTAATCCTTCAATAATGTAAACATTTCTAATTCTTCACCATACAAGTAAATAAACTAACAAGCCATTGCAATAAAAAATATATTTTTCTTTATTTATAATTTCCAATCAAGATGCATAACATTTTACAACATGAATTCTTTTTCATTTCATATGTTACATCAATGTAAGAAAACAACATTTACATACATATCTCAATGAGCTTTAAAATAAATAGTTGTAAGACGGTCCAAGATCCTTCCTTTCAAATCTTGGTTCTTACGTCACTTGCTATGGAGGAGAAGCATCACTTAGGCACTTTTCCACCAACCACAGACTCATAATGCAGTCCCCCACACATCTATCATTTGATATATAGCCCTTCCCTTCAATGAAGAGATTGGTAGAGTAATTGATAGTGACAACCAACTGAGCATAGTCTTGTGTCCTACATAAATAGATCCTTGTAATCCCACAATCTAGAACTAGCATGTAATACTAGATCACTATGAACTGATAGTGTAGTCTCGGTAGACACACAATCTAGAGTGGAGTCTTGGGAATTCACAATTATTTGGTCAAAGTGTTCTCATTCAGTACTTCGAATGAAGTCATCTATCACATACACTACTCAAGGCCAATTTGACTTAAGGCTATCTTAAGCTATGCATAGGTATTTCCTTCAATGGATAGTCCATCATCCCAAATAACCTACAACCATATTAATCTACTTGGAATAAACCTACTTAACTAGTAGGTACACAAGTTAGGTATTTCCTTCTATGGATAGTTCTTCATTCCAAAGATAACCTATGTACTTGGATAACCCTACTTGCATGTAATTACTTCAAACTCCCTCCCATATTGGATTATCTATCCTAGGAGTAAACACAAGCTTTCCTAGTTAAATCGATAACTTAGCTAAATGCACCATATGTGATTTCCATGTTCAATCATACATACTTATATCGCATGTCATCAAAAATGATAATTGGTTTACACTTAATAGTCATAAGCTATTAAATCAGCTTCAATTGACATAGTCAATGATGACTATTATCGAACTCAATTCACATAGTCTCTATCAATTATAATAGCCTTTAATATATTGACTTCAATTAATAAGAGTTAGTCGATTTCAGATAACATATATAATATGTTAAATATATATTATATACATATACATATATATATATTTAAATACTAACATGTATTTATATTTATGTATGTATATATATATTGTAATCCTATAATGTAAGCATACATTCGCTATATATATATATATGAGTACAGGCAAGATACTATATAATAAACACATTATATTGAATGTATGCATATATATGTATAAATGTATATGCCTCTATGTACACATATGTGTAGGTATATTTATATCAATGCATCCATATGAGCTTGTCCATTCGTCAATGTACACATGTATCGATATACATATGTATATGGATACATGTATATATTATACATATATATATGTTCACATCCGATTCGCATATAGCCATTCACGATTACCATCATATTGATAAGTGTTTACGTATGGTACATCTATACATGTGCATATACATGTCATTAGATCCCATTGACATGCATGCGAATATATATAAACATACTTGCATGTACATCCCACTTGTCAATATAATCGTAATAGAACAATCTCAAAAGTTTAAATAGATAAACACCACCCAATGCATGTAAAATTAAACAAGACTCTCAAATGCAGACATATTAGCTAAGGATGACTTACCTATTACCCAAAAACTGACTCAACTCAATCATTATAATGTGTTGTGTGTTTATGCTCAGATAGACCCGATCAAGATCTTCTCCTGAGTGATACTTCCCCTCCACCTAGAGGAATGGAACACATACCTACATCCACTAACACATGCATATGAAAGTAAATTGTTCATAACATATGTAGTATACATAAACATCTCCAAATTTATAATAATAATAATTCAATAACCTTTCATTCACTTATATGCAGTATTTCACCATGAATAGCATCAACTGAGGTAACATCAAATGAGATAGCATCAAATGAGATAACATTCATATTGATAACAATGTACAAGTATAATTTATTCATCTCAAGAATTCACATTACATTCATATTTACCTTATGTAGTAATAGTAAATAGTAACTTCACAATTGGGGTGTAACATTTCTTTCATTCCTATCAACATAGTCCTTAATTATGTTTCCAATGATGTTACTCAAAGTTTCCATGTTGTCACATAGTTCTGGCCATTTTTTAAGTTCTTATGACCTCTCCAAGAATTTGACCAAAAATTGACAAAACATCTATTATTTATTTTCCATGATAAATGATTAGTTATTACATGTCTACACTCCATCATACACCTCCAAACATCAGATCCACTAGGAGGGTTGGCCACGATCATAATCCAATTTGGATCTTTGTTATCTAGGTACTTATGTTGCATTATCCTACACCATAGATTCTTTGGGGATTCAACCATCTTCCAAATTAACTTAGCTCCTAGAGCCATATTTTGGAGACGTACATTTTTTTATAGCATCCCCTCTACTTTCATAGTTCTTGCATATTGTATCCTAGTGATTCAAAGGTACTCACCTCTTTTTTTTTAACCTTCCCACAAAATTCTCTTTAAATTGCTATTCAAGCACAAGGAAGCATTTGCTAAAGCTGCATACATGACATGTTATAGATTAGAATAGCCACCAAAATGACCTTGATCATTGTAATTTTCCCAACCAATGTGAGCCACTTCCCTTTCCAATCCATTGTTTTCTATTTTATTTTCATTATTATTTGTTCCCATAAATTGGTTCCTATTATGCCTTTGAGCACCAAAACACAAAGATATTTGCACGAGGTTTTGTCCATAGCACAATCCATTAACTACAAAATTTCTTTTTGAATCTTATTTTTTATGGGGAAGAAATAAATTTTGGATTTATCTTTGTTAATTATTTTTCTAGGACATCTCTTATTACCATTGCCTCCTTTTGTATAATAATGCCATACAACACTATATTATCTGAGAACTATCAATGTGTAATTGGTTGTAACCTTCATGTGACCGTTAAGCTAGACTAATTTCCATCCCTTCTTGTTGTTGAATTCACAAGAAAACTGAGAGGGGGGTGAATTAGTTGTATCTTAAAACTTCAAAAACCTCATACACATTCAAATCCACATTCACTCAATAAACCCTTAATTTGTTATGATTCTTTATCATGAAAAGAAAACAACATAAACTAAAACATAGCAACACCATACACAAGAGAACACTAGATTTACATGGAAAATCCAAGATGGGAAAAACAACAGTGAGGATTAGCTCACAATATAAGTAATATCAACACCGATTACAAGGGCTCACTGTCGGAGGGCTCATTGCCTAGAAAAAGAAAGGCTCACTTCTAGAATATAAAAGAAGATAAAGAAGAAATGCTACATAAGGGTCAGTGCAAAATCATGGGGGTCCAAACTAGGCCCTTAAGCGGTAATGAAAATTCAGAAAAACAGAGTTACGAAACTTGCAATAAATATTTGAATAGGTTACTAACATAATTTGAAAAATATGTAAGAACAAAACTTGTAGAAAATTGAATGTAGTTTCTAAGATACTAGTCCTTTCTTGAAAAAAATAAATCTATTTGGTGAAATTTTAAAATTTCAATACAATAGTACTAAATATTTAGGAAAAAAATAAAAAGTAGGTGTATGTCTGGCCAACCTAAGTATAATAAAAAAAAATACATTCTTTTGAAACTTTTAATATAAGTAGAGGAAACATGCCTGAGTGTGCCACATTTTTTTCAATTTTTTTTGCAAGTAAATAGTTAGTTATGAATTTTTATTAGAAATTTTAAAAAAATATTAAAACTTGTTTGTCTAACCACCATAACTTGGTAAAAAATTAATGAAAATCAAATATATTTTTTATCTTATAGTATGGGAAGCATAGAATGTGTTGCATTTTATGGAATCAAAAAAAGTGAAATTGTTTAAGAATTATAGTTTTTTTTTCAATCAGCCTATCAATCAAGAATTTAGTTAGAATTTATGTAGAAAATAATAATAATTATCTATTTAATTCCAAATAAGTCATATCTTATATTTGTGGAAAGATACAAATTTTATGAATAATCCCTTTTTGTTTCATCAAATTTGGATAAAAAAATGTTGTCAACCACTTTAGGTCATATCGCCACTTTTTGGACCCCCATGATCCTACACTGACCCATAAAGAAAAAAATCTCAATGCAACATAGAATCTACCACAATGTCACCAACACCTTCACAACCTGATTGAAGAATTGTAGACACCTTATGCTCACTGCATCTAGTAATCTAACACATGAAAGCTCGCAGTGCACTTCTCAGATTTGCACACTATAACTCTAAAATTCACATCACACTTTTCTATCTCTTCTATCACCTGATTCCTCAACAACTCAATTCTTATTTATACTATTTTTAACCTTGAAAATTTTCTCCAAGGTCAGATATGCACCTCAAACATGCAAATTCAAATTAATTTGGCACCGAAACATTCCCATAGTGGAAAGGAATGGTGGACCACAACACACCTTAGATAGGACCCAAATCCATCCTTACATGCCACACTACAGTTCCACAAACAATGAAACACCTTTGCAAGTAGTGTAAACACTAAGGTTGATTGATACCCATGTAAACACTATCAAACTCTTAAGTACACACTTCCTTTGATCAAATCATAACTCACAAACAACAAATGTCACTTGAACACAATCTAGAATATTCCATAAACACCTTGAAATCCAAAAAGCTCCTTTGCAACAACTTTCACCTGAAGAATGTACGCACTCATTACACCCAAATAACTTTTACATACACTGTAACTCAATAAACATACTTACTTAGTTCCAAACCACAAAAAAAATCGCTTGAAGAAAGATACCAACACTATCAGAACACCTTTAGATTTGCAAGACCTAAAACTAAACTATAGAGAAATGCAAAGAAAAAACATTTCTCTTAGACACATCTACAATACATAGTTCACACACTCCATTCAACACAACTTTCTCTGCACAATGATCCAACACAAAAATTTCTAGATACAACACCTCTGAATACCTCTAATCAACATATTTGAAACATAGGAGATCTTCAACCTAGAAGAAATGGGGAGCAAAACCAAAACACAACCCTGCAACACAGTGTTTCCTCTTTTTATCAAAATTTAGCAAAAGCAATTGGAAATCAATCGCCAGAGACACATCCTCATCATCTTCAACACTTTCTCATCAATACATCCATAAACATGCACTTATCAAAGAAACACTAGGGGTTGACACCAATAGCTTTACTAATGATAACATAATGTAACTAATCAAAACATAGACAACACCAACTATTCACACTCTTGCAACAATCTCAACCAACAATAGAAACTGGTGACAACACAAGCTTGTTAGCATCAATGAATGTTGCAAGAATGGAAAGAGGAATGAAAGTGTTTTCATTGATGTCAACCGGTTAGTTGGTTATCTACTAGTTGTTATTGGCTATATATGTTGAAGATATTGACAAAATTGTATTAAAAGAAGATTTCAGGTTCAGTTGTTGAGGACATTGGTCTGGTACTTGTGAACTATGTTTTTATGTGTTCCTGGTTGAGGTCCAGGAGAATTGTTGTTGGTCTCTATTTCTTTGTGATTCTAGAGTTGTGTTGCCCTAGTTCTATTGAAGATGGTTTCAGTATTTGGAAGTATCAAGATTAATTGATCTGTGTTTTACACAAGTTTAGCTTACCGTGTGTCAAGCACTATTTTCGAAGGTGATGAAGTGTTTTAGATCTATTATGGGTCCCGGTGAAGTGTGTGTTTGGGTCGCCCTAATTCTAATTCCACCCTAGGATGTTTGACACTAACCTAATTTGAATTTGAAGTTGGATGGCTGACTTTGTATCCTTTCAAAGTTGGAGATGGTATAAATACATAATGTGCTAGCAATGAAAAGCGTACATAAGAAAAGAAGGAAGATAAGTGAAATATCATATGTGAATTTGATGCTATTTTGAAAGTGTGTGAGTTATGTGTGTGGTTGATCAGTGTGAAGCTTAACGTTGAGTTTCTGGATACAGTGAGTAGAAGGTGAACTCTATCATTCATGCAAGTTGATCAGTGATTGTGGTGGAATCCTTTGTTGCATTGGGATTGTTGTCTCTTTGTAACAAGTCTTATTTGTCTTCTTTGTATCTCTGTGGAAATAAGCCCTCCGGGTTGTATCCCTATGGACAGTGATTCCGTACAATGAGTCCCTCTCTTAGGTAGTGAGCCTTATTTCAAGAAATGAGCCTTTTGTAATCGGTTTTGATATTCTCTATAGTGTGAGTTAATCCTCACCGTGGTTTTTGCCTCATTGGGTTTTTGACATAAATATGGTGTTATTGTGTTTTGTACATTGGCATTTGATGGTTAATCACTTAATCAATTTATGTGTTAGTTCTAGTAATTGAATTTAAGGTTGTAATCTATGATAACTGATTCACCTCCCCCTCTCAGTTGTCCTATCCAACAATTGGTATCAAAGCTTGGTTCCTTGGCAAAGAGCTTAACCACTAAAGGAAGGTCTGGGATGGCTAGTAAAATGGTCTATGATTATCAGAGGTTTGATGAAACTAATTATGGTATCTAGAAAGTATTAATAGAAGAATATCTAGAGTATTGTGGATATGATGTAGAGAAAGCTTATAAGAAACCCTACACTCCTACTAATGGTCTGAGTACACCTGAAGAAATTAGAGAATATGAAGCAAATAATAAGGAAAAGTTCATCTTGAGGAATAGTTTGGTACATTCCAAGTCGATTAAGGTTCAAAATTTGAAGATAGCCAAGGAAGTTTGGGATGCTTTAGAAAGAGCACATGATGGTTATGAGAGGGTAAAAGAGGAAAAATTACATAATTTGGAAATACAATTTGATCTTATAGATATGTATGAAGATGAGAATGTTAAAGCCTATGTACAAAGATTGGATGAGGTAGTGGCTGGAATGCGATCTCTTGGCACTACTATAGATGAAACTGGAATTGTAAAAAAGATTCTCAGAACTCTTCCTGATGCTTATAGTGAAAAGGTGAGTGTTATTGAGAAGAATATAGATTATAAGACTTGTACTAAGGATGTGTTGCTAGGATTTTTGACATCTTATGAGATGAGGAAGCCAAATCTAAGAAGTGGAGGTAAAACAAAGACTACTTTTAAAGCTACAAAAACTGAAGATCTGGATGAAGAAAAATTTGATGAAATCAATGCTAACTTTGTAAGAAGAATGAGAAAAGTCTCCAGTAAGTATGAAGGTAAATTTCCCTTTAAGTGTTTTAGTTGTGGAGAAATTGGTCACTATGCTAAAAAAGTGTCTGGAAAGAGCTAGAAAGAATAAACAAATATATGAGAAAGAAATGAAAGAAGATTAACAAAGCTTACTATGTTAATGAGAATGCTAGTATTTTAGATGAAGATTCAGAATATGAAGACCCAGATGATAATGAATGCTTGTTCTTAGCGATTAAGGATGAACTTATTTCTACTAATTCAGAAAGACAGTCAAAGGAAAGGCCTCTGGAGAAGGAGAAGGAGAAGGAGAAAAATTAAGGTACAATTATCTTTTCCCTACATGCTAAACAAGAAAAGAATTTTTGGGTAGTTGATAGTGGTTGTTCACATCACATGATGGGTGAAAAGAGTAAGTTTGTGAAACTTGAGAAATATCATGGAGGTTTGGTTATGTTTGGAGATGATACTAGTGCTAAAATATGTGGGAAAGGTTCAATAAGTTTTGATGGCAAGTATCATACTGATGATGTTTACTATGTTAAGGTTTAAGGAATAATCTATTGAGATTTGGTTAGATGTGCAGAAAAGGATATGATCTTGTATTTAAGGATGAGAAATGTGAGATTCTAAATGGATCTGGAACATTGATTGCTACAAGAAAGAAATTTAAAGGGAATATTTATCAACTTAAAGGTGTTGATGGACGATGTTTTATGACTCGGATAAATGATAGTTGGTTATAGAATAGGAGCATGTGTCACATGAATTTTAATAACTTGGCAAGGATCAGTTTTGTTCAAGTCGTGAGAGATCTAACGAGAATTACAAAGCCTATAAATTCTATTTGTAGGAATTACCAGTTCGGGAAGCAAACAAGAAATCATTACAGATCAAGAGAACAATCTACTACTCGATTACTGGATTTGGTTCATACAAATCTTTGTGGTCCCATGAGAGTGCACAGTCTACTTGGTGAAAGGTACTTTATGATTTTAATTGATGATTATTCTAGATATACATGGGTTACATTTCTAAGAGATAAATCAAATGCATTAGATAGATTCAAGGCATTCAAGGCTATGGTTGAAAATGAAGTGAATTTGAAGATAAAATGATTGAGATCTGACGATTTCACCTCCTATGAGTTCAATATGTTTTGTGAAGTGCATGGTATAAAGAGAAAACTATCTGCTCCAAGAACCACTCAACAAAATGGAGTTATTGAAAGGCAGAATAGAACAATTCAAGAAGCTACTAGGTCAATGATCACTGAAGCTGAATTACCAAAAGTTTACTAGAAATAAGTTATTCAAACTATTGTATATGTATTCAATCAAGTTTAGGTAAGAGAAAATAGTACAAATACTCCCTATGAGGTATGGAATGGAAGAATTATTATAGTTAAATATTTCAAGGTATTTGAAAGAAAATGTTATATCATAAGAGATGAGGAAACTTTGGGTAAGTTTGATGTAAGAAGTGATGAAGGAATATTTCTTGGATACTCTACTAAAAGCAAGGCATACAAATGTTTCAACAAAAGATTGAGGAAAATTATAGAAAGCTCGAATTTGAAGGTTGATGAAACAATGAAGAATTATACTAATATTGATGGGTATGTGTCTAATGAACATGACTATGCAAGAATAGAAGAAATTATAGAAGAACATGATAAATATGAGAAAGAAAAGCATAATGAACAGAATGAAAGTGAAAAATATGCTTTGATGATGTCCCCTGGGACACCAAAATATGTACAAAGGAATCATTCAGAAAGTTAGATTATTGGAGACAAGACAAAAGGCATGTTAACTAGAAGCAAAACTGTTGCTGAAGCAAATTTGTGCTTACTCTAAGATTTAGCTGAAGTCAATAAGTGAAGCCTGTAAGGATGAACATTGGAAGGAAGCAATAAAAGAACTTTTGCAGATTGAGAAGAATCAAACTTGGGAATTGGTCCCAAGACTGGTAGATAAAATATCATTGGATCAAAATGGGTATTTAGAAACAAGCTGAATGAGAACGAGAAAGTTGTTAGAAAAAAAGAAAGGCTTGTGTGTAAATGCTACTCATAAGTGGAAGGTATATATTTTTAGGAGACTTTTTCCCTGGTAGCAAGAATGGAAGCTATAAGGATGTTCTTGGCATTGGCTTCTTATAAATATTTCAAATCCTACTAGATGGATGTGAAGTCAACATTTTTGAATGGTGAATTAGAAGAAGAGGTCTACATGGAACAATCAAAAGGATTTTAATTAAAAAACAAACTAGATATGGTGTGCAGATTGAAGAAATAATTGTATGGATTGAAGCAAGCTCCTAGAACCTTATATGAAAGGCTAGATAAGTATTTGAATTAGCAAGGATTTAACAAAGGTACAACATATAGTAATTTATATTTCAAGACTAAAAATGACCAAATCTTGATTGTAGTGGTATATGTTGATGCCATTATCTTTAGAGGAAATGAAAATATTTGCAATATGTTTGTGGAAGAGATGCAAAAAGAATTTAAAATGTATATGTTTGGAGAGATGAATTTCTTTCTTGGGCTACATAATAATCAATCAAAGAAAGGAATTTTCATTTCATAATCTAAGTATGTGAAAGAGATGTTGAAAAGATTTGGGATGGATAGTTCCAAACCAACAAGTACTCCTATGGTGACTGGTTTCAAGTTGGGTAAAGATAATGATTCAGCTAAGGCTGGTCAAAGCAAGTATAGATCTATGATTGGTGGACTACTATATTTGACTGCTACTAGACCAGATATTATGCATGTGGTTTGTCTTGTAGCTAGATTTCAAGAAGATCCAAAGAAAACACATGTTACTGCAATTACAAGAATATTAATATATTTGAAAGGCACTTCGGATTATGGATTATGGTATCCTAAAGACACTGAATTTACACTTAGTGCCTATATAGATGTAGATTGGGCCAGGAGTATAGATGACAGAAAGAGTACTAGTGGTGGTGCATTCTTTCTTGAATGTAGATTGGTGGCATGGTTAAGTAAGAAGAAAGATTCAATCTCTTTGTCTACTGCTAAAGCTAAGTGTATTGCCACTACATCTTGTTGTACACAATTTTTATGGATGAAACATACATTAAAGGATATCACAATGTTGTATGATTATCCTATTTCTATCTTCTGTGATAATACAAGTGCAATTAACATTTCAAATAATCTTATAATGCACAAGCGAGAATGAAGCATATATCTATCAAGTGTCATTTCTTGAGAGAGAAGTTCATGGAGAATGAAGTCAATCTTGAGTGTGTTTCGACAAAGGATTAGATTGCAGATATATTTACAAAGGCTCTTCCTAAAGATACTTTTGAGTATCTCTGGGATAAGCTAGGGGTTATTTCCACTCCTTATATAAACTAAGATGCATTTGGAGATGCATCAATATGGTGGATTCATGGTTGTATCTTTTTGGACTGATTTTTTTGGTGGCTACCTCTCACAAAGAGAAAGTAGTTTTAAGTGTTATCATTATGAGTATTATGTTTTCATGTCAAAAGAAGTTTCAATGAACATATATCTATTTTCCTTTGCCATTGATGTCAAAGGGGGGAGAGAGAGAGAGCATGTGAAAGAGAGAGAGAGCACATGTGAAAGAGAGAGAGATAGAGAGAGAGAGAGAGAACATGAGAGAGAGAGAGAGAGAGAGCATGTGAAAGAGAGAGAGAGCATGTGAAAAGGAAAGAAAGCTAATAAGAGAAAGCAGGTAATGAGGAAGATGATATTCTAAGGGGGAGAAGCAAAAGGAAAAATCTTGAGAAGTATTTTCAAAATTGGTGCATGTCTTTGATGGTTTTTCACATCATGTGTTGACATCAATGACAAAGGGGGATATTGTTGCAAGAATGGAAAGAGGAATGAAAGTGTTTTCATTGATGTCAACTGGTCAGCTAGTTATCTACTAGTTGTTGTTGACTATATATGTTGAGGATATTGAGAAAATTGTATTAAAACAAGATTATAGGTATTCAACTATTGATGATGTTGGTCTGGTACTTGTGAACTATGTTTTTTCGTGTCTTGGATAAGGTCCAATAGAATTATTGTTGTTCCAGATTTCTCTTTGTGTAACTAGAGTTGTATTGCCTTGTTTCTATTGAAGATGGTTTCAACATTTGGAAGTATCAAGCTTAATTGATCTATGTGTTTTACACTGGTTTGGCCGACCGTGTGTCAAGCACTATCTTTGAAGTTGATGAAGCGTGTTGGATCTATTATGGTTCCTAGTGAAGCATGTGTGTGGGTAAACCTAATTCTAACTCCACCCTAGGATGTTTGGCGCTGACCTAATTTAAATTTGAAGTTGGATGGTCGACTTTGTATCCTTTTAAATTTGGAGATGGTATAAATATAGAATGTGCTAGCAATGAAAAGTGTGCATAAGAAAAGAAGGAAGATAAGTGAAAGAGCATATGCGACTTTGATTCTATTATTAAAGTGTGTAATTTAAGTGTGTGGTTGATCATTTTGAAGCTTAACGCTACGTTTTCAGATCCGGTGAGCAGAAAATGAACTCTATCATTCATGCAAGTTGATTAGTGATTGTGGTGGAATCCTTTGTTGCATTGGTATTTTTGTCTCTCTGTAACAAATCTTCTTTGTCTTCTTTGTATCTTTTTGGAAGTGAGCCCTCCAGGTTGTAGCCCTATGGACAGTGAGTCCCTATCTCAAGCAATGAGCCTTATTCCAAGTAGTGAGCCTTTTGTAATCGGTTTTGATATTCTCTATAGTGTGATTTAATCCTCACCATGGTTTTTCCCTCATTGGGTTTTCCATGTAAATCTGGTGTTATTATGTTTTGTGCATTGGCATTTGATGGTTAATCACTTAATCAGTTTATGTGCTAGTTCCAGTAATTGAATTTAAGGTTATAATTTGTGACAATTGATTCAACCCCCTCTTATTTGTCATATCCAACAAATGACAACACCAATTACTCATAATTACAACAATATCCCCCTTTGTCATTGATGGCAACACATGACGTGAAAAACCATCAAATACACAATTGATCTAAATATCTAGAACTCTTCGCATTACTTCTCCTTTTTACTCAACTAGCTTATTATTCTCTCTCTCCCTTGACAATTTCACCATATTATTCTCTCTCCCCTTGAATAACTTATCTTTTTCACATGAATATCTCTCCCACTTTGACATCAATGGCAAAGGACAAAAAATTTATATCACTTATTCTCTGCCTTTGACATCAATTAACCTAGTTACTACTACTCTACAACTTTCTTTCTTTTACTGATCTATATACACCCCCTTAGGAGAACACACCAAACTATACCAAATTAGCTACAACTGCACAATGACAACACACACTCATTTGAATGCATCAACCAACAATACCACTACCTACTCCCCTTGAGAGGTACCCACCAACATCAGCCCAAACCAAAGAATAAGTCTTGAAATCCATTGGATTGATGCATCTCCTTATGAATCTAGTTCAAGGAAGGAGAGGCAATAACCCCTAGCTTCTCTCAGAGATACTCAAAAGTATCCTTAAGAAGAGACTTAGTGAATATATTATTAATTTGATCCTTTGTAGGTACATATTCAAGCTTCACTTCATTCTCGACATCATACCAAATTGAGATATGCTTTGTCCTTGAATTCATTATCGAGTTCTTTGAAATATTAATTGCACTTCTATTATCACAGAATATAGAAATTGGTTCATCATACACTACTTTAATATCCTTCAATGTTTTCCTCATCCACAACACTTGTGTGTAGAAAGATGTTACTTCAATGTACTCAACCTATATAATAGATAAAGATATGGAATCTTGTTTCTTGCTTAACCATGATACCAATCTACACCCAAGAAAGAATGCAACACCACTTGTACTTTTCCTATCATCTACACAACCAACTCAATCTGAATTTGTGTAAGAAATAAAAGTGAAATTAGTATCCTTTGGATACCATAAGCCATAATCTAGATTTCCCTTCAAGTATTTGAATATCCTCTTCACTCTTGCAACATGTGACTCTAGGATCTTCTTGAAATCTAGCCACAAGACAAACTGCATGCATGATATTTGGTCTAGTAGCAGTTAGGTATAATAGTCCTCCAATAATTGATCTATACTTTCTCTGATCAGTCTTAGGAGATTCATCATTCTTGCTCAATTTACAACTAGTAACCATAGGGGTACATATCAGTTTGTTATCTTCCATACCAAACTTCTTCAACATTTCTTTGACATACTTTGATTGTGAAATGAAAATACCTTTATCTGTTTGATTGATTTGCAGCCCAAGGAAGAAATTAATCTCCCCAAACATAGACATTTTAAAATATTTTTTAATATCTTCTACAAATTTCTTGCACATCTCTTCATTCCCTCCAAAGATTATGTCATCAACATATACAACCACAATCAAGATTTGATCTTTTTCAACTTTAAATTAAATATTACTATCTACGATACCCTTAATGAATCTTTGTTGTATCAAATACTTGTCCAACCTTGCATACCAAACTCTAGGAGATTGCTTCAATCCATATAATGCCTACTTCAATCTGTAGGCCATATCCAGTTTGTGGGTGATCCCACAATATTGGTTTACAATTTTTGGGCAAACTGGACACTTAACTGATTTTTTTAAAGTAAATCTTCACTTTCGGGCTCCTATAGTGGCTAAACCGTGAGGAATTTGAAGATGATGAAAAATAGTGATTTGTGGCGTTTTGTCTAAAGATTCTAAATATATATTTTTCAAAATTTTTGGAATCAAATTTCACTTATTTTTCCATCTCCTTTGAAAACTATCTTTTTTTTTTAAAACAACATTTTTAAGGAGTGACGCTCATCGTATACAACATAACTTTTTTTTGTATGAAGGATAAAATTCTAGATTTTTCTAATTTATATTTGTAACTACAATATCTAGCACTTTCATTTAGTTTCATAGTGTTTTATTAAATATTTTTTTCTTAATCAAGTTTTGAAGTCAGACCAATTACAATTGAAACATAGGCGGACTGTATACAACATAACTTTTTTTGTATGCATCAAAATTCAATTTTTTTTTAATGGATCAAGGAAATCAATACTCAGCCTAAACATATGTTTTTAATTTTATTTTGATAATCTGCTATTTTTTCACATGTTCAGAACAAAGAGCTTGATTTTCGGTGAAAAAACTATGTTTAATGAAACTAAAAAAATACATACATAATAAAACCAAAACATATTAAAATTATATTTGTTGGATAGCTCATTCTGAGGAATACCATGATCATATCAAATAAATGGGGTTCTATCCAAGGGGGTTTTATCTAAGGTGGTTTGATCAAACCCTCTTCAATTGGAATCCTTAAAATGGAACCTTTTAAGCCTTAAATCATTATATTTTCTAAAAATATATGATTTCAGAAAAAAAATCAGAATCTCCTAGAAATTGTAAACTAGCTTTATGGGATCACCCTTGTCTGATAACTAAAATACTTATAGTTGTTCCATGTCAACCTATTATTCTAATTTTCCTTTCAAGAAACTAGACTTCACATCCATTTGATAAAGTTTGAAATCCTTATGTGCTGCAAAAGCCAAAAACATCCTGATAGCTTCCACTCTTTCTACCGAAGTAAATGTCTCCTCAAATTCTATTCATTCAACTTGTGAGTAGCCCTTACACACAAGTCTTGCCTTGTTTCTTACCACTTCTCCATTCTCATTTATTTGTTTCTAAACAGCCACTTCGTTCCAATTTTTTTTTTTTGCAAGTCTTGGGAAAAGTTCCCAAGTCTGATTCTTCTCAATTTGTAGTAGTTTTTCTTCCACAACCTTTATGCAATGTTCATCTTTGCATGCCTCAATCACTGTTTAAGGTTCAACTTCAGAAACTAAACATAGATTTACCTATTCTTTAGAAACTTTCCTTCTTGTCAATAAACCTTTGGTTCTATCTCTAATGATCTATTGTCCAGAATGATTCTTTTGCACATACTTAGAGGTTCTAGGGGCCTTTTCCAGAGCTTCTTCCTCTTCAATCTATACAAGTCTTTTTCATTAGTTGTTTCTTTTTATTTGCAAGTAGACTCATATGATTCATATCCATCTATCACAACTAAATACTTCTAAAAATATTCATCCACTTTGACACTTGCACTCTCAACAATATTTCTTAGTCTCTTATTGTAGCACTGATAATCTTTTCATTTAGTAGAATATACAAGGAAGATACCTTCATCAGACCTTGCATTGAATTTTCCTAAGTTTTATTCATCTCTTCTGATATAACATTTGCTTCCAAAAACCTTGAAGTACTTGACTGAAGGAATCCTTCCATGCCATAGCTCATAGGGAGTCTTTGTGTTGTTTTCTTTTGCTTGAACTATGTTAAGTATATAAACAGTAGTATGAATTGCTTCTCTCTAGTAGACTTCTGGTAGATTTTCTTCTTTCATCATAATCCTTGCAGTTTTTTGAACAATCCTATTTTTCCTTTCAACCACTCCATTCTGCTAAGGAGTCCTCTTTATTCCATGATTCTCACAAAAACATGTTAAAATCATTGGAGGTGAACTCTTCACCTTTGTCAAATCTCAAACACTTGATTTTCATATCCATTTCATTCTCAACCTTAACTATAAATGATTTGAACTTGTTTAGAGCTTTTGATTTTTTATTAACGAAGGTAACTCATGTCATTCTAGAATAATCAACAATTAAAAGCATGAAATACCTATCACCTTGAAGACTTCTTACTCTTTTATGACCACAAAGATCTGTATGCACCAACTCCAACAATCTAGTAGTAGATTATTCTTTGCTTTTGAAACTTATTCTTGTTTTCTTTCCAATCTGACAATCTTTACAGACAACATTAATAGGCTTGGTAATCTTTGGCAGATCTCTCACTGCTTGAATTGAACTGATTCTTACTAGGTTATCAAAGTTGATGTGACACATCCTCCTGTTCCATAGCTAGCTTTCATTAGTTTGAGTCATAAACAAATGACCATCAACACCCTTAAGTTGATAAACATTTCCATTTGTCCTTCTTCCAGTAGCAATCATAGTTTCAAACCCTTTTCTGATCTCATATCCATGATCCTAAAACATAAGATGTATCATTTGATACACATTTTTCCAAAACTCAAGAGGTTATGCCTTAAACCCTTAACATAGTAAACATCATCAGTATTATGATTTCCATTAAAACTGATTGAACATTTTCCATGTATCTTAGCAGATGTATCATCTTCAAATCTAACACATCCTCCATCATCATTTTCAAGTTTAACAAACTTACTCTTGTCACTAGTCATATGGTTAGAGCATCCACTATCAATGATCTAGTAGTTCTTCTCCTGTCTATCATGAAAATAAGATACTAAAGTACCTTCAGTCTTATCCTTTATCTTTGAAGGGCTTTCCTTCACACATCTTTCAGAGTTAGCAGAATTGGTTTCATATTTTAAAGCCATAAAAAAGAATTTGCCATCATCATCATCTCCATAATTAGATTCATCATCAAAAATACTTGCATCTTCTTTAACACAATATCTTTTCTTAATCATCTTACCTTTGTTCTCCTTGTTTTTTTTATTCACAACTCTGTTTGAACATCTTGAAGCATAATGACCTATCTTTCGATAACTAAAATATTTGAAAGGCAACTTACCTTTGTACTTACCAGTACCCTTTTTCATCCTTCTCACTAAGTTAGCTTCCACATCATCAAGACCCCCCTGATCTGATTCTCCAGTCTTCTCTGATTTTCTAGCCTTAAAAATAGTCTCAACTTTTGCACTATTATTTGTACAAAATTCTCTCATTTCAAATGTAGTTCAGGATCCATACAACTTATATCTAGTATACTAATCTAGATTTTCAAATTCCTCAATAGCAGAAAACTCATGACTATAATCTTTAGGAAGAGTTCTGAGAAATTTCTTTACCAATTTTGATTCTTTGACTTTTCCACCAAGACCTCTAATGGAATTGACCACTTCATCTACCCTCTACATGCAGCTTCTAATGTTTTCATCTTCAAACATTCATAGGTTCTCAAATGTGATATTCATATTCTACATCTTAGCTTGTTTGACCTTATCATCTCCTTCATAAATCCTTCCAACTTTTTCTAGATTTCTTTAGCAGTTTTAAGATCCATAATTTTCACTAAATTAGAATTAGTAAGACTACACAAAAGAGCATACCTTGCTTTACCATTGCTTTCATAGGCCTTGATTTCATCTTCAATTCTTGGACCATTTATAATTAGTTTGTACTACCTTCTAGATGTCAAATCCATCATAAACTAGAAAACCTTCCATCCTTGTATTCCACAATGCATAGTCTGTTCCATCAAACATAGGGATATTCTTTTTGTTTTCCATCCTAGATCTACCTCAAGTAGTGAATATTTCTTCCAAGGAACCTTTCTATGATACCAATTGTTGAATGATCAAGACAACTAAGAGGGGGGTGAATCAGTTGTACCTTAAAACTTCAAAACCCGCATACACATTCAAATCCACATTCATTTAATAGACCCTTAATCTGTTATGATGATTTATCATGAAAATAAAATAATAGAAACCGAAATGCAACACCATATGCAAGAGAACACCAGATGTATGGGGAAAACCCAAGATGGATCTAAAAACATGGTGAGTATTAGCTCACAATATAAGTAATACCAACACCAATTACAAGGGCTCACTACCTAGAAAAAGAATGTCTCACTTCCAAAGGCTAACTGCTAGAATAGAAAAGAAGATGAAGAAGAAATGTTACATAGAGAAAAAAATATCAATGCAACAGAGAATCCACCACAATGTCACCAAAACCTTCGCATCCTAATTGAAGAGTTGTAAACACCTTTTGCTAACTACATCCAATAATCTAGCACATGAAAGCTTGCACTGTACTTCTCAAATCTATACTCTATAACTCTACAAATCGCATCATACTTAATTTCTATCTCTTCTATCACCCAATCCCTCAACAATGCAATTATTATTTATACCATCTTTAACCTTGAAAACTTTCTCCAAAGTCAATTATGCACCTCAAATGTGTAAATTCAAATTATGTTGGCATCAAAACATTCTCGTGATGGAAAGGAATGAAGGCATACCACAACACACCTTATCAGGGACTCAAATCCATCCTTACACACCACACCACGCTTCCATAAACAATGAAGCACCTTCACAAGTAGTGTAAACACCAAGGTCGACTGATACCCATGTAAACACCATTAAAATTTTAAGTACACACTTCCTTTGATCAAATAAAAACTTGTGAAAAAAAATGTCACCTAAACATAATCTAGAATATTTCATAAACACCTTGAAATCCAACAAACGCCTTCACATCAAATTTCACCTGAAGAATGTTCACACTTAGTACATCCAAAAAACTTTGCCATACATTATAACTCAAGAAACACACTTCTTTGGATCCAAACCATGGACAACTTCACCTAAAGAAAGATACTAACACTATTATAATACCTTTAGATCCACAAGACTTGAAACAAAACTATGGAGAAACACGAAGCAAAAAATTCTCCTAGACACCTCTGCAATACACAGTTCACACACTCCAGTGAACAAAACTTTCTCTGCACAACAATCCAACAATTTTGTTTTTGGATACAACACCTATGAATACCTCTAATAAATATATACGAAATACATGAGTAGATCTTCAACCTAGAAGAAATGTGGAGAAAAAACATAACACAACCCTACAACACAAAACACCACTGCACTATTTCCTCTTTCTCTCAAATTTTGTCAAAATCACTTGAAAACCAATCACTAGAGACAGATCTTCATTGTCTTAAACACTTCCTCATCAATACATCCATAGATAGAATCTTATCAAAGAAACACTAAGGGTTGACACTAGTAGCTTTACTAATGACAACATAATGCAACTAATCAAAGCATAGACAACACCAATTGTTCACACTCTTGCAACAATCTCTTCCAACAATAGACACCAATAACAACACGAACTTGTTGACATCAATGAAAACACCAACTACTCATACTTGCAACACTTGCTTGGTCAATCTTCCTACCTAGAGTTTCAACCATAATCACAAACAAAAATGGGGAAATAGGATCCCCTTGACACAAACTATTTGAGCATTCAAAAAATTCACAAGGAAAACCATTTATCAAGATCGAGAACCTAGCCATAAATATGCATTGGTAAATCAATTAGATCCATTAGCCACTATATCCAAATCTTTCCATTATCTTAGCTAAGAACTTCCATCTTACTTTCAATTATATGCTTTGTTGACATCCAATTTGATCATCATTCTTTTTGTTCAATCCTTGTTTTTGAATTGTTTAGTTTTCTAGATTGAAACTGTGTGCATTTTTGTGAATCACAAAAATGCACACAGTTTCAATCCAGAAAACTAAACAATTCATGATCATGGACTGTTGAAACTTGATGTTGTTAATCAATCCTTGTTTACTAAATGTAGGATTTCATTTATTATTATTTAATATTATCCACAACGTCTTAGGCTTGGGTGAAATCACTTTAATTTCAAGTGAGATCACTTTTTCTAATGTCTTTTTTATTATGTTTGCCGAATATTTTGTCAAAATTTTATATATTGTGTTGCAGAGAGAGACCGACCAAAAATTAGAAAATGATGAACATCCTTCCTTCTTTAGTATCAGAGCTATCAATGTATTGTTTATATTTTTAACACATTTTCTCTTTTCTTTTTTAATTCTTCTATGATTTCCCAAATTTCTTCCCCCAAGAAATGCCAACATTTTTGTTAAAATAGGGTAGGGAATCCATCTAGCCTCGAGGACTTATCTGGGTGTAACTAAAATGTGGCATTTTTCACTTCTCCCATCGAAAATGGTGCAATCTGTTATTTGTTGTCTTTCTCTATTAATAGTTTGGGGATGTTCTCCTTTGAATTTTCTTCGTTATCCCTTGGGTCCCAGCCATCATGATTTTTTAAAAAATGTTTCATATAGCCTCATTTTGGATGTCTTCCATTGAAGAGATTATTTTACCCTCTTCATCCTTTATCTTTGTAATTTTATTTTTAGACCTTCATATCCTCATCGTATCATGGAAGAATTTATTGTTCGCATCTCCTTATAGCAACCAACTTTCTCCTGATTTTTCTCTCTCACAAGAATTTCTGAATTTTCAACCATTAACTATTTTTCTTTGTGATAATCTACTTGATCCATTCCATTCTTAATGACCCTCTCATTCATTTCCTCCAAATGCTTTTCTAGCCTTTCCTTTTCTTCAAAGATATTTTGAAAGAGGATTTTTTCCATTCTTTTAATTTTCCTTTAGTGAATTGTAGTCTTCTCATGAATTTAAAGCTCTTCATTCCAATATATCTTGGAGCCATATTCCACCAATTTTCTAGATTTTTCCACTAAATCTTTCTTGTGAAACCAAATTCTCTCAAATTTGAATTGTTCTTTTTACTAGTCCATGGTCAACAACGATGGATAATTCCACAACTATGTGGTCCAAACTCGATAATGGCATGATTTTTACCTCTAAAGGAAAATTTTAATTTTAGCCATTCTTGTGAATATATGAATCTATCCAATTGTCCCCTTATGTTTATATACCCCTCCCTCCTATTAGACCATGCATAAATTTTGTTTTTTGTTTGGGATTCCATCAAATCCGAGGCCTCAATGAACTGTCTAAACTCTTTCATTAGGATAGGGGTCTTTCTTGAACCACCCCATTTTTCTTCTAACATTAATACCACATTAAAATCACCTCCAAATATACACTTTTCTATTCTATTTTTTTTTTTGTTATTTCTCTTAGAGAATTTCAATTAAGATATTTTTCTCTTGATTACCTATTGGACCATACACATTAATTAACAAAAAAATCAAACTAATTTTTAGATTGTGCACCTCACATAGCATCTAGTATTTTTCCTCTTGAATGGGAATCACCATGAATGTGCATGGGTGCGACAATACACATAACCCACTTGCAGAGCCCAAAGCACCAAAATGAACTTCCCATCTAGACCAATTGAGTTTTTTCTTTTGTCTTCCATTTTTGTTTCTTGTAGTAGGATCATATATGCGTTTGTAGTTTCAATTTGGCACTTGATTAAGTGCCTCTTGTTAGGGGAATTCAATACCTTAACATTCCATGTGAGAATCCTCATGGCTCCCTAAGGGAGGGAGTTCCTACCTTAGTATTCATAATGAATTTTTTTATTCTCTTAAGTCCTTTTTCTTGAACAAGCTCTTCCATCTTCTATTTGTTAATTTTCCTACCCTTCTTAAATTACTTGATCCAATTTTGTAATTTAACATTTGTAATTTTGACTGTGAGATGCTTCTTGAGTCGACTATCACAAATTCATCATATTCATTTTCCTCCTCACTTTTTGTCATCTCTTCTATATTACTCTCCTTTACCTTCTGCCACTTATGTCATTCCTTTGTTCAACAGGGGGGAGACACAGGAGGTGGGAATCAAAATATATTGACTTTTCCTTTCTCTATTTCTTCCAATGGACCTCCTTTGTGAGTTGAATTTACTTGATTCATATTAATATTTATATTATATTAAAATTAGTATTAGTATATTAATATAACATGATTATTATATTATATAGTTTTTGCAAGGTATCTCCCTTGGTCTCTTGAACATGGGCCAGCAAAGCGCTTGGGCTTTGTGACATGGTTTAACCGCCACCAGTGGATCTTGGATCTTGTATAAATCTGACAGTTGTATTGGGCATTAACAGGTCGATCTTTTGGTGCAACGACAACCACCAACGTAACAATTTGTATTAGAGTCAAGGTCATAGGTTCGAACCCTTCGCTTGCACTGGGGCTATTATTGCAAGGTGTTGCTCTTGGTATCCTCAGTGTGGACCATCACGACACTTGGGCTTCATGACATGGTTTAACCACCTCCTGTGTATCTTGGATTTTGTATAAATCTAATAGTTGCATCAGAAATTAACAAATCGATCTTTTGATGCAACAACAACCACCAATATAACAATAATGTTAATAATTAATATATAATCATATTAATTAATTAGTATATTATATATTTATATGTTTTTATTATTTATTAATTTAATATATAATATTATCATATATATTAATATTATTTTATAATTCTAATTATAAAATTAAATTAAATTTATAACTATTATATAATAGTAATTACATTGATAGTAATAGATCCAAAAACACAAAGAGGTTGGAGGTTGGCCAATAAAATTCTATTGGGGAAAATGGGTGTAGCCAAAGGTTGGGGCATTCATGTGGATCTCTCCATGATAGAATTCTCACTGGTAAACATTTGAAAACAATTCAGATCTCTGATCCATATTGGTGTGTGATGTGTACAGAAAAATGAAGAGAGTGTAGATCATTTATTACTAGGTTGTCCTTTTGTTGTCTCCTGCTGGGATTGGCTAATGAAAAAACTCAGATGGATTAGCTCTAGATAGAATAACCTAATGGGATTTTCTCAGTTGGCCTGGAAAATCCAAGACTATTCAATGATATCTACATCTATAGAAAATATAACCAAGCGACTAATCTACTGGAAAACTGAGGGATCGAGTAGGTGAAGTTGTACATCACGGACACGGATCCAACGAGATGGAAGGACTTGAAGGAAATTCTAGAACAATATTTAGTAACTTTGAGATAAAGACAAGAAAAGGACATGTGATGGCAGCCTTCCAATATGCACATGACTTATGCCTCACTGACAAATAAGGGTAGTCAAACAGGGGTTGGCTTAACTAGCACACTCTAAGCATTGACCACTTAGGTGGCTGGTGTGGGCCCTCTAGAACTTTTGTTTCCTCTTCTATTTTCCATTTCACTTTGTTGTCTCTTCTCTAACTCTTCACGTGACATTCACTGCTACGGTTAAGTTTGAATTCAATTTTGAATCTCTCCCGCCGATTCCATTAAAAAGGAACCTGCGCATTTCCACTTCAATATAATGTTTGCTCGTTTCCTATCATTTTGCGATGCATATGGAGCAAGGATAACATATCACATATAGATAATGTTGTTGGTATTCACTTTCCCTCACAAATTATTTGGCGTTGCATGGATCAGATTCTGGTTAAGCTAGCCCCTTTGGCATAGCCAAATTGGCTGGAGCAGAACAAACATTCATATTTACAACAACTCTTGGAACCATAGGCTATATGGCACTTGTGTGGCAGAGGGGCATGGAAATTAATATTAAAGTAAATGTGTATAGTACATCTATATTTTTGGAGTTACATTATTGGAATACATTTGCTGCAGGAAAATGGCCAAGGTAGACATTCCAGAAAATGAGAACATCTTGTCTGACTGGGCGTACAATTTCTTGAGAGATGGAGGGCTTGTAAATTTGGTGGAGCAGCAACACGCAAATGGTATAAATCCAAGACAACTGGAACAAATGGTGTTCGTGGCGTTGTGGTGCATTCAAGATGATCCATCTCTAAGGTCGTCCATGAAAAGAATCATTCAAATGTTGGAAGGAACCCCTGACATTCCTATGCCACCACGTCCAGGGCTTTCTTCATAGATTTCCCTCTCATCCGGTATTGAATTTTGATATATTCTACGAAATTTGCTAATCTAGCTCAAATAACTCAGTACATGGAGAAGTAAATGACTCAGTTGTGTCTTAGTCTTTACTTAATCGAAGCCTGAATGGAAGAATTTAATAATTTTAAGCAACTATTTGCTATTAGTTTAGAAAACATACAAATCTATACTAAAAAGATCATGTGTTTATCTACAGTTAACTTCTCTTTTAGGTTTTCTATTATATGTTGTAAGTTTGTAACTCTCTGGAGAAAGGCAGGAGATAGCTATATATTTTGCCAGTTAATAGAATATTACCGTTAATTGCTTTTATTTTTACACTAGATCTCTCTGGTTATCTCGTTATCTAAGCCATTTTAGCCGAGGCCTTAAAATATTTAAAAATAGATAAAATTTAGATTTAGATCTAAAAGAAATCCCAATGTATCTTTAGTAATCATGTGTGAAGGAAACATAATAATTTGATTTATTAATAATTTTTTTTTTTTTAAATAATATTTAGTTTTAGTAATTTAATAAGAAAATACGGTTAATTGTAATGTAGAATCATTCAATTAGATATTAGATTATTCATAAATCTTAGAATAACCAAAACATTACAAGAGTTTGCTTTCCCATCACTGAATTATAATTATATTTTTCACTTACCAACAATCAAATATTAATTATTCTCATTAAGGAAAATATTTCTTCTATCGTAAACTCAATAAGATGAGAGACTATGGGAAGTCATATGATAGGTGAAATAATTAGAAATTCAAAAATTTACACTTATTTTTTTAAGTGTGGTTGTGTGGTAATACTTACTACAAAATAATTTATAGTTCTTAATTGCTTATAAAATAGAAATGTGCAATTGATTCTTATGCTATTACATTTTTTACAAATGAAGATCTAAGTTCTTGAGTATTTCAATAGCCATTTATTGATAAGTTAATCCTAATCCAAGGAAGGACAAGAGCTTACTCTACATGTGAAGGAAGAATATTGTGGTATTTCTTACTTTAGATTTTTTTGTATTCCTTAAAATATATTATGTAGCATGTTATTTATTTATTGCAATGAGTTTTTCATTCTATTTTATGCCATTTTCATTCCTATTGATTAAATTTAAATCTTGTTTTTAAGATTATTTTTCATATTGTATTTTTTCTTTGATGTCAATATTTAGATAAGTTTATTTTCACTTTCAATAGTTAGATTAGGACAAACAATTTTAATCTACATTTATTTTACATCTATATTGTTATAAATAACCATTAGTCTAAATGTGTTTTCCCCAATTCCAAACAACTATACAAATAAACTTAGTTTGATAATGATGGTATTATTCATATCTAAAGTTGAGACATAACAATGAACCTCATCACTTTTTGTTGTTTAGGATATCTTGAGGTGTTATTAGGATGACATTCTTGAAATTGATTGTTGAGACATAATCCTTAGTAATTCATCATTAGAGGTTGAACATCCTTGCTCTATTAAAGATTTTTTTTTATCTATTATGACAAATAATTTTTTTTTGAGTTAATTGGAGTAAGAGGAACATAAAAAGGACTCTAATATGACACATAAGTTGAAAGTGAGTATTAATTAACTAATTTCTTTAAGATTAGTAGATTTTTTTTTTAAAAAGTGCATGGTTGGACTAAGAGACTTAAGAGGTAGGTTCACTTTATAAACCCTCACATGGCACACAATAGAAAATGAATTTGAACTAGAATAAGTCATATACGAGCAATTTTCTTACAACACCTCAATATTTGAAATGAAGGGGAACTTTATACTGTGGAAATATGGATGACAAAGATGATATAAATGATAGGGAGAATCATAGATAAATTTTCCATACCACATATAACTAAACCTATATGAAGAATATATCCCCATTCATATTTCATACTTTTAGGGATATAAAAAATTGAAGATCTAGACCAATCCCCATTTGATTTTAGGGTAATGTGTTAAACCTACAATCATAGAACTGATAACCAAAAAAAAAGAGTTATTTCATTCCACACTAAAATATCAATTATGTGATGGTTTATGGTTTTACAACCAAAATCTATCCACACATGGAGAGAAATACAAATCAAATTCTTAGACAAGTACAAAGACTATTGCAGGGTGAGATATTACAAAGAGGAACTCTTTAGGATAATTATCTTGATTGATTCCTCTTTGTTTACCATTGTTATGGAAATGTATGAGACATAGAACTAACTAAACCATATTTATCTAAGGTGTATATGATGAGTCCTAATAAGCTTTAGATCTTATGGGAGAAGGGAGGTGGTCACACTTGGAATCATAATTTTTTCTAAAATATATAAAACTTGTTTGTGGTTTAGGGCTAAAATTAGGAAAGCCAAGACTATAAAAGGACACAATAAGACAAGGCAATTAATAGATGATTTTATAAATTTGAAAATAATAATATTGGTACATCGAACACCAAAATAGATGAAAAAAATTCAAGAAAAGGCTAGAACAAATGAAATGTTTTCCATCTAGTAGTCTAGATGCATAAGTAAGCATGCACAAAGTGATTTCCCCCTTGATAAAATATAAATTTGTAATATTTTTGACAAAATGATGTTACTAATTGATGTGATTTGATACCTAAAATCAAGAATCACATGAACAAGGGTGCCCAACTAGAGGAATAAATCAATTAAATATGCTACAGACAGGGGAATAACTTCTCTTATAATTAATATACAAATTATTTTTTCCTACATGCCACCAAGAATTTATCTATCAATTAGTGGGTAGTTCTATGGCTAGCCCCATAGCCTACACAATAGTGGGGATCATATTCATGGATTCCTTAAGATTGGAATGACCAATGTTAGTATTGACACATGCCTAAACAATGGATGTCCTAGTGGACATAAAACCAACCATTCCAAGGATAGAATTTTTTTAGACTAGCAACAAGATTTACATCCTAGTCCCTCTAACATAAAACAATTTCCTCAATATAAGTAGGTAAATCAATAATAAGTACTTAGCTAACTTGTGACTATTCTTAAGAAAATATACAAACTACATCTTTCTATAACACAAACTAGGAGAACGTAGCTATATTAAATAGCATATAATATGAAAATATTAAGCTTCACTTAGGAAAAAACCCTCCTCCCATACCATTATTTAAATCTCTAACGAGGAGGAGATATAGCCTTCTCTTAAAAAAATACAGAAATAAAATAAATTTATTTTACATAATAGTCCAAATGTATCTCTATTTGCACAATTCCCTAATTGATTAAAATAAAAATTTGCATATATAACCTTTACATGCATATAAATCTAATCTATTATAAGAGATCAAATAATTAAAATTTGAAATCCCATTGTTATAGGCTATATGAGATGTTATAGGGAATAATAACAACATTAAATAATTTTGTATGTCAAAACTTTTGAGAAAACAAGAAATATCTTAAAATAGTTGAAGTAGATGGTAAGCTAGCTAACCTCCTAGATGGTAAATGTCTCCACCTAAAATATGGTGACCTAGGGAGCCTTGTAATCATAACTTCAATTGGTAGCACAAAACATCAAACATCTTTGTGGATTTGGTTGTTGCCATCAATATCTCGATAGCTAACATGTTGAGAGTATTATCCTTAACTAACTTATGTACCAACTTCCACCATTTTAAAAATGGCTAAACATTTGATAGCTAAGATAAAGGGTATCATTAAAGATGTCCTATTTAATATATAATCCTAGAAATATTTGATTAATTTCATGGTAATCTAGTCATGAACCTCAAAGAATGGATACCCATTGATCCTAAGAAGACTCTATCTAGCTACAACTTAGTTTCCTTCATTGACTATAAATCAAGACTCTATCTAGCTACAACTTAGTTTCCTTCATTGACTATATGTTGTAAGTGCTCTCAAAAGAATTTACTTGGGAACACACTGTTATGATGAGACTCTAACTTGACATATGCACCCATCATATTAATAGAAATTTTGATACTTGTGAGACAACCCCAATGAATTTTAAACCCAACACTTTAAGATATATTCAAAATTCATATTGGAAACATTTTAGAAGTAGGATTCATATACCAATCTTAGCTAGCCAGTTAGTTTCTCCACTAGTGATTATTTTAAAGAAAAATATTAAGTAAAAATATATGTAAGCTAAAAAGAGCTAGATAAATCTAGTTCAAGAGATTAATTCCCCTTAGCCTCCATCAATAAGGTTTTGGAAAATCTCACTAGGAAGAAATAATTTTCCTTCTTAAATGGATTTAGTGAGTAAATGTAATTAAATACATTTTGTAAAAGAAGAATTTAGTAGGAAATATGCTCCAAATACTAGATGATATTAAATTCACATTCACCTCAAATTGGGGGATAAATCTAATGGTGAAATTTGTATACCCCTACCAATTCCCATATAGTTTTGGGGTATTTTGATGGAATGTCTTAATTTAGTGACAAGTTTGGCTTATGATTATATGCTTAATCCAATCCATTTTATATTCATTTATAACCATTTCAATGGATTCGACCTTAGCCCATCCTTATTTATTCATTCTCATATATTCACTATTTACACAATTTTTATTAGCCTACATTCAAAATCATATCCACAACATTCATTTATTGCCTCAAAACTTAAACATTTTTGTTTTAGGTCAATCTTAAGTGGCTTAAGATTGATCACAAACTTTTAAATTTTAAATACAAATTTCTAGGCTATGACCCTTTCCTACTAGCCATTATGGGTTGACTTGGCACATGTTTTGTGTAAACTATTATTGTGTCTTAGTATTTTAAGACATTAAATATGCACTTATTATCATTTTGGATTTTGGGACAACTATATTTATGCCATTTAAATATGGTTGTGCATGTTGTCTATGATATAACTTGATTGCAGCGATCTATAAATTTCCTTAAGGGTGTTTGTAATCACTAGGGAAAACTTTAGTGGTGAATCTTTGCCAATTGGCGAATATTTGAAATCGAGACTTCCAAAAATGGCGACTAATACAAGCTAGAAAGGATGCTGAATCACCAAGTTTTTACCAAAAAATAAATTGTCTCGATTAATTCGCCAATGTATTATTTTTTAAATGACACATCAACAGAACTGATTCGCTAGTAGTTTATACTGTAATTACAAATATTACTTATATTCGCCAGTAATTTTATATTCTTACAATTATTTTTTGTGAAATATCGCCACTAATTTAGGGATATTTTAGCCTTGAATAGGTTTATTATTTATTGCCATCGATTAGCTTTTTAATTGAATGGTTGCAAGTGAATTTCGTGACTTTATTTGCATGTGCCTTTTAAAAAGGTTGTTGAGGCCCGAAATTTGTTTTGGGCCACATGATTAGATTTGATCATGTGGCCCAAAACAAATTTTGGGACTCAACAACCTTTTTAAAAGGTGCATGCATATAAAGTCACGGAATTCACTAAGTCATGAAGTTCACTAAGTGCATATAAAATCATTGTATCGGCGAGACATCCCTAAGTGTCCCACCGATGATGTTCACTCATGCTGATAAGGCTTCCATACTCCACCTGGGGTCCACCAAGGCACATGTACAACACTTCTGTAATTCTGGAGAATCATGAAGAGAATCTACAATATTCGTGTGAAGCTCCCAGAAAGACATCTGATCAAAGCTTTGTTTGATCTCCACCATACATTGTTGACAATAGCTCATGCATCGTTGTATCGGCGAGACATCCCTAAGTGTCCCACCGATGATGTTCACTCATGTCGATAAGGCTTTCATACTTTTAAAGGAGATTTTATTTAGTCTTACTTTTCAAGTGAGATTTTTTAAAAACACTTCATCTGTGTGTGTTCCAATGCATTTTCAATAGTGAATTTATGCTTGGTGGTGAGGGGGTGTTGCCCCCTCAACCCCCACAAGGGGGATCTGCCCCCTTGACCCCCGCCGATGGCCGTCGCCCCTGGGCCCCTACTTCAGTACTAAACAAAAAACAAAAAAAATATGGGGGAATTGCACTGACCAAGTATGCAAATTTTTAAAGGAAAGATTCGCCATTGTAATTAACCATTTTAGTGATTATTCACTAGGATTCCCCAGTGTGATTATTTTTTTTTACCAATTATCCATTAAGATTCGCTAGGATTTTACAAATTTTTGAATAATGTGCATAAGATTCGCCAGGGAAAATTAATATTTTTTTCAAATAAAAGGAAAGATTCACCAAGATTTTACACCTTCGCTGAGGGGGGGGTTTCTTAAAGTTATCCCTGGTAATCACTACCTTGATAGTTTGACACAAGGAAGATGAAGAGATCTCAACAACAAATTTTAGTCAAATTATTCCCATAGGTCACAATTGATTCTTACCCATCAAAGCATTCATAATTGGATTCTACAAAATTTCAACATTTATTCTTCATCAATGTTCCCTAATTACATGTAAATTGATTTTATATTCATTGCTTACATTTATTTGATTAGCCTGGATTATCTATGTAAAGTTGTAATGATGAAATTTTTATACTAATGCCATTTCCAATTTAGATTTTTTGTCCATTTTAAGAGAATGTCTTGATACATATACACATTGAAAAATGTCATAATCTTGTGTGAAGTCAAACTTTTCCCCCCTTGTTGCTTCTCCTCCACTTTTACACATTCCCACATCCTTTATCCATACCTTATCAGAACTGATCCACACCCCCATGTATTATGCCTATCTATGTACTAATCCATAAATGTTTTATTATTTTTTTCATCTTTTTGTCTTGATGGCCAAAATATATTTGTCTAGTATTTTGTTCATAACTTTTGAATTGCAACTCAACTTTAACTCAAAATTTCTTCAATCCTACACTTTACTTTCCTTCCTAGATCCATTGAACCAAACAAAAATGTATTCGTGTAATTTATTGCCATATAGTTATGTATTTAAAAACACTTAGTTGAACTTGGTTAATCATCCAAGTTCTTCTTATTCACATCTAGGAAAGAAGATGCTTTAATTGGTGTAATAAAAGGAATCTAGATCTGCAATATCATCTTACGGGAATGAGTCAAGAGTGATTTCTTCTATTGTTTACTCATTTTAAGAGAGGGAGTTGACCTGGGAGAACATGTCCATTTATAACAATAAGAGAAATCCCTCAAACATATTCTTGAATGCTATCAAACTTTGGATTAAAAAAGAAAACAAAAAGTGAAGATAAATAAGTTAACCATAACTATAATTAGAGCTAAAAACCCTCACAATTACATTTTTTTGAATAACTATTAAAATTAATCTAATTTATTAATTCTAAAATAGCATTGATTAATCAAACTAATTTACACTTAATTAAATACATATTTACTTAATCAATCCAAATTAATGCCTAACGAAATTTTATTTTCCTTTACAAATGTGTACATATTGCTTTACAAGATGCGAACTAAAAGAACACTCCAAAAACATGTATAATGGACAATAAAAAAATTCAAAAACAAATTCTTAAATACAAAACGAAATTAAAAATAACCAAATTTTGTATTTGAGAGTAAAATGAGATTTTATATAATTTCTTTGGGACACCAATTTTTTTTTGATAGATGGTATCTAAGAAAGTTTCGAAAATCCCTAAAGTTATGCAAGTTTCTTGTCAAAAATATTGTACAGGACAGTGGACATGCACTCCAAGTTGTTTGGATTGAAACTGTGGGCTGCTTTCTTATTTTTATTTTTTCCCCTCATTAATATTTATTTCTCTTTTCATCAACATACAACTATAGTTTTTCAAATTTTGCCAATATAAGATGTTTCCAATTAAACCCAAACTGAACTTGGCTGCCAAAATATAATCTACAGGAAAAGAAATATCACAAAATGGTTTCATGTATTGCATTTACAAGGATTTTACGGTGATTTCGGATATCAAAATTTGTTCTGCCAAATTTTCATAATAGGAGATGATCTAGGAAACTTCAAATCTCTGCTTGCGCATGAGTAGAGTTACAGCGCCAACATTACAATATTAAGCTCTTGACCGATTTCGAAGGAGATATCTAACAAAAGGAGAAAAATAAGAAGCTTAAATATTAGTCGAAGTAGAAATTGGAGATGCACCGCAACGATGATCCTAGATTCTTCTGAATTATAGACGAACTCAGTAAACTCTGAAGTGTTTGGTTAGTAGATAGCCACTTTGTTGAAGTGGAAGTGGAATCTGATCCATGCAGCACCAAAGCATTTGTGAGGGCAAGCGAATGCCAACAACATTATCTGTATGTCAAGTTCTAGAGGGGCCACACCAGCCACCTAAGCGGTCAACGCTTAGAGTGTGCTGGTTAAGCCCAGCCGTCAAACAGAAACTCATAAAACGTAAGATTTACATAGATATATGCCTCGGTGTCAAGGCAGGAAGGTGGACATATTAGGGCTAGAGTGCTATTGTAGTTAGTAGAAACTGGTTGCAAAATGACAGAAAAAGATATCGAGGAGATTAAGTTCCAATGCCCTTAAGAGAATTCCAAAGCCCAGATAAAGAGGTTATTTTAGCTGACAGATGATAATGGGATGAACGCCATCATGGTCGTTGTGGGTTCCAATCGGTGGAACGAGGGACACATCCACGATAATCTGGTCTACGAACACTTCTTTAGGATGACTGTGGAGGACATGAGTGATAAAGAGCTTGCCTATAGACTGGTTCCTATGTTACTTAAGACTGACATCTGCCCTCTGGTGGTCTACACTATCAGACATATAGAGTTTCTACCCAAAGGAAGGAAGATCACAGAAATTTTTGACCCCGTGGTGACAAAGAAAAAATCCATCACAACAGAAGCAATGAAACTGTTCAAGGAAGGCATCGAGTGCGGTTATATGGGTACCTTTCATTTTTATTTAAGCAATTATGGGGATCTCTTAATCCCATAATATAATGTAAGGATAAATGAAATTGCAAATGCACTCATCTGTCTGAAAGCATGTAAAGCTTGATGTAAGCTCTAGATGAACATTTTTTGTAATTTTAATATAATGGGAGTTGTCTCCTATGATAGTATTTACCTATAAAAAAATTATATTAATAAAGTTATATATGATTATTAATTTAATTATAATTATGTTGATAGGTGTTAACAATGAAAGTCGTTTTTCTTGAGAATCTATGTACATAAAAAAAGTCGCATTAAGTTTCAGTTGGTTACTGATAGAAATCTGTAGATATGCTGTCATTGTGCAGTTTGTATTTTTTTGTTTTTAGAAATTTTTTTAATGATGTTGACCGTACTGTAATCTGAAGGAATGCAAACATAGTTTGTGTTAGGAATATAGAATGGCTCTAATTGTTCTAAAATCTACATAAATAGTAGTTTTTGTTCATTTAGAGGGTGGTATGTGAATAAGAGAAGTCAGAAATAATGTTTTAGTTGGTTCCTTATCATAGGAATGAGGTTAGTTAGGAAGTGCATTTATTCTAGGTAGGTGTAAAGATTAGGCAAATTGATTGGGGTTGTCTGTAGACAAAGCATTGGGTGACTAGATATTGTTTTAGCATCCTAATTTTATTTTGTTCTATGCATCAAACTTTAAACCAAAGATTCTTGCCTTGTTGATGAATTTTTTTGAACTGGTTATGAAGGATAGGGGTATATTGCCGAGTGAGGTCATTCTTTCCTAGTCAAGTGTACAGTCAAAGTACTACGGATTACATTGGAGAGGATGACAACCTCCCAATTGTAAATCTTACAAAGCAAGGAAAGGATGCACATAGAACATTTGCATTAAAAAAAGTATTTAAATCAGCTTTGAGATAAGGTTAGATCCCTATTTGAATTTTTGAAATAGTTTTGGTTATTTAATTTTTGAAATATTAAGTTATAATCAATATTGAATTGAAGAGAAAGTGTTTCTAGATACCCGACCATTCATTAGATTGGTTCTAGATGTTTACAATGTTTGCAGTTTTGCATATGAACAAACAGGTTTTGGAAAGACATACACAATGGTAATCCCAATAATCTTCTATTTTCTTTCCTACCATTTTGTATAGGATCTTGAGAGGGAGGACCTTCCAACTAATATGAAATTGAGAAGGTAGGATTCAAAGCCTTTGAGTTCTAAAAAATTGCATAATGTGATATGATAGTGGGACTTTGTATCCATGTATTCTAATGTTGCTTGACATCTCACAATCAGAAAGAGGAGACAAATGCAATGGACTTGAAAGGATGCATGAGAAAATGAATGGAGTTTCTTGATTTAGAATAGCCATTAGAGATTGTAATGTCACCTTTATATCCCTTGTTGAAATCACAACTTCCATGTGGATGTAGTAAATTTTTCAGGGTACTATATGGAGGAGTGTATTAGATATATGTGCCATGCCACTTTGGCAAGTTTAATGTTGAATGGCCCACAAATATTATCACAGATGGCGCATATGAAAACATTTGGTTGGAAAGGTCTCTATTCTTTTCAAGTGATTGATGGATTTCAATCCATATACATGTAGAAATCAAGTGGTCAATGGTATAATGAGCTACCTAAGGTTAAGTGATTAATAGTTCATGTTAGTGTGTTCTTGACTAATAAGATTGTTAGTAGTCTTAGGAAGTCAACATCATCCTCAAGTTGTATGGTGTTCTCAATTTGGCTGTATTCATTTTGAGGCAAGAATTTAAGAAATTTCTTTAATAATTAGGGTTTTCTTCATTCACTTTTTTGCAAACTAGGTTCTCTAGAAAAATTAAAACTTGACTTATTTGCAATGTATGGCTAATCTCTGCAAAATTTATTCTTAGATCAATGGCTATCATGAATATATGGTCTTGCTACTTCAAATCTATCCAACTAAGAATTTCAGAAATTTCTTTAATAATTTGGGTTTTCTTCATCCACTTTTTTGCAAATTGTGTTCTCTAGAATGATTAAAACTTGATTTATTTACAATGTATGGCTAATTTGTGCCAAAAAAATTCTCATCTCAATGACTGTCATGAATATATAGTCTCGCCGCTTCAAATCTGTCCAAATTTAGTAAGTATTTTATATAAAAATGGAGTTTGAAACAAAGCTTGGATGTCCAATCAAACCATTAGACCAATCTAGAAACTTTTTCAGTTGTGCTCTACTCAAAATTTAAGGTTTCTATCCCATTTCTGGCTTTTTCGTATCCCACATGCTATTACATGTGCAAAGACAACTTTAACAAACCATCCCATTAAAAAAATTGATATTTTAAAAATTATTTTCTCTATATTTTATTTTATGTCCATACTATAACCATCACACACTATATATGAGATATTTTGTCAAACAATTAATGTGTCTCCAAATTCTCTATTTTCAAGAGTTTAATATTTTGAAATTATATGACAAAATTTTATTTTAGCATGTCAACATTATAGTATATAAAATTATATTGAAATTAGAATATTTATACTGAAATTATAAAGTTATGTTGACATTCTATTAGTCAATAATTAAAAATATATTCTTTAATATTTACAAACATGATTTACATTCATTTAATTATAACTCATAAATCTAACTAAGGAAGAGAATATTATTTATGATATTATAAAAATCAAAATCATAGTTGATATAAAAGAAAATTATAATAAGTGAAATAACTAGTTTCTAAAATTATAAAAAGTGAAATAGTTAGAGTTTCTAATATTATAAAAATCAAAACCAAAATTATAATAAGTGAAATAGAACTTAGAGTTTCTAAAATTTAGAAAATTAAGTATGAAAGAAATATTTGAAATTTACTATTTCATATAAAAGAAAGTTTCTAAATTAATATACTTAAAATTAAAAAATAGTCAAGATATTTTTAAAACTAGATATCAGTTGATATTTTTTATATAGATTTATTTAAGTTTAATCCTTTCCAATAAAAAATAATTATAGATAAAATATTAAAAGAATGTTAAATTACCACACAATAATAAATAAGTTTCTACCATCCATCTCTCTCCATATCTCTCCCCCTCTCTCTTCATAGACCTTCATTGTCTTCTTTGATTCAAAGGGTTTCTTTCACTCATTTTTAGAGACCTTTGTTGCACAAACAATATCATTTTTTGAATGACCAACTAATTGAGCTCATGTAATACACAAATTTATGCAAAAAATAGGTTTAATTTTTTCATAATTGACATTCTACACCTCTTTGGTGCACCCATTGCACACCAAGGTGTGATTGCTAGTATAAAATCAAATATTATTTATGATATTATAAAAATCAAAATCATAGTTGATATCGCTTTAAAGTGGGAAAGACAGGGGTCAATAATAAGTGTGTCAGAGCCTGCTCCGCTGACCTGGGGTATAGGACTGGACTTTGCCACTAACTTTAATAAGTTGATATGAGAAGCTTTTCATATGAGTCGGGTTTTCGTTGGTCCTACAATTTTTGTAATAATTTTATTTATATAATATAATCTATAGGCGAAATTCCTTTTTCTTAAAAAAAATCATAATTGATATAAAAGAAAATTATAATAAGTTTTATTAAGAGGGGTAAACTGTCGGAGAGTTATGAGCTGGTGAGGTAAGAAATAGGGGACCTCATCCCCACTATAAATTCTCAACACAAGAACTTAACTATCACACCATACCACTAATAGCAAAAAATTATAATAAGTGAAATAACTAAAATTTATAAAATTATAAAAAGTGAAATAATTATAGTTTCAAATATTATAAAAATCCAAATCAAAATTATAATAAATGAAATAATTAGAGTTTTAAAAAAATTAAAAATTAGTATAAAAAAAATTCTAAATTTATATTTCATAGAAAAATAAGTTTCTAAATTAATATATTTAAAATTATTCAATATTCAATATATTAATAAAAAATAAATTTCAAAAAATTTAGAAAGTTAAAAATATGAAAGAGTTTTCCTAAATTTACTAAGTTTCTAATTGAAATGCATAGACGCTTATTTCTAATTTATTAAGTTTCTAAATTTATTAAGGCTGAAGACGCTTATTTCTCTCGATTCTTCTGTTTAAAGGTTTGTGTTGAAGGAAGTAGGAAATACAGGATGCAGATATTCGTGAAGCCTTTGATAGGCAGGACCATCACTCTGGAGGTGAAGCGTTCAGACACCGTCGACAATGTCAAGGCCAAACTCCAGGACGAAGTAGGAATTACTCCATATCAGCAGCGTTTGTTTATCTTTGTGAAAACCAACCGACAGGAGCTGGAAGATGGCAAAACCCTTGCCGACTACAAGATCAAGAAGGAAACGACTCTTCTCCTTGTGCTTCGGCTGCGCGGTGGTGGAATGCACATCTATGTGAAAACCCTAACTGGCAAGACCATCGATTTGAATGTTGAGATCTCCGACACGATTGGCAATGTGAAGGCGAAAATCCAAGACTGGGAGGGCATCCCCCCCGCTCAACAGCGCCTCATCTTCGCTGGGAAGCAGCTCGAGGACGGCCGAACCCTAGCCGATTACAACATACATATGGAGGCTACACTTCGCGCGGAGGCTTTTGATTTCTCTGTTTGATTCGCAACTCTCATACATGTATGCAAGCATTTCAGTTAAATAAAGAAATCTGTATACATGTATGCAAGCTTTTCAGTTAAATAAATAAATCTGTATCTCTTTTGCCATTTGCCTCTGTTCTAAATTTCAAATCAAATAAGAATTTATTACATTGGGGTTTTCTGGTATCGATGAGCTCAGAAATTCTAAAAAAGTGTGAAATGGAACATCTTAAGTTTTAAGTTTTTATCTATTCACCGCTTACAAATATGAGAGATTGTTATGAATAAAAATATGATTGCATTTCAACATTTTCAGTTGTTTGGGAATAATCTGCAACAAAACCAGATTGATTTTTTCTTAAATCTTGCTGCATTTTGAATTCACTTATCGTTCAATTGCAAATATTTCTTGGAAACAAATGTTCAAAACAAAATAAGGGTGTTGTTTGTAATCGTTGGATTATACCATAAACATAAATAGGAGGAATACAAAATAAGGGTTGTTTGTAATCGTTGGATTATACCATAAACATAAATAGGAGGAATACAAAATAAGGGTTGTTTGTAATCGTTGGATTATACCATAAACATAAATAGGAGGAATAGGAGGAGAGAAAGGGGAAAATCTGAAACTATTGGGTTTTCTTTGTATTCAGATGGTACAGGAAATTTTGTAGTGTTTGATCAGTATGTGCTTCTAGATGTAACGTCATTTATACTCTTCCAATCTAATTTGTATGCATGCTCATGATCTGATAAATGCTTGAGAAATAGCTTACCTTGTTATGATAAAAGATGATCTGGTAAATGCTTGAGAAATAGCTTACCTTGTTATGATAGAAGATTGAGGTAAGACTTTACGAGGGTTGGTAACATGAATAATTTGTCTCTAATAAATTTTTTCTAACATTTCTTATTCTTAGAGCTGAGTGAGAGAAATGAGAGATTGTGAACTCTGTGCAACCCAACCACCTCTCTCTCTCATTTCACTCACTCAACTCTTTTTTTCATCCACAAAGTGTGATGGGAAACATTCATGCAAATGCAACCCAACCGCCTTTCTCTCACTGAGCTCTTTTCTTCATCCACATAGTGTGATAGAAAAAGATGATGCAAATGTAACCCAACCACCTTCCTCTCTCTTATTTCTCTCACTCAGCTCTTCTCTTCATCCACAGAGTGTGATGGGAAACGTTGATGCAAATAAATTCACACAGAAAAATAACTCTTAAAATCTAATGTCTCTTCCTTATTCTCATCTTTATTGTTTCAAATTATTTATTTAGTGTATGAGTCATTTAGGTTTAATATTTTTATTTTTTATTTTTTTTAAATATTAAAAGAAATTATATTAGAATGAATAATTCTACTTTAATGCATTTAAGTTATTATGTCTACCAGGCTTTACCTTTAGAAATTATAATATTAACATGGTTTGTAATTTATTTTTAAATATATAATAATTTTTGTTTTTAGTAAAGAGATTTTTTTTATTTTATTTTTTAAAATTTATTATGTCAACAAAATTGATTTGGTTCAAAAAAATCGGTTTTTTATTAGTAAAATATTGTGAAAGATATTTTAAATTGAGTTAATCAAAGGTTATGATTTTCATTTAACTCTTCTTTATAAGATGATAGTTAAGGTCCTTCTTATTATTTTATAAAATTTTATTTATGAACGAATATTATAAAAAAAAATCAATTATTAATATTAGAGATTTCTGAGATACAGAGTCAAAGACTTAAATAAATAAAATTTACTAATCATGTGATAGTGTTATTAGTCATCAAGAAGACTATGAAGATACATACACTTAATAATGTTGCTACTTTCATAGACACCCTTATATAGCATTATGTGTAAATCTCTCAACCTCATAGTTCAGATAATTCTTATGCAAAAGGTTATCTAGTTCTAGTAGTGGTATCCCCCACTCCTATTATAAGTGGTATCATATCTATATTGGTGGATAGTGACTCACAAGTGCATAAGGTGCCACTTCCTAGGAGACTCACAATTTAGTAGTGTATGTGTATTGGGAGCTCACAGGGTGATTTAACACCACATTATGGAAAATTGAATAATATGGTCATCATTAACAAGTTAGTGCATGATTTATTTGGTCACACAAGTATTTTGATAGGAATTTGTAATACATAGTTAATATTTCAACATGTAAATTGATTATTAATTCTAGAAATAAAATTAAAATGTCTACTTAGGGCAAAGTGGCACATTTTTTACTATTCCACCAACAAATGTTATGGTTGCATTTAATTAATAGGTAAAATTTTAATATATTAGTATAAATTAGTAGTTAATTTCTATTTAAATTGTTATAGGAAAATTCCACAAGTGGAAGGTAATCCTCCCACTTGTACTATTGATCCATACAATATACTCTCAAAAGGTCTTCTAAAACCTGATTCACCCTTTCTGTCTGACCATCTATCTCAAGGTGGTATGTAGAGCTTATGTTTAATTGGGTCCCAAGGGAGGTGAAAAGAGTTTTCCAAAATTTGGAGGTCATCCTTGCATCCCTATCTGAGATAATCTTCTCAAGAACACCATGCAATCTGAAAACCTCCTGAACAAACTTGTGGGCTATAATGGGTGCCCCATCAGTCAACTTTCCTGGAATAAAGTGTGCCACCTTAGTAAGTTTCTCCACCATGACCAAAATTGTATTGTGCCTATTTCTAGACATACAAAGTCCTTGCACGAAGTCCATACTGATTACTTCCCATTTCCATTTAGGAATTTCATGTGGGTAAAGCAGTCATGTCAGGTGTTGATGTTTAGCTTTCACCCTCTGGCATTCCAGACATTCTGCCACATATCTAGCAGCATCCCTTTTCATTCCCTTCCAAAAGTACAATGGCTTGATATCAGCCAAAAGCTTTGTCACCCCAGGGTGTCCCGAATATGGTGCAGCATGAGTTTCTCTTAAAATTATGTTCCTTAACTTGCTTGAGTTAGGAACGTACATTCTTCCCATATACCAAAGTACAACATTTGACTCAAATTGAAACCCATCATATCTAGAGTCTTGAGGGCTATTTAATAGAACTTTCCTGACTTGCTTATAGTACTCATCCCCACTGGACTGTTGTAGCACTTGAGTACGAAAACTAGTTCGCACTAACATGGAGGAAACATGCCTCCTTCTTCTGAGAGCATCTACTACTCAGTTCTCTTTCCCTTTAATATAGCTAATTTCAAAGTCATAATCAAATATTAACTCAAGCCATCTTCTTTGACAAGCATTCAAATTAGGTTGTGTAAACAAATAACACAAACCCCAGTGATCTAAACTTAATTCAAAGGGTTTACCCAATAAATAATGCCACCACATCTGCAGTGCATGCACTATTTCTGCTAATTATAGGTCATGAAGTACATAATTTTGCTCATAATTATTTAGTTTCCTAGAATCATAGGCTATCACTTGCCCATCATGCATGAGTACACCTCCTAATCCTTCTCCTGAAGCATTAGTGGTGACTACAAATTGTCCCTCAGGATCGGGCACTTTAAGAATTGGTACCATAGTCAATTTTTGTTTCAGTATATCGAAAGCCTCTTGACATTTTTCTATCCATTTGAATCTTCTCCAGTTTCTCTGAAGTTAGGTAATAAGACTTGCAATTTTGGAGAAATTGGCTATGAACCTCCTATAATACCCTGCTAGACCCATGAAACTACAAACTTCATGCATATTTTTTGGCTCTAGCCATTCCAAAACTGTCTTTATTTTTGTCAGATCTACCACAATCCCTTTTGCAAAGATGATGTGCCCAAGATGTTGTACTTCCTTATGGAAAAATGAGAACTTGGATAATTTTCCAAATAGCTTATTCTCTCTTAAATGATGTAGTACAAACTGTAAGTGCTAGAGATGTTCTTCCTCATTTTTTAAGTATATCAAGTTATCATCAAGAAAATGAGCACAAACTTGTCTAGGCGATCTCAGAACACATTATTCATTAGATTGAAATTTGTTGGTGCATTTGTCATACCAAATGGTAACACTGTAAACTCATAGTGCCCTTGTTCTGAAAGTGGTTTTATGAATGTCTTCATCCCATAATCTCAACTGATGGTATCCTGATCACTAGTCAATCTTAGAGAATAATGTCACCCCTTGCATTTGATCTAAGAGATCATCTATGCATGGTAAGGGAATTTTTTTTTATTATGGCCTTATTGAGAATTCGATAATCAATGCATAGCCTTAGGGTGCCATCCTTCTTCTTGACAAAGATTATTGGTTCCCCCCAAGGTGAGACACTAGGTCATATCAGACTCTTATCCAAAAGTTCCTACAATTGTGCTTTCAGTTCCATTAACACAGTAGTAGTCATCCTATATGGAGCTTTGGATATTGGCTTCAATCCAAGTACATGGGATCAATAGAAAAATCAAATTCCCTTTTGGGAGGTAGACCAGGAAATTCATCAAGGAAAACATCTACAAAATCTTGAAGGTAAGGATACTTGTCCCATTCTAAACCCTTCTTTTCTGAAACTTCCCCAACCCCTTCAACTAGTATTTTTTGAGCTTCATAAAACATTAGATCATTAAAGAACATAATATCTTGGTTTTCGCTTGGCTCCTCTGATTCTTCCATTTTGACTGCAAACAATTGACAACCCCTTCATTTGGCTCTCTTGAGTTGCATTGCAGAAATTTTCCTTAACTTTTTTGTTCTTGCAGTTCCTTGGACGAGAACTTTTTTCCCTAGGTCATCTAAGCATTCTATTGATTTAGTGAAATAGTCCAATTTTTCTTTGTGTGTCCATAGCTAGTTGATCCCTAATATTACATCATAGGATCCCAGGGGAGCCACGTAGAGGTTAATTTTTGTCAAAAAACTCAACAAGTCTACACTAGCCTCGAATACATTGCTCTACCTAAGCCCTTGATTGATTTCCATATTCGAATAACAAAGAGTTTTACATAAATATAGCCCTTCTAAAAAAATTATTTAAGACTTTAGGTAATACAAAGAATTATGTTGCTCTAGTATCAATTAAAACTGAAATAGGTGTACCAAACAACATATGTATGGTCTCGATAGGGGTTATTTGGTACTCTGCTTGTCTATTATCTAGTGCGTCATGGATCCGTTGTTGAAACTATTGGAAGAAGGATATTGTTGGAATTTTTGGAAATTCTATCATTAATGATATAGGTTGGAAACATGAGCATGAATTGCATAATACTATTTGATCCAGTGTTATCATTGATGTCAACATTGTTATGATCAGCCTAGTATGATTTGAAAGTGCTACAAAATATTTTTGTACAGAATAAGTTGGTTCGGTAAATATGGTTGTAAAATAAATTTGCTAAGTGCTTCTACTGATTGTTTTTTGGTTTAGTGCACCAATTTTTGGGTCTGCAGTCCACCGCACTAAGTGATCTCGCTCTATGTTTTTAAGCATGGTTTGAAGTCTATTAGATTCAGGTAAAATCAAGATTTTGTGATGTGTTGTGAAATATCCTAGAAGTTATGCATGAAAGATTTTAGCTTTGTGTATCACAACCATTTCTCTATTTAGTATATCAATGTGGGAGATTTTGAATTTCTTTGACAAGAATTATTTGGTGTCGTGGTTCTAAAGATAAACTCACTGATATCAGTGAAATGTGAATTTGAAGAAAGATCGAATCTGGAAGTTGCTTGTATGGAGAAGTGTATGTATGATCGAAACTTTTTGTGATTAGGTCCAATTCCTAGCTAACCTAATACATAATATATGTTGTGAAGCTTGAATATACATTGCAAATGTTTTTAGGATCTATATTAGGTCTATGCCGACCTAAATTATGTATTGCACGTTTGGTCTGAGCGTGAAGAAGTTTTTGAATCATTTGTAAAGTCGAGACAAAGTTATTTTTGAATTATTTTTGGTTACATCTAATTAGGCCAACCTAATTGTTGTATGTGGATGTAATTGGGTATTTATATGTCAGGCACTTTTTCTTGAGTTGGAAAAAGAGAGATGAGAAGGCATAAGTGGAAAATTAGGTGTGAGAGGTCTCATATGATGCAAACATGCAAATTCAAAGGTGTGAGATCAAAATAAGAGTAGTACTTTGTATTTAGAGCTTCAAAGGAACTGAAATTCAACACAAGGAAGGTGTAATTTTATTAGTTCACATTATGGCTAAGTAACCATCTTTGTTTTGTATCTAATTCTAGTTGTGAGCCTTATAAGGACAGTGCATGCTGGCAGTGAGCCCCTATATATACTATATCCAGATATAATATATTGTGAGCTAATCCTCACTATGGTTTTTCCCTTTTTGGATTTTCTACGTAAAAATCGTGTTCATGTGTTATGTGACCTTGTCGATGTTTCGTGTTTTTATTCTTTATTTATCTTAATATGTTTTGGTGATTGGATAAGTTGTGTTCAAAAGCATAATAGAATATTGATTCACCCCCCCCCCCCTCTCAGTATTTTGGGTGTTCAACAATTGGTATCAGAGCTTGGTAACTTCAGAAAATCCTAATAGCTTGAGGAAGAGCTTGGAAGTTTGAACATATGGTTGATAGAAACTGTCATATTCCTCTGAAAGATTTTTTTACAATTGAATATGAAGATAACTACATGTTTGACAAAGAAGAAATTAAGGCTTCTCTCAAAGATCTTGATAGACTAGAAACTAAGAAAAAAATCTTGAGGAAAGCCTTAGAGAACCAAATGAATGCATCAAAAATCTTAGAGAAAAAATCAAGAAGTTTAGAGAGAGACATAGGGAAGACAATGTAAAGTTGAAGAAAGAAAATGAAAAGATCGTCAGGCTGAAAGTGAAAATGGAAGAAAAAGGAATAATTGATGAATGTCTAAATGAATTGGTACAAAGAAAGACTGAAGAATGCTCAAGACTTGAACAAGAAGTGGTAAATTTCAGATCTGATTTGGAAAAGGCAAGAATACATGAGGAGAAATTTAAAATAAGTACTACAATGATTGATGAATTGATTGTAAAATAAAAACCCTCTAAGGAAAAAGGTGGTTTGGGACTTGAAGAAGGACAAAGTTCAAAGGCAAATCAGACTCCTAACAAGGCTAACAATCAAAAGAAGATTCAAGAAAATGTGAGACAATTCAAAAATCAAAGAAGTAATGCTAGAAGACCTCCTATCAAACAACCAAATGCTCAAAGGTACCCATGTTTCAATGGTATTTTTTTTCATGCAATTAATTTGGACATAAGGAAATAGAATGTAGGGGTAGAATGAATCAGAATGCTAGATTCTTCTCTAGAAAATATTTTGCATACAAGAAATTTGGACATAGAGTTATTGAATGCAGAAGTCGGGTGATGAATAGATATAATACTGGGAGAATTTTTCAATCTTTAAATGGCTATTGTTATATATGCAATGTATTTGGAAATAAGGCTAACCAGTGCATATCAAGAATGAATAGAAGTCAATTTGGTTAGAAAAATGTTGTGTGCTATTTTTGCAACAACCTGGACATATTTCAAGAGTTTGTAGAAGCAAAAATAGAAGACAATCTAATCTAGTAAAGAGGAATGAACCGGTAAAGAAAGTTGATCCTACTAGGGTCAAGAAGGAAATGGATAATATATGGAGAAAGAAAGAGGAATTTGAGAAAAAATATGAATAATTTCAAATGCATATGTGCCTCCCTCTAGTGCAAATAATTCACTTGAAAATTAAACCAAGGCATGGGCATAGGGGGAGAAATAACAAAAAATTCTAATAGCCCCCTAGAAAAATGAGATGTCAAGACATGGCATGAAGATATATCATGAAACAATATTTTTGAAATCTATAGAAGAAATTTGTGGAAGAAAATATTGCAATGCGATAATTTAAGGATCTTGGAAAGATGTATGTGCACACAATTTTACGAGCATCAACTTTTTGGTCTGAAGGATTTATTGCATGGGTTAGGTCAAATCAGAGAGTTAAATATGTTTGTGTGAAGGAAAATTCAATTCAAAGGTATTCGAAGAAGAAACAAAGGAAAAAGAGTTGTAGAAGAGCTCAAAATGTCTTTCGGAAGCTAAACATCAATAGCCTAGTTCATTGAGCTAATTAAGAGGTATTTTTACAAATCTTGCATATTTTTGTCTTCTGGAACAATTCTCTAAAAATAAACTTGAATATAATGGAATTACCAAAAGTAGTAGACAATTCACAATGATCGTGTCTTGTGTTTAAGAGGCATTCTACTAAAGTATTGTTAGATGATCCCTTGGGTGCATTTTCTTGCACTCCTATTAGCATTTTAGATACTGAAGATGTTAAAGCATTTATTCATGAGAAAATTGAAGAGGTATCGCCTGGTAGGTTATCAATTTTATGGACAAATGAGTTGGGAGAAAATGATGATGATTCCCTAAAACCTAAGTACAAAACCCTAAGTGATAAAAGATTTGATATCTAGTGAAAGTTTTTTAATTTTGAAAATCAAGAGAAGTATATAAGAATAGTACTAAGTATAATTCACGACCAATCCATATGGATTGATGGCCCTCACTCAATAACAAAGAAAGCAATTAAGGATGTAACTGGTTTGTGGTCCACCATACCAGTTCTTGATTAGAATTTGATCGATACAAAGGATACAATGGAGAAAACTAGTGCCACTCTTGAACAAAATGAAATTACAATGAACTCTATTACAAACCCCATTATTATATTTGCAACTATACTTATTGGTTAGAAAATTTACTAGTCAAATAGTGTGGGCACTATCCATCCTATTGCAGTTCATATTGCTCTTGATATGCTTGAGAACAATGCTAACTATGACCTTTGTGAGTTGCTCTAGAAATAATTAATGGAGAATCTAAGAGACATGAAGAAAAGGAAGAAGTGTACATTCCAGTATGGAACCCTGGTAATTTTCCTATTGCTCTACTTCTTGAAAGAAGTATTAGTGTCTGGACAAGTAATTTGGAAAACTGGTGAACCAATCGCACATCAAATAGCAAAGTACATGAGAAACCTTGGAAGTTTGGATTCTCAATAAGATGCCCTTGTTGCTTTCTTTAGAGTATTTCATAGCAGGATGAATAAGAGAATGAGGATTCCCAGAGAAGTGGTGAGAAGATATTTTGAAGACATTAACTTTCTTGTCTCCACATATTTTTGCTTTACTGAAGCCATCAAACCTAGACCAGTTTGGATCTCAGAACTAGATTATGAAGTGTTAAGAGGGTGATATAGTTAGTTATGTGTAAGCTCTTCTCGGCAGTCTTGAAGATTTTGGAAGAACAAAGGTAAGTGTAGAGGCCTCTGGTAGTTCAAAGAGAGATGGTAAAAAGAGAAAAGCCACAGACAGTCCTTCGGTTTCTAATAGAATCAAACAAGAAATTGTTGATATTGAAAGAGTTCATGATGCTCAACATGAGCATGAGATCAGTGTCAAGTTTGCAGAAGTACAAGGTTTGGATGAAGCAATAAAATCCCTACAAGAGGTAATCCCTAGAGAAAGTGGTGATGTTTCATTATCTACTATAGAAAATCTCAATCTCTTGGTCAAATCCTTTAAATAATATTTCTCTAGATTGAAAAGTCAAATTGAAGTTGAAACTGAGACATGGGTTGAAAGAAAGAATCTAATGACTATCTCAAAGAAATATACAAAATCACATCAAAAGGTCACAAAATTCTTGAGAGAAGTGCAAAACTATGTGGAAGAAGCAAGGAGCATAATGTCTTACTGCATGCAATGGCCAAACATCACTCAAAGTATGAAAGATGACATGAGTACAATTGAGACCCAGATAAACATGGCTGCATATTTATGATCCAGTGCAAGATAAGGGTGATTAAACTTGGATCTCTATAATGGAGCTTCATGAAAAATTCCTCACCCTACAGATTCAAAGAGATGAAATAATCAAGTAAATTATAAAGTTAAGGGACTTAGTTAAGGAAAACTATATACCGGCCTTGAATGCTCTTAGCAGTACTGATAAACTCTCAAAGGTAAACCTTTATCCCATTTTTTGAAAGAAGGAGAAGAAACTCCACTGGAACTTGAGCTTCTATACATGAATCTTACTGCAGCAAAGAAATAGTGGGAAGAAGGAAAGTTTGAGTGGTAAGACATTTTTTAGAAGCTTCAAGGTTATGCATCTTCAGGATAACTATTTATCATGATTTAACAAGGTTTTTAGATCTTGATATATATATATATATATATATATATAAGGCAAACAAATTTTGGGTTGACCTGATAAGGGGGAGCATACGAAGTTTTGGCACATCCTTTTCCATTGATGTCAAAGGGGGAGAGAAGTGAAAAGGGGAGTGATGGTAATGAAGAGGTGAAATAGATCATATTCTTATTATGCATGTCACCATCAATGACAAAGGGGAAGATTGTTAGAAGAAGGAGATTTTTGGAAGGAGATTGTTGGAAGTTTTGGAAAGTCTATCATTATTGATACAGGTTGGAAACATGAGCATGAATTGCATAATACTGCTTGATTCAGTTTTGTTACTAATGTCAACCATTTTATGATTATCCTAGTATGATTTGGAAGTGTTACAGAAAATTTATGTACAAACTAAGTTGGTTCGATAAATATGGTTGTACAAGAAATTTGCTAAGTGCTTCTATTGATTGTTTTGTGGTTTAGTACATCATTTTTTGGGTCTACACTCCACCACGCACTAAGTGATCTTGCTCTAAATTCTTAACCATGGTTTGAAGTCTATTAGATTCAGGTAAAATCAATATTTTGTGACATGTTGTGAAATATCCTAGAAGTTATTCATGATAGAGTTTAGATCTATGTATCACAACCATTTCTCTATTTAGTATATCAGTGTGGGAGATTCTGCATTTCTTTGAGAATAATTATTATGTGTTGCAGTTCTAAAGACAAACTCACTGATGTCGGTGAAATTTGAATTTGAAGAAAGATTGAATCTAGAAGTTGCTTGTATGGAGAAGTGTATGTATGATTGAAATTTTTTGTAATTAGGTCCAATTCCTAGCCAGCCTAATACATGATATGTGTTGTAAATATTAAATATACATTATGGATGCCTTTAGGATCTATATCAGGTCTATTCCAAACTAAATTATGTATTGCATGTTTGATCTAAGCACAACAAAGTTTTTGAATCATGTATAAAGCCAACAAAGCTATTTTTGAATTAATTTTTATTACATCTAATTAGGCCAACCTAATTGATGTATGCAGATGTAATTGGGTATTTATATGTGAGACATTTTTTTGAGTTGGAAAAAGAGGGGTGAGAAGGCATAAGTGGAAAATTAGGTGTGAGAGGTCTCATGTGATGCGAACATATGATTGTAGAGGTGTGAGATCAGAATAAGAGCAAAATTGTTGAGCAACTGCTAAACAAAGTAGTACTTTATATTCAGAGCTTCAAAGGAACTAAAATTCAACACAAGAAAGGTGTACTTTTATTAGTTCACATTCTAGCTAAGTAGCCATCTTTACTTTGTATCTAATTCTACCTATGAGCCTTATAAGAACAATGTGTCCTAGCAGTGAGCCCCTATAATATACTATATCCAGATATAATATATTATGAGCTAATCCTCACCGTGGTTTTTCCCTTTTTGGGTTTTCTACATAAAAATCCTGGTGTTCATGTGCTATGTGACCTTGTGGACGTTTCATTCTTTCATTCTTTATTTATGTTAATATATTTTGGTGATTGGATAAGCTATGTTCAAAAGCTTGATAGAATATTGATTCACCCCCCTCTTAGTATTATAGTTGTTCAACAGAAATATGGTTTGCTAAGGTGGTAGAGGATTTCCATGAGGTGGAGGAAATGATGTGTTGGTGGGGCACAAATTTTCATAGTGGTCCCCACCACAAGTAAAGCAACCTCTAGGTGGGCCTCGCCTCTCAACAGGTTTTTCAGAAGCTTCTTGATTCTTTTTACCATTATTGTTTTGATTTCCTCCATTCCTCTTGTCCCTAAGACCTTCACCCTTATTCTCATGGTGACCCCTGTCCACTTTTCATTGAAAATATGATTTCACTCCCTTCTTCTTGAAGGGCTGGGAACACTGAGTCCATTTGTACTTCTTTTAGTTTTTCTCCCTGTAAGATGTCAGGGATTTAAGTCTTTGTTCCTGCTTAACTTCTTTCTCGTAAACTTGATCCATTGTGGTGGGACCATGAATATCTACCTCACCACCAATCTGGGCATTTAGCCCTATAATGAACTTCCTGATATGAAACCTCTCGTCTGATTGACATTGGGGTACATATTTAAGGAGATGAGTAAATTTTTCCCAGCATTGATTAACTGTTAGGTCCCCTTGTTTTACGTTTTGGAAATCCATCATTTTCTGGTCATAATACAATTGGGGCAACCACCTGTGTCTGAAAATGGTAACAAATTAACCTCATGTTAACCTTTTTTGTATTTATGCCCAATTCCATTTTCTTATTCACCCACCAAGTGGATGCTTCCCCAACCAGTTGAAAGGCTCCCCACATTGCTTTTGTAACTTCTAATTAATTGTGAATCTCAAAATATTTCTCCATATCAACTAACCAAGCTTCAACAACATTCCCAAAGTCTAACCCGTCAAACTTTGGTGAGGTTACTTTCTTCATATCTCTAGATAATTCTTGAGACAACTACTCTCTATCCATTTCTTGTGATTTGGACCCCAAGTATGAGTCATCCAAATCACTATGATTGGTATCCGCATGGAAACTTCCCGAGTCGCCCTCAAAAGTAGGCTCTTTACCAATCCTTTCCCTCTCCAAGTGATCAACTCTGGTCCTTGTCTCTTGTAAAAGGGCCAAAACCTTATCCAACTTAGCTTCCACATTTTTGGTGGTTTGACCTACTTCATGGTTGTGCCCATGGTTGCTTTGATTACACACCTTGTTGTAATTAACTCTTACCTAAAGTTTTCAATTCAAGGTTTTTAATTAGTCTAAAGAGAAGTTGATTCCATTTAGCACATATTTTCTACCTAGCATTCCACATACACTTTAAGAAAAAAGAAACATTCAATATTAAATTATGAATTCATTCCATTTCCAAGAAATTTATGCACTTTATTCATCATCAAATTTTATAACAAGGATTTTCTTTCATTTAGGAGCAAAGGGTGTGTATCCTTCTAACTCATCGGAACTTGATTACAATATTTTCACTTGGACGATGCACACATAGGTTCTCATCCTCTTTTTTTGATTTCTTGGGTGGATTTCTAGTACTATTCTCACTCAGTGCAATTCTAGAAGGAGTTGGTTCATTAGATACAAGTCTTGAGGTGGATGGTTGATGGGCTAAATCTTTCATAAGGATCGCATGATCTTGAGTAGCTTGCTTCATAAATCTTCTCTTACATCCTTGATTCTACCCATTGTGTGAGAAAATGTTTCCTCCTCTCTCAGTCAAGCTTCACCTTCAATGTTTGTCCGTTTGATGGTTTTTTGATAAAGCTTCCCTTTCCTTTTTAGCTTGCAAGTATTTCTCGTTACCGATGATTGATTTCCTAGCAATCTGCTTAGTGTGAACCATCCCTAGCACAAAGTTTTCAAATTTTAGTCTTATAAATCATGTTTATTAATACTTACCCAATGAGCTCCTAGGCCTGAGTATTTAATCTGGACACTTTGATACCACACATAACACTCAAAATCCTTCAAAAATAGATTAACTAAGGTTTTCACAAAAAGGTTAAATTATTTAAACAAGAGAAGTGAATAATTTTTTTTGAAAGCATAAAACATAAATATCTTGCTAGTGCATTACATTTTCATAATCATTTAAAGGAAGTCGCATCTTCTTTTTTTAACTGATAACATCAATATCAAATACAAGGTACAAATCTTTTAGCATTTAATTAATTAAACTAAATAAAGAACTATGAGAGAATAGGGTTAGAGAACCTCGTTTTATTCTTACTATCTTCCAAGCCTCGACATGCCACCGGCATGAGGGAGAGAATCATTTGGGTTCTTTACCTCCAACCTTGGAATTAAGTAGTCCCTCGCTCACCTTCCTAATTGGAAGTGGCCCTACCCTTCAACGAAAGGTTTGTTGGGAACCCTCTTAGTTTTCCATCTGAGCCTTGGTGTTGTGCCCTACTTAACTAACATTGTCGAACTACCATGGATACCCTCCAACCAAGCACAACAACTCAAGCTAGCTAAGTTACCGGGTCACAATGAACTTACAAGTGCAATTAGTGGCTCTTGCACTTACTATGGCCACAGTTTCAGTATGACTATACAAATGCTTCTAGAGTGTAGTTGTGGTTCACCCACCTTACTCAACTTTACAAACTTACCAACCTAGGGCTTACTAGAGCTACTTGATTTTCCCTATGCATAAACATAAAAGAAACAATTCATTGGGTTTAGACTCCCTCAAACCCTTCTGACCTAAGAAAAGGATACAAGATCCAACTAGGGCATGATTTTCCTTTTAAAGAAACATTTTCAAACTAAGGCATTCTTTCCCTTTCTAGAGAATCATTTTCTTGTATTCTCGAAATATGAGGCATGAGCCTCAAAATGTGGCAACAATCACTTGTTCAAGTTTTCTAACAACCTAGGGTTCTTCCCTCTGTAACTTGACCTGAATGGCCAAACTTTAAAAGGATAGATCATTTCCCAAGAATCCCTTCCGAATATTAAGGACTCTAAAGAAAACCCTAGTAGGGTTCGGACCTTAGCATTGGCTACTCTCTTTTTTAATTGAATAGAGTATTTATTAGCTCACAAAGATTCAACCTTTTAACTGAAATTTTATTTTAAATGTGACAATCTAGCCACCCTACACAAATGTTGTTTCAACTGATTTTCTACCATAATTTGAGAAATATTTCATTCTTAATAGATTTAAAATCAAGAACATGAAAATTTGAACAAACTTCCTAAACTCTTTTCTATCAAGCATAAGAATGAGCTTAAAGTTATTCACGATAGATTAGTTCTTCTTTAAAAACCAGGAAATGTTCAGAAACACATTACAAGCTGAGCAACAATTTCAAATCTTGTCAAACTAGCTTTTCTTTCAAAGAAACAATGAGAATTAAACAACTCAAAATTTCCTTTATTAATTGAAAAGACTCAATTATCCAACTCGAAACAGTCCATAGCAAAATTTTCATCATTTCAATATGCTTTTGCTGAACTGAAATGCTCCCTACGTTACTCCCTTTTAGAACACTATTTTCGAAACTGTTGTTGTTCACACCTTCTAACTGAAAGAAAAGACCTTTTTAAAGAAAAGAATCGCTTAACATAGAAAAGTATTTTTTTTGTAAACCCCCACAAAATCCTCGAGAATTGAATATATACAACTTGACTAAACAACTTTTCGAACCGTTTCAAGAATCAATTGCAAAATGATTCCAAAAATTCCCCCTAAATTTCCACTGTCGCCCAAGAATGGACGTTCCAAATATTGGTAGTTCAATCGGTTTTAAAAAGTGAGTGCTTTCAAATGTGCACAAACTCCCATTTGCCTCATGACAAGTAAAGATTTTATTACACCAAGACAATCAAGGATTGGTTAACAAGAGTGGGTGCCATCACAATATTGGAAGCATTGGTTCACTTAGTCACTTTTCCATCACAAAAGGTCGAGTTAATAAATACTTCTATTTTGCAAGCCGATTAGATACCAAAGAGTAAGATGAATGAAGAGTTATGAATGGCATGATAAGATAATTAACTTGGCCTTAGCGTCAACAAGGAAATATTATCATGGTATGATGTTGTTTTGCAAATAGAACGTATGTATAAGTATGCATTTGCACGTGCATGCACGTGTTCATTTATGTGCATGTGAACACACATGCATGTTTGTAAATTTAAAGTTTCATCTTCACACGTGCACATGCGTCCATGTACGCATTCACAAATTTGTGTATGCATGGTTTGGCTCCCCGCCTAATCACATTTGCATAGCTATACATTCATTCATTTTTTAAACTCGTGATAGAAAGTGAAACACATGAAAACACAAACCCTAATTTTTCTTTCATCAAAAATAAAAAACAAGACAACTAACCCTAAAAGGCTTACCTCAAATGTCCCAAAACTTTACCAATGCCTATTAAGGTTCATGGTCATTCAAAATTGACTCAAGCTTAGATGAAAAACTAGATTCTTCCCAATTTTACCTCTCTCCCAGACGATAATCCCCCTCATTCGAACGAGAGGCACCTAGTTCAACCTACATCATCACTCAGGAAACAAGGGTATTTAACCTGATAAACAAAATAGTTACATCATCTATTACATTCATTCTATCATATGATTTTTTAATAAGAAATTTCCTACATAACCATTATTTCTATTTCATGGCAACAAAGCATTCATAGTTTAACTAGAAACCAAAACAAAATATTGTATAATTTTCATCATAGCATCATTATTTTCCAGAGGTTATAATATTTAATTGAATTTTTTATTGAAATTAAATTAGTCTTTTAAAAACTAGGGTGGGATGTAACATCTCCTCTCCCTTAAGAATCATCATCCTCGATGATGAGTAGTTTTAAAACATAAACATAAAGAAAAAAATTTAAATATTTTTCATAGTATCTTAAGAGATGTGGAAATCTTTGTTCAATGTCCTAGTAGTCTTCCCAGGTAGCACTGTCCTCAGTGTATTGGTCCCATTGGACCTTGCATTGAAACACATTCCTATTATGTAGGCAGAGCCTACGCATTTCAAGCACCCTAAGTGGCTCGATCGTGACCACTCATGGATCCTAAACCTACAATGCATTCCAATCAATCATGTGATTATTACCAAGTATATATTTTTTAAGATATGATACATGAAATACATTATGCATCCTAGCAAGTGCATTGGGTTGACTTCCTCAAGAACCTGAAATGGTCCAACATAGTGAGGAGCCAACTTGGATGACTTCCCAAACCTAGTTTCACTTTTATGTGGGTTTACTCTCAACAAAACCTTTTCCCCCACTATGAAATGTTTGGGTACTCGTTGAGCATCAACGTAACGTTTTTTCCTATCATTGGCTTTTGCTAGTCTCTTTTTTATCATCCTGATTTGTTCTTCCATTTTTGAAAGCATTTTTGGACAAAGCCTAATCCTATCTTCTACCTTATCCTATCTTATAGGAGTTCGACTCTTCCTTCCATATAATGCTTCAAATGGAGTCATTTTGATTGCTAAATGATATTAGTTGTTATAAAAATTCCACAAGTGAAAGGTAATCCTCCCACTTGTACTACTGATACATATAGTATACTCTCAAAAGGTCCTCTAAAGCCTGATTCACCCTTTATTTCTGACCATCTGTCTCAGGGTGGTATGTAGAACTTATGTTTAATTGGGCCCCAAGGGAGGTGAAAATAGTTTTCCAAAATCCAGAGGTCATCTTTGCGTCCCTATCTGAGATAATCTTCTCTGGAACACCATGCAATCTGAAAAACCTCCTAAATAAACTTACGAGCTATAATGGGTGCTCTATTAGTCAAATTTCTTGGGATAAATTGTGCCTCCTTAGTAAGTTTCCAAATTTATGACCAAAATTATATTGTGCCTATTTCTGGACATAGGAAGTCCTTGCACGAAGTCCATACTGATTACTTGTCATTTCCAAATTTAGGAATTTCATGTGGGTTAAGTAGTCTTGTCGGATGTTGATGTTCAGCTTTCACCCTCTTGCATTCTATACATTCTACCACATATCTAGCAGCATCCCTTTTCATTCCCTTCCAAAAGTACAATGGCTTGATATCAGCTAAAAGCTTTGTCACACCAGGGTGTCCCAAATATGTTGTAACATGAGTTTCTCTTAAAACTATGTTCCTTAACTCACCTAAGTCAAGAACATACATTCTTCCCATATACCGAAGTAGACCATCTAACTCAAATTGAAACCTGTCATATCTAGATTCTTGAGGGTTATCCAATAGGGCTTTCATAACTTACTTAGAGTACTCATCCTCGTTGTACTATTGTAGGACTTGACTACAAAAACTAGTTCACACTGACAACATGGAGGAAACATGCCTCCTTCTAGTGAGAACATCTACTACTCAATTCTATTTCCCTTTAATATAGTTGATTTCAAAGTCATAATCAGATATTAACTCAAGCCATCTTCTTTGACGAGTGTTTAGATTAGGTTGTGTAAATAAATAACGCAAACCCTTGTGATCTGACCTTAATTCAAAGGGTTTACCTAGCAAGTAATGCCGCCACATTTGTAGCACATGCACTATTGTTGATAATTCTAGGTCATTAGGTGCATAATTTTTCTCGTAGTTCTTTAGTTTCTTGGACTCATAAGCTATCACTTGCCCATCCTGCATGAGTGCACCTCCTAATCCTTCTCCTGAAGCATCAGTGGTGACTACAAATTGTCCCTCAAGATTGGGCACTTTTAGAATTGGTGTCGTATTCAATTTCTCTTTCAATATATCGAACGCCTCCTGACATTTTTCCATCCATTTGAATCTTCTCGAATTTCTTTGAAGTGAGGTAATAAGACTTGAAATTTTGGATAAATTGGCTATGAACCTCCTATAATACCCTACTAGACCCATGAAACAGCGAATTTCATGCACATTTTTTGGTTGTGGTCATTCCAAGACTACCTTTATTTTTGTCAGATCTACCATAATCCCTTCTACAGAGATGATGTGCCCAAGGTATTGTACTTCCTTCTAGAAAAATGAGCACTTGGATAGATTTCCATATAACTTATTCTCTCTCAAACGTTTCAATACAAATTGTAAGTGCTACAGATGTTTGTCCTCATTTTTTGAATATATCAAGATATCATCAAGAAAAATGAGCACAAATTTGTCTAGGAAATCTTAGAACACACTATTCATTAGATTCATGAAAGCTTCCAGTGCATTCGTTAGACCAAAGGATAACACTGTAAACTCATAGTGTGCATACCTTGTTCTAAAAGCGGTTTTATGAATGTCTTCATCTTGTTATCTTAACTGATGGTATCCTGGTCATAGGTCAATCTTTTAGAATATCGTCACCCCTCTCATTTGATCAAAGAGATCATATACACATGGTATCAGAGCGTTCAGGTTAAACACTCGGTCCTAGGAGCTCATTGCATAAGTATTGTGCATGATTTATAAGACTAACATTTGAAAAGTTTATGCCAGAGATGGTTCACACTAAGCAGACTTCTAGGAAATTGATTGTTAGTAATGAGCAATACTTGCAAGCTAAAAAGGTAAGGACAATTTTATCAAAAAATATCAAAGGGACAAACATTGAAGGTGAAGCTTGGCTAAGAGAGGAGGAAACCTTCGCTCACACCATGGGAAAAATCAAGGATGTAAGAGTAGAAATAAAGCAAGTTTCTCAAGCTCATGTGAGTATTATGGTAGATTTATCCCATCATCCATCTACCTCGAGAATTGCACCAAGTGAGAATAGTACTAGCAATCACCCTAAGAAATCAAAAAAAGAGGATGAGAACCTATGTGTGCATCGTCCAAGTGAAATTATTGTAATCAGTTTTGATGAGTCGGAAGGATACACACCCTTCGCTCCTAAATGAAAGAAAATCCTTGTTACAAAACTTGATGATGAATAAAGTGCAAAAATTTCTTGGCAATGAAATGAATTCATAATTTAATGTTGAATGTTTCTTTTTTCTAAAAGTGTATGTGGCATGCTAGGTAGAAAATATGTGTTAAATGGAATCAAATTCTCTTTAGACTAATTAAAAACCTTAAATTGAAAACTTCAGGTAAGATTTAATAACAACATGTGGTGCATACTCAAAGAAACCATGAGCACAGCCATGAAGTAGGTCAAACCACTGAAAATGAGGAAGCTAAGTTGGATCAAATTTTGGCCCTTTTTCAGGAGATAAGGGCCAAAGTTGACCACCTGGAGAGGGAAAGGGTTGGTAAAGAGCCTACTTTTGAGGGTGACTCAAGAATTCACCATATGGATACCAACTGGAGTGATCAGGATGACTCATACTCAGGGTCCAAATTACAAGAAGTGGATAGAGAGCAGTTGGCTCAAGAATTATCCAGAGAGATGAAGAAAGTAACCCCACCAAAGTTTGATAGGTCAAACATTGGTGATGTTGTTGAAGCTTTTTTATTTGAGATGGAGGAATATTTCATGAGATTTGAAATTACTCCAAAGTTATAAAAGTGGTACGGGGAGCCTTTCAACTAGCTGGGGAAGTGTCCACTTGGTGGACGAATAAGAAAATGGAATTGGGCATAAATGCAAACAGGTTAACATGGGGTGAATTTGTTGCCATTTTATGATAGAGGTGGTTGCCCCAATTGTATTATGACCAAAAAATGATGGATTTCCATAACCTGAAACAAGGGTACCTAATAATTAATCAATACTGGGAAAATTTTACTCGGCTCATTAAATATGTGTCAGGTAGTATCAAGCGAATCAGAGGTTTCATATTAGGAAGTTCATCATGGGGTTAAATTCCCAAATTGGTGGTGAGGTAGATATTCATTGTCCCACCACAATGAATCAAGTTTACAAGAAAGCAATTAAGTAGGTACAGATACTTAAATCCCTAGCATCTTATAGGGAGAAAAATTGAAAGTATAATTGGACTCATTCTTCCAAGCCTTCAAGAAGAAGGGAGAGAAATCAGATTTTCAACGAAAAGGGGATAGGGGTCACCATGAGAATAAGGGTGAAGGGTGTAGGGACAAGAGGAATTGAGGAAATCAAAACAATAATGGTAAAAAGAATCAAGAAGCTTCCATAAAACCTACTGAGAGGCAAGGGCCGCCTAGGGGTTGCTTTACTTATGGAGGGGAGCATTATCCTAATTGATGCTCCACCAACACATCAGGTCCTCCACCTCATTGAAATCCTCTTCCACCTCAACAAATCATGTTTCAACAATGGATCCACGCTGCACTAGATAATAGACAAGAAGAGTACCAAATAACCCCTATCAAGACCATAGGTAAGTTGTTCGGCACACCTATTTCAATTTTAATTGATACTGGAGCAAAAAAATGCTTCATATTTCCTAAGTTCTTAAGTAAAATTTCTAGAAGGGTCGGATTTATGCAAAACTCTTGCTTAGTTGAATATGCAAATCAATCAAGGGCTCAAGTAGAGTAATGTTTTTCGAGGCTAGGGTAGACTTGCTGATTTTTTCGATAGAAGTTAACCTCTACGTGGCTCACCTAGGATCTTATGATGTCATTTTAGGGATCAACTGGCTATGGAGACACAAAGTAAAAGTGGACTATTTCACTGAAACAATTCAATGCTTATATGACCTAGGTAAAAAATTCCTCATCCAAGGAATTGCAAGAACAGTCAAGTTAAGGCATATTTCCACAATGCAAATCAAGAGAGCCAAATGAAGGGGTTATCAATTGTTTGCAGTCAAAAGGGAAGAATTAGAGGAGCCAAGGGAAAACCAAGATATTATCTTCTTTGATTACCTAATGTTTTATGAAGCTTAGAAAACACCAATAGAAGGGATTGGGGAAGTTTCAGAAAAGAAGGGTTCAAAATGAGACAAGTATCCTTACCTTTGGGATTTTGCAGATGTTTTCCTTGATGAATTTCCTGGTCTACCACTCAAAAGGGCATTTGATTTTTCCATTGATCTCATACCTGGATCAGAGCCAATATCCAAAGCTCTGTACCGAATGAATATTATTGATTTAATGAAACTAAAAGCGCAATTCTAAGTTCACTTTTGGATAAGGGTAGATAATACGACCTAGTGTCTCACCTTGGGGGACACCGATAATCTTTCTCAAGAAGAAGGATGGAACCCTAAGGTTGTGCATGATTATCGAATGCTCAATAAGGCCATAATCAAAAACAAAGATCCCTTACCACACATAGATGATCTCTTTGATCAAATGTGAGGGGCGATGGTATTCTCCAAGATCAACCTACAATCAAGATACCATTAGTTAAGATTACGGGATGAAGACATTCATAAAACCACTTTTATAACAAGGTACGAGGACTATGAGTTTATAGTGTTATCCTTTGGTTTGACGAATGCACCGGCAGCTTTCATGAATCTAATGAATAGTGTGTTCCAAGATTTCCTAGACAAATTTATGCTCATTTTTCTTGATGATATCTTGATATACTTGAAAAAAAAGGAAGAACATCTCCAACACTTACAGTTTGTACTGCAATGTTTGAGAGAGAATAATTTATAAGTTATCCAAGTGCTCATTTTTCCAAAAGGAAGTATAATACCTTAGGCATGTCATCATCTTTGCAAAAGAGATCGTGGTAGATCCAACAAAAATAAAAGTAGCCTTGGAATGGCCAAAGCCAAAAAATGAGCGTGAAGTTCATAGTTTCATGGGTCTAGCAAGGTATTGTAGGAGATTCATAGTCAATTTCTCCAAAATCGCAAGTCCTATTACCTCACTTCAGAGATAGGGGAGAAGACATGAATGGATAGAAAACTATCAAGAGACTTTTGATATACTGAAAGAGAAATTGACTACGACACCAGTTCTAAAAGTGTTTGATCTTGAGAGACAATTTTTAGTCACCACTAATGCTTTAGGAGAAGGATTAGGAAGTGTACTCGTGAAGGAGGGCAACTGATAGCTTATGAGTCCAAGAAACTAAAGAACTATGAGAAAAATTATGCTCCTCATGACCTTGAATTAGTAGCAATAGTGCATGTGCTACAGATGTGGTGGTATTATTTGTTGGGTAAATCCTTTGAATTAAGGTCAGATCACAATGGTTTTCATTAGTTGAAATCAGATATATTAAATGGAAAGAGAACCAAGTAGTAGATGCTCTCACTAGAAGGAGGCATGTTACCTCCATGCTGTTAATGTGAACTATTTTTTGTAGTCAAACTTGCTACAACAGTCTAGTGGGGATGAGTACTATAAGAAATTCAAGCAAGCCCTATTGGATAACCCTTAAGACTCTAGATATGATAGATTTCAATTTGAGTTAGATGGTCTACTCCGATATATGGAAAGAATGTACATTCTTGACTCAGGCAAGTTAAGGAACACAATTTTAGGATAAAATCATGTTGCACCATATTCGGGACACCCTAGGATGACAAAGCTTTTGGTTGATATCAAACCATTATACTTTTGGAAGGGAATAAAAAGGGATGTCGCTAGATATGTGGAAAAATGTTTGAAATGATAGACGATGAAAGTTGAACATCAACACCCGGAAAGACTGCTTTACCCACATGAAATTCTTGAATGGAAATGGAAAATAATTAGCATGGACTTCGTGCAAGGACTTCCTATGTCCAAAAATAGGCACGATACAATTTTGGTCATGGTGGAAAAACATACTTTAAGGTGGCACACTTTATTCTAGGAAATTTGACTGATGGGGCACCCATTATAGCCCGTAAGTTTGTTCAAGAGGTTTTTAGATTGCATGGTGTTCTTGAGAAGATTGTCTTAGATAGGGACACAAGGATGACCTCTAGATTTTGGAAAACTCTTTTCACCTCCCTTGGACCTAATTAAACATAATTTCGGCATACAACCCTGAGATAGATGGTCAAATAAAAAGGGTGAATCGGGTTTTAGAAGACCTTTTGAGACTATATTATATGGATCAGCAGTACAAGTGGGAGTACTAACTTCTACTTGTGGAATTTTCCTATAACAATTCATATCATTCAGCAATCAAAATGGCTCCATTTGAAGCATTATATGGAAGGAAGTGTCGAACTCCTATAAGTTGGTATAAGCTAGAAGATAGGATTAGCCTTGGTCCAGAAATGCTTTCAGAAATGTAAGAACAAATCAGGATGATCACAAAGAGAAGTTAGTAGAAGCCAATGATAAGCAAAAAAATTATGTTGATGCTAAACAAGTACCCAGACATTTCATAGTGGGGGAAAGGTTTTTTTGAGAGAAAAGTCACAAAAAAGTGCAATTAGATTTGGGAAGTCATCCAAGCTAGCTCATCGCTATGTTGGACCGTTTGAGGTTCTTGAGGAAGTCAACCTAGACTTCTACTAAATTGCTCTACCACCAGCACTTGCTAAGATGCATAATGTATTTCATGTGTTATGTATTAAAAAATATATACCTAGTAATAATCACATGATTGATTGGAATGCACTACAGGTTAAAGATCCAGGAGTGGTCACGATTGAGCCACTCAGGGTGCTCAAAATGTGTAGGTTTTTCCTACATAATAGGGATGTGTTTCAATGCAAGGTCCAATGTGACCAATACACTAAGGACAGTGCTACCTAGGAAGACTACTAGGACATTATTTAACAAAGATTTCCACATCTCTTAAGAGACTATGAAAATATTTGTTAAAAAAATTTCTTTATGTTTATGTTTTACAACTACTCATCATCGGGGATAATGATTCTTAAGGGGGAGGAGATGTTACATCCCACCCTAGTTTTTAAAAGACTATTTTTACTTTCAGTAAAATTTGTAATAAATTATTATACCCTAGAAAAAAATGTTGTTCTGATGAAAATTATGCAATGTTTTGTTTTGTTTTATGGTTAAACTATGAATTCTTTGTTGCCATGAACCAGAAATAATGCTTATGCAAGAAATTTCTTATTGAAAAAGTGTATGATAGAATGAATGTAATAGATTCAATGTAACCATTTTTTTATCAAGCTAACTACCCTTATTTCCTAAGTGATGATACAGGTTGAACCAAGCACCTCAAGTTTGAATGAGGGGGAGTATCATCTAGGAGAGAGGTAAAATTAGGAAGAATCTAGTTTCCCATCTAAGCCTGAGTTAGTTCTGAATGACTGTCAACCCTAATAGGTATTGATCAAGTTTTGGGACATTTGAGGTAAGCCTTTTAGGGTTAGGTTGTCTTGTTTTTTGATTTTTTGATAAAAGGTGGATTTGGTTTTGTATTTTCATGTGTTTTACTTTCTGTCATGATTTTAAATGTAGTGCCCCTCCATTTTCACTTGGGATGTGCAGGTAGTCTAACTAAGGAACTTGAAGAGGAAGACGGAACATGAGCTTTTGTTGGTACTATTGTGGGTATGATGCATATTGTTATGTTATTATTATTATGCAGAGATTTATTTGGATAGTTAGGTGATGCAGTAGCATGTTGCTAGGATAGGTGAGAAGGGTGGCATCGTACCATTGGACGTATGGGGGAATATGAGAATGAGTTACGATTGCTAGAGTTCCTTCCTTAGCGCCTATGCTCTAATCTGTATATTTGAGTGAACAGGTACTAGGCATCGACTCCACCCGAATTGGTAGGTTTGAGTGTGTCTTAAACCCAATGGTACATTTGATTGGAGATAGCACCTAATCCCCTAGCCTAGCCATCATCCTCAAAGAGGATGAGTATCCGGATCGATACCCTGTTAGTTCTGTAGCTAGTTTGTGTCGTTTAAAGTTTTGCTTTTTACCTTGATTGGTGGTCAAGTATTTGTTGTGGCATTTGGTTTATTGGATTTGAAATTGTTCAATTAACTTATGCATTAAAATAAAATAAATCATTAAATGTCTTTGTTAAATAAATAAAATATATATATATGTTTACATAAGTAAATAATAATATTAATCTAAGAAATGAATAAAAGATTATAAAACTAATTATAGCAATTGAGGGTAAATGATTTTTACCCATTTGAGTGAATTGGATATCTAATATAACTACAAAGTTTAAATGAAAGTTGCTAATTTGAAATAAAAGAAGAAAATATTTTAAAAGAAACTTCTTTCAGATAGGAAATTTAGTTGCAATTAAAACTGATGGTAGCTAGATCGCTAGAACAATGAAAAAAAAAACGAAAGGAAGAAAAAGGAGATGGGTCCCAATTGTTTGTTTAGTAAACTAACTATATTCAGTTTTAGAAAAAGAAGGAAAAATCTCTGCAATAATGGATTATTTCTCTGGAAAGTTAAGATACCAGATTGTAAATCAGGGGATTGTTTTCAAACAAAAATCAGCACTATTCTCACGGGCAATCTTCTATGGTCATCGAGGATGCAACTAGGAGTTGCAGAAGGGGAGAATCGACCTAGAGAGTATGAATTAGCTTGAAGGAATTGTGCAAGTGTATGCATGATCAAATCTTCTCAAATTTCCATTTTTCTGCATTGGAGGTTAAGTCTCTCTGACTTTATTTGATGAGTCTTTGTATATTGGGTAGACATTATAGTCTATGCGATCAGATTTCTTGTGGAAGATGTATGTTCTGACTCGTATGCTATGTCTTTTCTTTCTCATTCTTGCATGCCTATTATTAGGCCGTTAATGAGTAATTTATGCAATTTGGCACCATCTTTAAGACCATGGTTCCTAAAGGAACCTGCTATCTAGTCTTTTGTCTTTTACATTTAATTAGTATTCAAATCTTTCCGTGCTCTCCAAAATTCATTGTATTTCTTGGGGTTGTACCTCTATGAGGGTTTTGTCGCATAGTTTGTATGTCAACTATAATGGTGGTCCAGCTCGTAAATGTATATTAATTGCTAACAATGTCATCAGCCATCATTGAGTTTTCTCTGAACATCCATGTTTTCGCACTCTATTGTTTTGTTTGGTCATCACTTGGCATATGTGAATGTTTGAATTCTCAAGCCTCGATATGTAGTTAGTTATATTCTCTTCATTTACTATAACCGTGATGCCTTAGTCCATATATTAGAATCATGACTATCCTCACTTTATTTTTTATTTTTATTTTTAACTTCGAGCTCAAACGAATTGTTGATAAGATCTCATATTATGGAATGCTATGATTGCAGGATATGCACAAAATGGGTTTGTTGAAAAGGCTTTAAAAACTCTAAAGTAGATGCAATTGGCAGGTGTAAAGCCAGATTCCTCTACCTTTACCACCATCTTCCTTGCCTGTGCCGAAATGGCAGCTTTGGAACAGGCTGTACACACCCATCACAGGATGAGGATAGAGGATTTTTGTCAGATGTATTTGCAACCACCCTGGTAGACATGTATTCAAAATGTGGAAGGATAGACAAGGCACGTGAACTGTTTGAGGAATGCCCTGATTGCAGGATATTCACAAAATGGATTTGTTGAAAAAGCTTTAGAAACTTTCAAGCAAATGCAATTGGCAGGTGTAAAGCCAAACTCTGCAACCTTTGACAGCATCCTCGCAGCCTGTGTCGAATGGGAGCTTTGGGACAGGGTATGGGCATCCATCAAAACATAAAAGATAGAGGAATTTTGTTAGATGTTGTTGCAACCGCTCTGGTAGACATGTATCCAAAATGTGGAAGCATAGACAAGGCACGCTAACTGTTTGACAATGTGTCTTAAAAGAAATTTGGTCTCATGGAATGCCATGATTGTAAAGATTTAGAAACATTCTCCCACCTGTGCAAAATTGGGAGCTTTGGTAGGTAATGAGCATAGATCTATTTTGCTATGAAACATTTATTATCATCTTCTTCATTTTGATTTTTTTTTTTAATTAGTTGTTCGAACTCTTTATTGTCAAATTATGTTCTCCTCTATCTAAATATTTTTTCTACATTTTCACATTTTAAGATTTTTCTAGGATATGTTTCTATTAATCTAACACCAGATTCTTTTTACTCTTTTTCTTGAGTTTTTCCTTTTTTTTCCTTTGTATTATTTTTCCACTTTTTCATTTATCAATGAGGATTATTCTATTCTACATTTGAATGTTTACATTGTCTAACATCTACTCCTCTAATTTAGTTACTAAGTTTTAGTATCATAGATTACATTTAGACTAGACAATTATTCACTTTATGATCATGGTGCCAACACACAACTATTAAATTTGGGACAACTAGAAATATCATGTGATCTATCACCACAAAAATAATGTGGACTTTCCTCCTTTTTTTGTTTTGCACTCATTAGAATAATGTCCTAGTTTACCATAGTTACAACATTTTTGCCTTTTGGTCCTTCCTCTTTCTTTAGAACCTCTATTATTATTCTAGTAGCCTCCCCTACCACCTCATTCTCAATAGTTATCATGGTAACTCATGGAGGACCTTGCATCTTGAATTTGTGGTAAGTGGTCATATACTTTCTCCGAATTGAATTTCCCATTAGCCATGTGTTAAATAAATATTAAATGCTCTTATAGCTAAATTGTATGTTCTATCTACACCCGTATCAAAAAAATGCTTCCTCAGTCAATCCATGAACCATGTTTCATATTCATCTTCTTCATGAAGTACTATTGGCACTTATTTGTTTTATGTTTGTCCCAGTTTATATTTTACAATATATACTTACCATCTTTCTAGGGGATTTCTCAAGTTCCCCTCTTAGGTGCCTTTGATTATCAAACATCCATTCCTTAGATGTTCTTCTTTGTTATAATTTTTAAACCAAAATTTACTTCTTCCAAGTAGGGGAGAAGTCTTATCCTTCTCACCTTTCAATAGAATTTCTTACTTCAACATTACATTTTCCCACTCTAATTTGAAATTATCAATTTCATCTTTTCGTACTAAATCATTTTCCCATATCTTTGACTAGGATTCTATTATGGTGATCAATTCTACTACATCCTTATATGAAGAGGAAATATTATCATCTAGTTTTGGTATAATATGAGGTGTTAACCCTAAAATAAATCACTCAATTCATTTTTTTAATGTTAGGGTTTCTTCTATCTTTCTAACCATACTTTTAAATCATTGTTCATAATATTTTACCTATTCCTCCTTAGTTTTTGTCATCTTCCATATTTTATTTATGTATATTGTTCATACATTAGGTGAATGGAAATTTGTCAATATAAGTCACTCAATTATTTCCATGTTTTATCATGCTTAGGGCATTCATTAATGCACCATATTAGTGCCTCATCATTAATTGTCTCCACAAAATTGTACAATTGAGTCTAGTCATCATTCATGCCAACCCCAATCCAATGAAATTCTAAGGTAATTAGATGTTTGCAAGCATCCTTGGTGTATTTACCAAAAAAAAGGAGCTTAATCATATGTGCATCCATATTTGGAGGAGGTAAAGGTGTTCTTGATTTATTTTGTATGGTTAGGGATTATCCTTTCTCCTAATTTATTCTTTGTACTCTTGGATCTCTTTCTCTCTTTATCATAGCTTCTTTGTCTAGTTCCACTCCTTTTCTACTTACCAAAGCCCTTTCTCTATGATTATCTCTTGGCACTTAAACATCTAATAACTCACTTCGTAATACCTATCACAAATTTCATACATAACTTCTTCTTGATCTTGCTTTCTCTAACCCAATTAAGGATTCACTACTTATGTTGACTCTTTAGAAACTCTTCTTGATTTTGACAACATGGGAGGTGACACAATCCATTAGGTTCATCTCCTCATATAGTAACTCTTTAGCTTGGGGAATGTGTTGGTTGACAACACATCATTAGAAATTGATTTATCTTTAATTTTCTTTGAGTTGATTTCTTCCTCAACTTGAGAATCACTCTCATCTATCATCTTCAAAGTTTCCTTTGAAAACTCCAAAATTTTGGTGACATTTTAGTCTATTGCTAAACATTATCTCATCTTCTTCACCAATTAACAACTTCTTTAGTTCCTCCCTTACTTCTTGCTCTTCTTCCCCATAAATTTTTTGTGTCTTACATGATGGTGTTATTGATGCCAAAAATATGATATGACCACTTTTAAAAATGAATCAAAATAGATGATTTTCTTCATAGTACTTTGTGTAACTTTACCTATGCATCTAGATTTTCAATACATACATGCAATACATCTAAAAATGATAAACTTTAACACAAAATTTACCCACCCATCTAGGTTTTGTAGACATGCATGAAGTATGTGTCACCTTTGCAACAAGTCAAAATCTCTAAACATACTTTAAGATGTCCATCTAGAATTTCAATAATGTATTTATTACTTCGAAACATGTCAAAAAATCTAAAATAGGCTTCAAGAATTCATCTTGAATTTCAATATATTTCTCTAAAACTTCAAAACTCTTAAACAAACATTATTTTATATAGAACACTATAATAATCCACCAACAATTCTACTCATGGGTACTATCTATATCATACACCATATTCCTTAAGAACACATTACAGTCCTTTGTTTGAAATTTCAAGTTATGGTAAAAACACATATCTAGAGCACCAAAAATACCTATGTTCAATTAACAATTTAATCATAATATCATGACCTATTCAAGATTTTGTGTATGGTGAAATGGACTCATCAATGGTGAAGGAAGGGATGAGATATGAGTAGAGGAGGAACAAAACCAAGTCACTAATCTTGGTAAGCTTAGCCTCAATCGTGGCCCGATACTCTCTTATTTGCATCACATGTTTGTTGTTGTCATAGGTCTCTTTCTTATGCAATGTCATTGGAAAAAGTAAAGACAATTTCCATAATCTTTCTAATGTCCTTGTGCCTCTCATTTATCATTGTTTTCCTTCTGTTTTTTTTCCATTCTTTGTCTTTCTTCTTGAATCTCACTTCTCAATCATTTTAAATAAAAGAAAATATTTCTTGCTGCCCCTATACTCATGTTCCTAATTAAATAAAGGACTTCACCTATAATTATGGTAGTTTCCATTTCCTACACAGCCTCTACACAATATAAATTATAAATAGGATTAACATTAGAATTACAAATATGTTAATGTATTTATGATATATATATTAAGAGAATGAAAAAATTGGCATGTCATACTACAAATCTAAGAGTTTGCATCATCCCAATGCATCAATATTTGGCAAGAATTGACATAAACTTTATTCATCTTTACACCAATATAGGGCTAACATAAGATTTTATGCATGAATTTTTCATAGCTTATCATTTGAATGGATTGACTAGGATGCCTATGAACCTCAAAATGTACCTATAAGTTCATAATAGTTTGCTTCCTATGTTTAACAATCAATAAACACTTTGACAAAGTTAAAACATTATTGATAAATTACCTACAAACAATCTCAGTTGGTGGAATAAGTCTATATCCAATTTATGTTAAAAGCACAAAGCAAGAAATTAAATTGCATGGTTGACAAACATAGATAATTGGTAAGATCAATTTAACCTTATAGGTATATTACTAACTTAACTAGATTTATATCTATATACAAACCAACTAGAATTGAATCAAAAGGTATTGATAGTTTTACCAAACAATACCAATTTAAATTTCACAAATAAGAAGTAATGAAATACTGAGGATATACTAAGATCCCATGCAAGTAAGGTATAAAAACATCCACTCATACCTTAATCCTAGAAATCATAGTGAAACTGATTTGTCAAGCCAATATCTCAACATGTTCTCATGTATTTAAATTGAGGAATGTGCAACATCACAAGCACAATACTCAATAAACCTAGTTATACTATGAAGCATTATAATAAATCATACTATCATTATCATGCCTTATTATATTTATACCAAAATTCAATTCATAATTTATGATTAGTCACATATACCATATATAGATGATTCATTATAAAGGTTATGCAACATTCAAGGTGGCATCACCATAGTCATGCATGACCCTAGTCCATTGAAATCAATGCATAAATAGGTAATCAATAATAAGTATGGGTTAATACATGTATATAGCCATAAACAATCCACATCAATAATTCAAAGCATGCATCCACATAAATAATTGATTTATGAGATCCCAACACCAAACTTTACTACTCAACCTATAATGAAAGTACCAACATAAGAAAACAACGACAATGTCGAGTCCTTAAAAAAATGTTTTCAAAGTACTTAAAACATCAACCATAAAGAACCTATCATCAAAAAATATCAAATATAGAAGTATTGACCCTCCTTACTATATTTTGATGTTCTATTTCTTTTCTAATTCTTAATCACTACCTATCATGTTATCATCTAAGTATACAATAATTTATATTAACTAATATAGAAGTCTATACAACTTTATATATATGATTATTCTAAGCTATAAATAATTTATCAATGATTAACATGAAAATTCACATATCACAAAAATACATACTTTTTTAAAGATTGATATATTCTAACCACCAAAAATCATTATATATGTCAAAATTTATTTAAATATTTAACATATATTATACTTCTATAAGATAGAAATTAATATATATTACACTTAATTTAGACTACGACCATCGCTGCCAAGGCAGGACGATTGAGATTAACTTTATCCAGTCTGCTTTTAGCGTTAGTATGGCATTCTATCGGTTGGAGATAAACACTTTATGAGCTCATTTTAGGATTCGATAATATTTGATTTTATTTTCATCGATCTTAAGATGATTTATATCAGATGGATTTGCTTAATATCATGATTGCATTTTATAAATATATATTAGTTAATAAAGCAGTGTGTTTTTTTTTTTAATTTCAATGGAATTACGAAGGTGGTTAATAAAAGATTGTGTTGGATGATTTTTATTTTAACTGAAGTGAAGATTACTTATTACTTATTTTATTTAGATTTGTGAGTTAGGGTTAAGTGTTAAAGAATGTTTTTACGGAATAGGGAATCATGAAATATTAATAAGATTGTTATTCAAATAGGTGATGTCAAGAATATTTAAGTTACCCTTATCAATAATATATTTTCTCATTCATATAGGTATGTAAAAGTAAGTGAAATGATTTATTCGAATATAAGTATTTGCATGATTGGTAGAGTAGTTAAGTAAATTGAGTAAAAGAAGAGAAAAAGAATTGTATAAATAGTCAAATGAAAGGATAAGTCATTCAACTTAAATGTTTCGGGTAAATAGTAAATGATATGGTTTACCCTTGTAACTAATAATGTTTCTTATCCATAGTAAATGATATGGTTTACCCTTGTAACTAATATTGTTTCTTATCCTTATGATTACCTAATAGTTGTTAGTAAAATTTGTTATGTGATTTAATGAACCAAAATATTGATACTATTATTTTTGTCATGTATGATTATTTGGGGTAATGACCTTTTATTTGAATTTTTGGGTTATGTGAGAATGTGTGATTAGAATAATGACCGTATTATTGGGAATTTTGTATAGTATTTTTCCCCTATTCTTCATCAAGACCAAGGAAGGGATGAAAGGATGTATTTAGATAGAATGATGGAATATGGATAAGGTGAAGGATATGTTACAGAAGATATGGATAAAGTGTATAGGATAAGATGTATGATGTTCAATAAGATCCTTAACCTTGACAAGATCAAAGGTGGAAAGGTAAAGGATGAATGTAAAGAGGATAATGGATATGAATGACAGGATGGACGAAACTTTCCCCCAAATGTAAAGTGCAAGAGGAATATGGAAGATAGGATGTGGATAGGGATACAAAAGATAGGATGTGGAATATGTGCCCTAATAAACCATGGCAATAGACTCATAAATTTTGGCATGATAGAAGAAGCTAAGGACTTAAGAAAAGGTTTGGATTAAAGGAGGATAATGGGGGATAAATGTTGGTTCATCGATAGGAGGTTGGAAGTCTTGTTGATGGATAGATGGAAAGGATAGAAAGATCAACATCGGCACACACCTTGAAGGGTGGCAGAGTGATGGAAGAGAAGTGGATTTTGAATTTAGAGATTTAGATGGAGGAGTGGAAGGGGATTTTTGGATATAAGGACCCAAAATGGATGGTGGTGATAAAGGATATTTAGAATTGGATGGAGTTTTTGGATAAGCAAGTTTGGATGCCAATTTTGATTTATTTCTTCTACTAGACTTTTAGGAATCCACATAGCTTTTGACTTTGATTTTTGATTCACGGGCCTTTGTGGCCTTTGAAAAAAAAAATCATTTGTGCGCCTTTGTGGCCTTTGATTTTTTTTTTTTTGAATTTGGATCAATTTTTCTTTTATTTTTGCATGTCTCTTCGAGGAGACAGGTTGATCCTTTGATGTATGTGGATTTTGATATGGAAGCTTTTGACATTTGGCACCCAAATTGCTTCCAAGAGCAATGGGATGGGTGGATAAAGATGAATGATATGAAGGTATTATGGATGGGTTGGTGTAGGTATGTTGGAAAAGGTTCAAGGGTGTGTACCTTTGTTCATCTTGACTAGGGATATGAGGGATGTAGGGCCCCAATATGGATGGAAAGGTTGATGAACTAGGGTCTGAACAATAAGGACCAAGGATAGATGGAAGGTTTGATGAACTAGGATAACGACCAAGGATAGATGGAAGGTGTTGATATTTATTACTGCAACCCACACGTGTTTCCTAGAAGCTCCTATAAACTTGCCACATTCAATAATAAAAGACTAGGAACAGTATGGCCAACTCAACGAGAATAGAAATAAGGCTAATTCTCCTACACTTCGGACTCTGTAAAATCCAAGAGGGTATTCCCTAACATGTGCTCTTGACATATAGCATTTAAATGATTCACTTGCACACGGGTAAGCACCAAATAGACCCCCAATTATTGTTAATGGATGAAATCCTTCAAAAAATTGGCTATTCCTCGAAAAGGCTCAGGTCCAATTAACAGAGAATCGTGAACTCAACTTAAAGTAACTTGATAGGAAATGATTAAGTAAATATCCTATGGCCATAACACAAAACATGCAAGAATAAAACGTAATCAAAATTTCAGTGCCATATCCCAACGCATAGAGTCAAAAGAGAAAACTGAAGTATAGGGTAAATTTCATTTTGAACACTTATGATCTATTATGAATTGCATTACAATCCATATATCTATACCTGAGTTTATTACTTCTTTATGAATCCTATTTTTTATATTGCATGAACTTACTGATTAACTGAAGCATTTAACTGATCCTTTGAACCAGAGCTATAGTTAGACATAATTCACAGTAAAGAACAAATGAAGATCAATGAAAATCATCTTGGATCGATATTTCATTAATAATCCATGTAACATAACACAATAGGAGAGAAAATAATCTCTAAATATTCACGAGTTTGATACAAACATGCTCAAAAACCCCATGATTAACAAAGTTCTCCAATTCAACTCAAAACTTTAAAACCTGGACTTACAATTCATACTCTTTGTATCACTAGACTCTTATTTCTCATATTTTGGATATTTCAATAGAACCCTTTCTCAGCCCATAGTTCTCTTTTATTAAACAAGGGAGCCAACAAGCTTTAGGTCAGAGTATACACATGTCCATTTTTGAATGGACTGCTAACTCCTGATTCAGTTACAATTCTATTATGTGAGTGGAGAGCATAAGACAAAAATCATCATTAGTTGATAAGGAGGAAAGAAAACATCACTCCAAAGGCTCCTCGCCATACATCAAAGGCATGCTTAATCATTATAGTATTAACTTCACCTCAGCACCATGTACTTGGAGTCAAAAGGAGAATGCAATTTTAGAATATAATATCTAAGGCCAGACCTATATTATACATGACCAAGTTGCAATTCTCAACTATAACATTCATAATTCCAGTTCATCAGTGAACACCTTTTTCCATAATTTAAACTCCTCCTCGGAAGGCCTACTAGAAAGCCACAACCTGATCAACCTTGTTTTGATAGGGAGCATACGTTACCATTATCGATGTGGCCTTTTTATCAAAGTTCTCTAAGAAACTTATAACAAAAGACAACTTTTCCAATGTATTCTCTAGCATGCGGGTGTCAGCATTTTTGCATATCTCATGTGTTTGAGACATCATTATATTGTTCATTTTCTCCTTCCAAACCTATAGGGGTTTGACTTCATCTTGACTATGTAAAATATGAGGCAATGGGGTCAAGTCCTTTCCATCATACACATCTTTCAGTAATTTAATCTTGGATTCCATAGGGGTAGAAAATCCCTAAAACTTTTGCTCAATAATTCACTTGACCAATTGATATGTTGCTATGATAGTAGGATATTTATCACCATGTTGTTTTGCCCCTACTGCCATGAATTTCAACTTCTCCATTCTAGGGCTCCATTTTTTTAGCAATGGGATGGCCAATTCTTTATCCCTTGGAAACATTTTTAGTGCTTGCAACATTAGGACATAATTTGCATGAACATTGTTTAGATTACTCTGGACCCTTCTGTTTAAATGTTTCAAAATAGTGTCCACTATCATTGAATTGCTTCTCCCTATTGCATCTCGGATTTTCTTTACCATCTCCTTATATTCTTCAACCTGATGAATCAGTTTCTCCCTAGAAAGTCTCCCTCTAGGGCTATTAGCTCTCTCAATAGTGATAGGAACTTGTCCCATATTATATGGAACAATAGCTAAAGACTGTGCTTGTGCAGGAGGTTGAGACTGCTCTACTGGTGGGTCGGAAACAATGTGGCTATAACTGGCTTGCTTTTGAGACCTCATGGTATCCATTTGTTGCATCAATAAAGCCAATTCAGTTTCTAACTCTGCTACCTTTTGTTGACTCTTATTATATTCAATAGTAATATCATTATATTGGCCTCTCAGAGTATCCCGATCCTTGGTCAAATCTTCAACAGTTTCTCTGGTGAATTTTGCAACATTCACGACCGTATTAGTAGCTTCCAATGTTGGGGTGTCAGCAACTCTCCTCACAACCAAGTGACCATTGAAGTCAGACGGTTCTGCAACAATTGGCTTTTTAGAGCCAGTGGATAGGGACCAAATTGCCAAAGCATCTCATTCCTCACTAAAGGTTGATCCTTTGAGTGCCAATGTAGCCTCCTCTTCAATAGCAAGAAGTGGCTTATTAGCCCTTCTTATTGTGTCAAACACCACAGCATTAGCAATGTCCCATTCAAGAAGTAGAAATACTCCACTTTTTTGAACCAATGCCTGGCCCTACTCTGGTGTTATTTCTTTGAATTTGTCTCTCATATGTTCTTTGACCTTAGCTTGAATTACCTTCTTTGGGAGTTCTAGATGCAGACTTCTCTCATGTTCCACCTTCTCAGCATATAATGCAGTATGTTCTCTCCACACAAAATATTTAAAAGCACCAGTTTGAATAAAAGAGTCATCCATCATTAACTCTCTGCAGGCTTCTATTCTTAAGTCATCATTGCTTGTTATTCCTTTGATTTCATCTTTTCCTAACCTCGAAGTAACTGCACCTGAACCAGTTGCAATGTCAACTGGGTCCAATGGCATCTCAGGATGTATTTCATCTGGAGTCACAATAATTTCATTATCCTCATCACCATCACAATCAACAATCTTTACTCTTTCAACCTTCTGCCTCATTGGTGATGGTGGGCAAGCTTGTTCTGAAAAACTTAGAGGAGATACCAAATCAATAATATTTGGTACTGACTACCCTGAAGAAGATGGTGCAATATTCTTAGCAACATCTTCAGCCCTACTTCCCTTTCTTCTAAAAAAAACCCTTATCTTCTTTTGGGGCTGATAAGTAGGCATCTCCTCTAACTTTACTTCAAGGTACTCCTCGATGGTTTGTGATTTTCCCCTTTCTTCCACAACCCTTTCCTCTTTCAAAACCCCAACCAAGCTCTCAAAATTATCAATAGCATACATTACCCTGCTAAATAAATCTTTAGCATTAGGAATGGGATTGAAACCAGTTATTTTTTCCTTCTTACTTTTTACCATTTTACAGTAGGCAATGTATAGTGCCTTTCTCTCATCTTGTAATTCCAAATCAAAAATATTCCTGATGATGTCCTCAAGAAAGTAGAAGTTGTGGAAAAAGGTTCTTGTCCGATATTTTTCCTTCATTTGAGAGATAAAACCCTCGGGATCATGATTCCTAGGGCGCACAATCCTTAGCCTATAAGACCTAAGTAATATGTGCAAATCCTTCCATCCTCATTTTTCCATAACAAAATTGGAAAATGTTGTATACTCAGGGAAGAAAGAACCTTTCTTTTGTTCAACTAGCAAGTGTAGTTCCTGAGAGCCCCCCAACTACCTCATGATTTCCAAAAATCCAATTCTAAGGGGCACCTCCCTTAGCAGAACCCTTGGATTGACATTAGTGCCAAAAACCCTAAAAACTATGGTATTATGATAGGGGATAATGTCTCCCCAATTGTGCATTATGTTCAATTCAGGCCTTCTCTCCGTCGACCTCAAGAAGTCATGAATTTCTTTTGGGATCCTTGGGGGGTCACGAACCAGAGCCTTTCTTAATTTAGATCCAAAGACATTATGGAAAGTTACATAATCAAACTTATGATCATGCATGTCAAGAATCCTAGTCCAATATTGGAAAGGCATTTCAATGTTTCCTTCCTTCTTCTTTAATTCCATATCTTTTTCGAACACAGCCTAACCCCTATACAGAAACATATGGATTAACAAGGAATACCATCTGAATCCAACCCAATTCTTTCCCTCCTTTTGGGCTACCAGACCCGTGTGCATCTTCTCTGCCAAATAAGTGGAAAAATCATATACAACATTAAAACCCGGATGCTAGAGATTTACAACCATATACATAATATCGGTAGGCATGGTTTTTCTTTAAGATGATTCTCATAACTTGACATAAATCACAAAAAAAAATCTTGAAATAACTGGAGAAATAGTCCACAGGAAAAGGTTCAAGTTCATTCCTGCCAATCACTACCTTCTTCTGATTTTTCCTCTTTCCGAGATAGCCAAATGAGGTATCAAAAGGAATGTTTTGAACAAACCCTTAGTATTTATATACTATTGTCTAAAAACCTCTAGGTTGGCAGGAATCATATCTTGACTCCATTCATGCAAACCAAAAATCTCTATGATTTCTTCTCTGGTTATCTTAAAATTATCTACACACTAGCATGTGTTTTGACAATTCGGGCCACACAGTCATATCTAGCAGCAATTTCCTTTAATAGATCTACATCCAAATAAACATTAGGCACCACCAATTTACCCAAGTCCAGCCTCCATGGATTACACAAAGGGACAGACAAATTCTTGTTCCCAAACCAATTGGAGAACAATTGCCACCCAGTGTATGGCAGCTCAGCATTTCGAGTTGCACACTTCTTGTTTGTCAACCCTTCCAATATTAAAGGCCCATAGAACAAAACCTTTCCCTCTTGCTTCTTATTAGTAGAGGGTTGTAACAAATCAATAACATCTTGGGAGAAAGGCCTGGTAGTGGTTTCAGAACCAGAACTTCGGGCTTTGGGTGTCATTTATACTAGACAAATGATAATAACTTGAACAAGGGTTTTCTTATTCTTAGATGGCAAGCAATTACAATTTTCTCCCTATTGTCTTAACAGAAAATTCTTCAATATTCAAAAATCCCCAGAAATTATCTAAACAAGCTCTAAAAGCGAATTTATTCAAACAATTTTCTTCAAGAACAAAACAGGAAACAATCAAGAATTGCCTAGCAAGCAACCATAAAATCTTCTGAATTTACAAGAAATGGCGTACGTGCTACTTATAGTTTCACTCGTAGAACATCCAGGGCAGCGAAATTGAGAAATCGTAACAACAGCTTGCTTCACTCGATACCAAGCAATTCTTCCTCAATGTAGAGATACAGCATGGAAACAGTAATTCACAAATTTTAGCATTTAATTATTCAGGAAGAGTCGAACTCGGCCATTACTATTCACTCACATGAGATAAAATGGCTATAGTACAATACCAGTTTATTTTAAATACGAGTTGTTGATCAAACGCAATGTTGGCTAGGAGAACGGCTCAGATTTAGTCAAAATAGTTTGAAAATGCCACGTCTACCCTCCAGTCACCAAAAGGATAGGATATTCACCTATCGGGCACCACATCAGCATGAAATAGGCCCCACCTTTGTTACCAACGCACAGCATCGGAGTCCACGTGTCACCAAATCGCACTCCTCACAGCATTATTGAAACTGCAATTTTAATTGTGCGAGGTCAGTGAGGAACGAGCACGATGCGTCGGTACGAAAATAGTTGTCAGTATCAACCTCCATCATCGGTCAACGAGCAAAACTGGTCCCCACCATCAAACATGATAGATGGAAGCATCTCGCATGCCTCGCACCATATTTGTGATGTTAGCAGAAACCTTGCGAGGTCTGCAAGCAACGGTCAAGATTAAAATCACTTCATCTGACGGTCGCGCAATTTGTACATGAGAAAAGGTTATTCATAAAGAAAGGGGCCGACTAGGTGGACGAGGAAATGACCCTCAAGGTTGAAAATATTATTCAGAGGTTTAATCTAAAATAATTCAATAGCCCAACACTATGAAAATATAATGCAATCATGACGCAAAAGAATGAAAGGACGGGTAAATGAGGTCGGTAAAGTCACGACCAAAAATGGATAAAAGACCACTTAAGTGATCGACCACCATCAATAACAAGTCAACGCTCGAAAATAAAACCCATGACCCAACCACTCAGATCCGAGGACAAAACATACCTACAAGGGGAAAAAATTAAAAGCTCCACCAGTGGCTCCGACTAGGGATGTATGCTCTCTATGGGCATAGCAAGATTCTAGAATCTGTGGTTTTGCAGACTAGATACGGAGAGAACCAAAAACCAAGGACCTGTCCGAACAAGACAAGGAGACAAAAAGAAAAAAACATAAATGAATTAAGTCAATTGGATGAAACTAGAAGAGAAGCTCATAAGAGAAATGAAAAATTACAACTTTAGGTAAAGAATCTTTATGACAAAAGGGTAGTTGAGAGAAAATTTGATATTGGAGCAATGTTGTTTCTCTAGAATGCAAGATCAGAAAATAAGGGCAAGCATGGAAAATTTGATCCCCTTTGGCTAGGCCCATATATAATTATGGATACACATGGAGAAGACTCATATTTTTTAGTCACTTGTGGGTGAAGTTCTAGAACTGCCAGTACATGGACAATTCTTGAAATACTACTTCTCTTGAAGTAGCTCTTTTTCATGTACATTGTACAGTCCTGTAAGTAGTGTATATAGGTGTGTTTCTTTCTATTTTTTGCTTTTTGTCTCCTTGTCTTGTCTGGACAGGTCCTTGGTTTTTGGTTCTCTCTGTATCTGGTCTGTGAAACCAGAGATTCTGGAATCTTGCTATGCCCACAGGGGGCATACATCCCCAGTCGGAGCCATTAGTGGAGCTTTTAATTTTTTCCTTGTAGGTATGTTTTGCCCTCGGCTCTGAGTGGTTGGGTCATGGGTTTTCTTTTCGAGCGTTGACTTGTTATTGATGGTGGTCAGTCACTAAAGTGGTCTTTTATCCCTTTTTGGTCATGACTTTATCAGCCCCATTTACCCATCCTTTCGGTCTTTTGCGTCATGATTGCATTATATTTTCATAGTGTCGAGCTATTGAATTATTTTAGATTAAACCTCTAAATAATATTTTTGACCTTGCGAGTCATTTCCCTGTCCACCTAGTTGGTCTCTTTCTTAATGAATAACCTTTTTGCATGTGCAGATTGTGTGGTCTTCGGATGAAGTGATTTTAATCTTGACCGTTGCTCACAGACCTCGCAAGGTTTCTACTAACGTCACAAATATGGTGTGAGGCGTACAAGATGTTGCCATCTTTCACATTTGATGGCGGGGACCAATTTTTCTCACTAACCGATGATGGAGGCTGATGCCGACAGTTGTTTCCGTACCGACGCATCGTGGTCATTCCTTGTTGATCTCGCGCAATTAAAATTGTAGTTTCAATAATGTTGCGAGGTGTGCGATTTGGTGACACGTGGACTCCGAAGTTGTTCACGGGTAACAAAGGTGGGGCCTATTTTGTGCTAATGTGGTTCCCGATAGGTGAATATCCTGTCTGTTTGGTGATTGGAGGGTGGACGTGACATTTTCAAACTATTTTGACTAAATCTGAGTCATTCTCCTAGACAACGTTGTGTTTGATCAATCTCTCGTATTTAAAATAAACTGGTATTGTACTATAGCCATTTTATCTCACGCGAGTGAATAGTAATGGCCAAGTTCGACTCTGCCTTCATAATTAAATGCTAAAATTTGTGAATTACTATTTCCATGTTGTATCTCTACATTGAGGAAGAATGCTTGGTATCGAGTGAAGCAAGTTATTGTTACGATTTCTCAATTTCCCTGCCCTGGATGTTCTGCGAGTGAAACCGTAACTAGCACATACGCCATTTCTTATAAATTCAGAATATTTTATGGTTGCTTGTTGGGAAATTCGTGATTGTTTCCTATTCTATTCTTGATGAATTGTTTGAATAAATTCGCTTTTAGATCTTGTTTAGATAATTGCTGGGGATTTTTTAATATTGAATAATTTCCTGTTAAGACAATAGGGAGAAAATTGTAATTGCTTGCCATCTAAAAATAAGAAAACCCTAGTTCAAGTTATTATCATTTTTCTAGTATAAATGACACCTAAGGCCCGAAGTTTTGGTTCTAAAGACACTTCCAGGCCTTTCTCCCAAGATGTAATTGATTTGTTACAGCTCTCTACTAACAAGAAGCAGGAGGAAAGGTTTTTTTCTATGCGTCTTTACTCTTGGAAGGGTTGACAAACAAGAAGTGTGCAATTCGAGATGTCGAGCTGCCATACAGTGGGTGGCAATTGTTCTCCAACTAGTTCAGGAAAAGGAATTTCTCTGTCCCTTTGTGTAATCTGTGGAGGTTGGACTTGGGTAAATTGGTAGTGCCTAATGTTTATTTGGATTTAGATCTTTTAAAGGACATTGCTGCTATATATGACCCTGTGGCCCAAATTTTCAAAAAACATGCTGGTGTGCAAATTATTAAGATAACCAAAGAAGAAAACACAGAGATTTTCAGTTTGCACGAATGGATTTGAGATATGATTCCTGTCAACCTGGAGGTTTTCAGACAAGAGTATAGAAATACTAATGGTTTGTTCAAAACATCCCTTTTGATACCTCATTTGGCTATCTCGAGAAGAGCAAAAAATCAGAAGAAGATAGTGATTGGCAAGAATGAGCCTGAACCTTTTCTTGTGGACTATTTCTCTAGTTATTTCAAGAAGATTGTTTGTGCTTTATGCCAAGTTCTGGGAGTCAACTTAAATAAAACCATGCCTACCGATATTATGTATATGGTTGTAAATCTCCAGCACCCGATTTTTAATGTTGTATATAATTTCACCACTTATTTGGCAGAGAATATGTGCACGGGTCTGGTAGCCCTAAAGGAGGAGAAGAACTGGGTTGGATTCAGATGGTATTCCTTGTTAATCCATATGTTTCTGTATAGGGGTCAAGCTATGTTCGAAAAAGATATGGAATTAAAGAAGAAGGAAGGAAACATTGAAATGTCTGTCCAATATTGGACTAGGATTCTTGACATGCATGATGATAAGTTTGATTATGTAACTTTCCATAATGTCTTTAGATCTAAATTAAGGAAGGCTCTGGTTCGTGACCCCCCAAGGATCCCAAAAGAAATTCATGACTTCTTGAGGCCAATGGAGAGAAGGCCTCAATTGAACATAATGCACAATTGGGGAGACATTATCTCCTATCATAATACCACATTTTTAAGGGTTTTTGGCACTAATATCAATCCAAGGGTTATTCCAAGGGAGGTGCCCCTTAGAATTGGATTTTTGGAAATCATGAGGCAGTTGGGGGACACTCAGGAACTACACTTTCCAGTTGAACAGAAGAAAGGTTCTTTCTTCCCTGAGTATACAACATTTTTCAATTTTGTTATGGCAAAATGAGGATGGAATGATTTGCACATATTACTTGGGCCTTATAAGCTAAGGACTGTGCGCCCTAGGAATCATGATCTTCGGGGTTTTATCTCTCAAATGAAGGAAAAACATCGGACAAGAACCTTTGTCCACAACTTCTACTTTCCTGAGGACATCATCAGGAATATTTTTGATTTGGAATTACAAGATGAGAGAAAGGCACTATACATTGCCTACTCTAAAATGGTAAAAAGTAAGCAGGAGAAAATACCTAGTTTCAATCCCATTCCTAATGTTAAAGATGAGTTTAGCAGGGCAATGTATGCTATTGATAATTTTGAGAGCTTGGTTGGGGATTTTAAAGATGAAAGGGTTGTGGAAGAAAGGGGAAAATCGCAAACCATCAAGGAGTACCCTGAAGTAAAGTTAGAGGAGATGCCTACTTATCAGCCCCAAAAGAAGATAAGGGTTTTTTTCTAGAAGAAAGGGAAGTAGGGCTGAAGATGTTGCTAGAAATATTGCACCATCTTCTTTAGGGCAGTCAGTACCAAATATTATTGATTTGGAATCTCCTCCAAGTTTTTCAGAACAGGCTTGCCCACCATCACCAAAGAGGTAGAAGGTTGAAAGATTAAACATTGTTGATTGTGATGGTGATGAGGATGATGACATTATTGTGACTCTGGATGAAATGCATCCTAAGATGCCATTGGACCCAGTTGACATTGCAACAGGTTTAGGTACAGTTACTTTGAGGTTAGGAAAAGATGAAATCAAAGAATAACAAGCAATGATGACTTAAGAATAGAAGCATGCAGAGATTTCATGATGGATGACTCTTTTATTCAAACTGGTGCTTTTAAATATTTTTTGTGGAGAGCACATACTACATTATATGCTGAGAAGGTGGCACATGAGAGAAGTCTACATCAATAACTCCCAGAGAAGGTAATTCAAGCTAAGGTCAGGGAACAGATTAGAGACAAATTCAAAGAAATAACACCAGAGCAGGGTCGAGCATTGGTTCAAAAAAGTGGAGTATTGCTAATTCTTGAATGGGATATCATTGGTGTTGTGGTGTTTGACACAATAAGAAGGGCTAATAAGCCACTTCTTGCTACTAAAGAGGAGGCTACATCGGCACTCAAAGGATCAACCTTTAGTGAGGAATGGGATGCTTTGGCAATCTGGTCCCTATCCACTGGCTCTAAAAATCCAATTGTTGCAGAACCGTCTGACTTCAATGATCACTTGGTTGTGAGGAGAGTTGCTAACACCCTAGCATTGGAAGCTGTTGATATGGTCGTGAATGTTACCAAATTCACTAGAGCAACTATTGAAGATTTGACCAAGGACCGGGATACTCTGAGAGGCCAATATAATGACATTATTATTGAATATAATAAGAGTCAACAAAAGGTGGCAAAGTTAGAAACTGAATTGGCTTTATTGATGCAACAAATGGATACCATGAGATCTCAAAGGCAAGCCAGTTCTAGCCACACTGTTTCGGACCCACCAATAGATCAGTCTCAACCTCTTGCACAAGCATAGTCTTTGGTTATTGTTCCATATAATATGCAACAAGTGCCTATCGCTATTGAGAGGGATACTAGCCCTGGAGGGGGCCTTTCTAGGGAGAAACTGATTCATCAGGTTGAAGAATATAAGGAGATGGTAAAGAAAATCTGGGATGCAACAGGGAGAAGCAATTCAGTGATAGTGGACATTGTTTTGAAACATTTAAATAGAAGGGTCAAGAGTAAGCTAAACAATGTTAATGGAAATTATTTCCTAATGTTGCAAGCACTAAAAATGTTTCCAAGGGATAAATAATTGGCCATCCCATTGCTAAAAAAATGGAGCCCTAGAATGGAAAAGTTGAAATTCATGGCAGCAGGTGCAAAACAGCATGGTGATAAATATCCTACTGTTATAGCAACATATCAATTGGTCAAGGGAATTGTTGAGCAAAAGTTTCAGGGATTTGTCGCCCCTATGGAATCCAAGATCAAATTGTTGAAAGATGTGTATGATGGAAATGACTTCACCCCATTGCCTCATATTTTACATAGTCAGGATGAAGTCAAACCCCTGCAGGTTTGGAAGGAGAAAATGAACAATATAATGATGTCTCAAACACATAAGATATGCAAAAATGATAACATCCGCATGCTAGAGAATACATTGGAAAAGTTGTCTTTTGTTATAAGTTTCTTAGAGAACTTTGATAAAAAGGCCACATCGATAATGGTAAAGTATGCTCCCTATCGAAACAAGGTTGATCAGGTTGTGGCTTTCTAGTGGCCTTCCGAGGAGGAGTTTGAATTATGGAAAAAGGTGTTCACTAATGAACTAGAATTATGAATTTTATAGTCAAGAATTGCAACGTGGTCATGTATAATACAGGTCTGGCCTTAGATATTGTATTCTAAAATTGCATTCTCCTTTTGACTCCAAGTTCATGGTGTTGAGGTGGAGTTAATACTATAACGGTTAAGCATGCCTTCGATGTATGGAGAGCAGCCTTTGGAGCAATGTTTTCTTTCCTCCTTATCAACTAATGATGATTTTTGTCTTATGCTCTCCACTCACCTAATAGAATTGTAATTGAATTAGGATTTAGCGGTCCATTCACAAATGGACATGTGTACTCTCCAACCCGAAGCTTGTTGGATCCCTTGTTTTATAAAAGAGAATTCTGGGCCAAGAGAGGGTTCTGTTGAAATATCCAAAATACGAGAAATAAGAGTCTAGTGATACAGAGAGTATGAATTGTAAGTCCAAGTTTTAAATTTTTGAGTCGAATTGGAGAACTTTGTTAATCATGGGGTTTTTGAGCATGTTTGTATCAAACTCGTGAATATTTAGAGATTATTTTCTCTCCTATTGTGTTATGTTACATGGATTATTAATGAAATATCGATCCAAGATGATTTTCATTGATCTTCATTTGTTTTTTACTGTGAATTATGTTTAACTATAGCTCTGGTTCAAAGGATCGGTTAAATGCTTCAATTAATCAATAATTTCATGTAATATAAAAAATAGGATTCATAAAGAAGTAATAAACTTAGGTATAGATATATGGATTATAATGCAATTCATAATAGGTAATAAGTGTTCAAAATTAAATTTACCATGTAGTTTAGTTTTCTCTTTTGACTCCATGTGTTGGGATATGGCACTGGAATTTTGATTACATTTTATTCTCGCATGTTTTGTGTTATGGCCACAGGATATTTTACATAATCATTTCCTATCAAGTTACTTAAGTTGAGTTCACGATTCTCTATTAATTGGACATGAGCCTGTTTGAGGAATAGCCAATTTCTTAAAGGATTTCATCCATTAACAATAATTTGGGATCTATTTTTTGCTTACCTGTGCGCAAGTGAATCATTTAAATGCTATATGTTAAGAGCATAGGTTAGGGAATACCCTCGTGGATTTTACAAAGTCCGAAGTGTAGGAGAATTAGACATATTGCTATTCTTGTTAAGTTGGCCATACTGTTCCTAGTCTTTATTATTGAATGCGGTGAGTTCATAGGAGCTTCTAGGAAACACGTGTGGTTTGAAGTAAAAAATGCCAACAGAATGGCGACTCTGTTGGGGAACTATCAGATGAAAGGTCTCTAGTGCAGAACTGGTTTTGTCATAGTCATTTTTTATAATATACTTGGTTTACATTGTGTTCCTAATTTTTCATATTCAGCGTATGCATCTAGTTTTCCTAAGTTTTGTGTCAGTGTGTCAAGTAATGTTCAAAATCTTGTCTAAAGTCACGAGTGCAAAAGAAAAGTGCAATCACTACATAATTCCTAATATTTTGGGTGGTGACTTTGATATCTTGAACACAACTATTCATACAAAGTACAAACAGCAACGTGCAAAGGAGAGTCCTCATACACCAAATACCATGAAGAAGACTAGAAACTATGCAAAAAATAACTCAGAGCCAATGCTAGAGCTCGAACCGAGATAGGACAAGAAATGGGTAAAAATAAATTATACCCTAAGTAAGTATGTTTCATCTCCTATCGTCTCTTCTCCTACTTTGAATGTTGAAATAAATAGTTCTTTTATTGGTGGAGATTCCTCAGAAGTTGTTATGTCTCAAATGGATCATGGTAGTTTTCCTTTTGAAATGGCTCGAGAAGTTGAAGCTGATATGTCCAAAGAGGAGGAATGATGGGGATTTTGGGAACAAGACAAGCAATTCCCAGAAGCTACAACACCTGGTACTATGTCTTTTTTTACTGTACAAAATTTCAAACCATGAGGGACCTCTCTGAATGAGGAAACGCCTTTGTTTCAAGATGAAGAAAAAGCAGAGCAACCTTACTATACTCCTGATCCAAGTGAGATAGGAGATATCCTTGAGAATGAAACAGATATAGACGAGGATATGCAAACCTTAATTAAAGAAGAAAAGAGCTTTCAGGCAGTAGAGGATAATAGGGATAGAATAAGAAGAGAGAATCTAGAGAGATTCTGAGCTAAGCAGTCTGAAAGGAATGCCCAGAAAAAGAAAGTTGAAAAGATGAGGGAAGAAGCAACCAAGAGAAAAACCTTTGAGGAAAAGGTGGCTAAAGAAGCTACTGATAGGGCTCAAGAAGTCTCTAAAGTAGCAATCTCTATTGGAACTTTTGCTACTCCCACATATACCCCTTCCATATCAGCCACCAAAACGTCAAATCCATTTGTTGGATCTTAGAAGACAACCTTTGTAGACCATGGGAAAGCTCAGGTTGACCAACCTCAAAAGAGTGCTTACAATTTTCCAAATTATAGAAGCCATCTTAATACTAGTGATGAAACAAATAATGAAATTAATCTTAGACCATCGAATTTTCCTCAAAATCTTGAGGTCGTAAGATTGCAACTAATAAATGATCAGTTGCAGGTTGATCTGAGAAAAGCCAAAATAGAAGCTGCTAATGTCGAGATGGAAAGAAAGATAGCCTTCTTAAAGATATCTATACCCACTCCCCAAGCTTCTAGTTCAGGAAAGAGCGAGAATGAGTCGTTGAGAAAGAATTCTGAGAAGCAAATTCGTAAAGGTGGGGGTGGTGGTGGTGGAGGTGGTCATAAAACCCTCAACTCTTACTCTGAGGATGAAAAGGCAAGCACTGGCAAGGATAGACAGCAAGGTAGTGGTGACAAGGGTAAACAGGGGGATGATAAGAAAGATATTGAGCAACACAGTACCCCCAGAAGTGGACGTGGTGGAGGAGCTCCCCAAATTGATAGATACAGACAATTGTGTTTTGGAAATATTTGAGGAAATCCTAATCCAGTTCCAGATAATGCACGAAAGCATCTCCCAAAATTCACTGGTAATAATTCTTTTAGTGGGGAAGACCATTTGAAAGCTTTTCAAGCCTTTGTTGAAGACTTTGAAATATGGGATGATGATGTAGCAATGAAATACTTTATGCAATCACTAGTTGAAGATGCTAGGGATCGGTATAGAGGGTTACCTGATACTAGTATTGACTCCAGGGATACTTTTTGTAGAGTGTTTAGGGAACAATACGGGGGGGGATCAAACTAACCCCATATTTAAATTAAATTATTTTAATAACACTACCAAGGGGCATAATGAATTGGTTATTGAATTTAATGCTTGTTTCCAAAAGGCTATGACAAGAGTTCCTGCATATTTGAGGCCTAATGAGAGTGCATGTTTAGTTGTGTATTATAATGCTTATGATGCTAAAATATGTTATTTATTAAGAGATAAAGATCCTCAAAATTTGAGGCAAGAATATAAGATGGTGATGAACATTGAAAATAATAGAAGAGCTTCTGGTAAAGTAGGGAGAAGGGAAGATCCTAAAACTTTTAAAGGTACCAAGAATCAGATTGAAAAGGTTGCTAAACCTACGGCTGCTAATGAAAAGATAGATCAAGTCCTTACCTTGCTGCAGAAACAAGTAAAAAATGACAAGCCTCATTTTCAAAGAAATGATGGGCCTCCCAGGCTACAGGATTATCCCTATAATACAGATTGGAATAATGGAAAACCTCTGCAAGGAAACTAGAGAAACAATCAAATTATGCCTAATCCTTTACAAAAGCATTCTCTGAATGCCAAGGAAAAATTTAACTTGGTGTGAAGTATGTGGAATGCCTCACTCTTCACAACAGTGTGTAGTAGCACAAAATATGGTAGAATCTCAGGATGATCAAGGAGATGCTCAACCTCCCCAGGATCAGGATACAATGACAAATGTATTATTAGGACCATCTGATCTAACCTATGATGATTATACCTCAAATGATGAGCCTTGTGGCATGGATGTTGATGTTCAGAGACAACATAATGATGTTCACCGTCAACAAGTGTTCCTGAATGAAGGAGACAATGATGACTGCTTTGTGAATGAATTGGAAGTGGATAACACTGTTTTAAGAAGACCTTCCGATGAAGAAATTGAAAAATACATTGTTGCCTTAGTTGCAAGGGCAAGGAATAACATACAATTGAGAAACAGAACTGTTCTAGGTGATTCAGGTAAGCCTTGCAGCCTGTTCATAAAAGAAAAGGATGTAACTGGAACAAATGTCAATTTGGAGGCTAAGAATGTCATTTCAAAGCCTAAGGAAATAAGGGAGCCTTGGATATGGGCAAAGAAATTCGATACGACCAATACAAAGAATGAAACTATACCCCAAAATATCAAGGACAACAAGCAGCACTCCTCTAATGATGAAATTCTCAAAGAAAAAGAAAAGGTAATTTTTGAAATCACAAATTTTCCTAAATTACCAAAGTAAACTTCAATAGATATGTTTCAAGTACTTTCACAAGTTAGGGTTAATGTTCCTTTCTTGGAAATTATGTGTATAGATGAACATAAGGATAAGACTATTGCACTTATTAACAATATTCCTAAAAGTGGAAAAACTAAAGCGGTTTCTGATCAAGTGGAATCAAAAGAGGATCAAGAAAAGCAAAAAAGTGTGGAAGAAAATATTACAGAAAGTCCCCAAATATACTTAGGTACCACTATTACTGCTAATCCCAACCATTTCAATCCTTTTTTCTTAAGTCTGATTATTGATGGGAAAATGTTGAGAAATTGCATGATCGATTCAGGAGCATCTAACAATGTGATGCTAGTAAAAATAATGCATGCAATGGGATTAAAAGTGGACAGTACATATGGTAAATTCTATGCAATGGATTCTAGGGAAGTACCTATTATAGGTATTATAAATAGTGTTCCATATAGACTAGTAGCATTTCGTGAGAAAGAGTTACACATGAGTGTTACGATGGTGGATATTCCACCTACTTATGGCATGCTCTTATCCCGGCCTTAGAGTGCTTCAATGGGTGGGAGTATACAATGTGATATATCTTTTGCTACATTTTCCATTGAACAGAAAGATGTCAAGGTAGATAGGGAAAAAAGAGCCCCTCACATGATTGAAAATGTGGAAGAATCACCAAAACCTATTAGAATTAACTTTGTCGAAACTAGTCTAGAAAACTTCTGAGTTGAGGAAGATAAAACAAAATAAATCCAATCTGCACCTATTGAAAAGGAAGTATTGAAGATGTCATCAGATGGTGATTTATGGAAAATGCATTTCGATGGAGCTTGTTCCAAAGATGGCACAGGAGCAAGAATTTTCTTTACTTCCCCACAAGGTAAAACATTTAAATATTCTTTCTTGTTGCAATTTGCTTGTACCAACAATTTTGTTGAGTATGAAGCTCTCATACTCGGTCTGAAGATAGTTTCAAATCATGGTATTATAGAATTAAAAAAATTGGGAGATTCTGAGTTAGTTGTGTCCCAGATTAGATCCCGCTTTGTAGCTAAAGATAAAAGACTTAGGCAATATAGAAATGCAGTATGGGATACTATAGAGGAATTTAGTGTTTTTGGTATAGAATGGATTGAAAGAGGAAAAAATGCTAAAGTTGACTTGTTAGCAAATATAGTTGTCAAATTGGATGATGTCACTTTTGGTGGCATCTCACAAATAGAAGTAGAGACCAGGCCTACAATACCTGATAATATTTGTAACTGGAAAGTGTTTGATGATGACACAGACATACTAGAATTCTTGCATTGTGTGGATCAGTATGAGAGCCAAGAAATTGATTTTGGCTCATTTGTAACAGAAATTGATGGGAAGGAGACCCTATTTGGGAATGAAGTGATCTAGCTCAAAACTAACACCATCCTTAGGGGTCTTGTTGCACTTGAAAGGGTATTTTATGGCCTTTATATGTCAAATACTAAGCAAACACCATCTCATAAAGATGATCTAGAAGAAGTAAACTTAGGAACAGAAAGTGCTCCTAAGAATGTTTATGTTGGAAAGAAAATGAAGCCACATGTTAGAAACATGTTGACTACCCTGCTTAGGAAATATAGACATGTTTTTGCTTGGTCCTATGAAGAACTTAAAGCATATAGGGAGGACTTATTCCAGCATTAGATCCCATTGAAACCTAATATAAAGCCTTTCAAGAAAAAACAAAGATCGATTAACCCTACCCTGGAACCCAAAATGCAGGAAGAACTTGCTAAACTAGGGGAGGCAGGAATCATCAAACCAATTAGACACTCATCTTGGGTCTCTAACTTGGTACCTATTAGAAAAAAAAATGGAGATATCAGGTTATGTGTTGATTTTAGAAACTTGAATGTTGCTTCTTTGAAAGATAATTACCCATTGCCTAATATGGAGGCTATGTTACAAAAGGTTACAAGATGTGAATTGTTATCTATGATGGATGGATTCTCCAGGTACAACCAAGTAATGGTTAAAGAGTCTGAGCAATTCAAGACTACTTTCACCACACCATGGGGAACATATGTGTATGTAAGAATGCCATTTGGATTAATGAATGTTGGAGCAACTTTTTAGAGGGCTATAAATCTATCCTTTGCTGATTTCATTGATTTGTTCCTTGCCATTTACCAAGATGATCTTACTACCCATAGCAAAAGTGAGGAGGATCATTGTCCTCACTTAGAGAAAAAAATTATCAGATCTCTGGAATATGGGATATCTTTAAATCCTAGGAAATGTTCCTTTGGGGTAAAAGAAGGAAAATTGTTGGGGCATCTAGCTTCAAAAGATGGGGTGTGGATTGATCGAGAAAGGGTCACTGCTATTGATATAATTATGCAGCCAAGAAATGTAAAAGGCATCCAATATTTCTTTGGATAGATAATTTTTTTAAGAAGATTTGTCACAAATTTTGTTGAGATTGTCCGCCCAATATCAAATATGTTGAAGAAAGGAGAAAAGATAATATGGACAGGAGAACCATTCAAGGCTTTCCAGGCTATCAAAGATGCAATTAAGCAAGCCCCTATCCTCAAGTCATTGGATTATTCAAAACCATTCCAGCTGTTTACTTTTGCCTCTTTTCACACTATAGCTGGTGTGTTGTTGCAGAAAAAAAATAATGGCTTTGAGCAGCCAATTGCATTCTTCAGTAAATCATTGCAGGCTACAGAATTGAAATATGACATATCTGGAAAGCAGGCATATGCCTTGGTAAAAGTAGTTAATAATTTCAAACCTTATATAATGGGAGCAACTGTTGTGGCATATGTACAACAGCAGCAGTTAAAGATATTTTCACCCAGCAAGAGACTATGGGAAGAAGATGCAGATGGATAAATATAATCCAAGAGTTTAACATTGACATACAGATTACCAAGCTTGTAAGAGGTCAGGGTCTAGCTAAATTAATGGCTGAGGAAAATCTGGAGGTAAATCAAATAAATCAGGTGGAGCAACAGAACATTGTGCCTATTTGTGATATGAAAACTTGTGGTTGGCATAGGAGGATTGTTGAGTATTTACAGACGATGCAATGTCCTGAAGGTATGCCCCTTACAGAGAAAATAACTCTCAAACTGAAAGCAATTAGATATGTCATTATTGAGGGTGAGCTCTAGTGGAGGAACTCTAAAGTTATTATACTCAAATGTGTGGATGGAGACCAAGCTGAATATTTACTGATAGAAATGCATAAAAGAGCTTCTGGAGGCCATTATATGGCTAAGACAATGGCTCACAAAATTCTAAGAGCACGTGATTGTGATTTCAGGTGTGCAGATGGGATTTAATAAGAATACTCTGAGTGATAGTAAGAGAAGGATGGTTGGTGCAAGACACTAACAGTTGATGCAAAGCATCAGCAATTTAAATCCATTAGTTGAAGACTGTTTGCTAAGAAATTCATTTTATATGTTTGACTCCATGGCCCAGAAATGGCATTGATCTTTTATGCAGTTTTGTGCATCTTACAAAGAAAATTAATTGCAAAATCATTTTTAATCTTAATTTTTAGTTGGTTATGTATCTTGCTTTCCAATGGCTAAGAGAGGTTTGAGTTACTGAAAATTTAGCCAAGTTTGAAGTTGTCAATGCTTCCCTTAGTGTATTTTCATTGGCAATTATCTGCTTTAAAAAGCAATGTCAGTAAATGAGTGTTTTAAGATTTGAACATTGTTTTGGCTTACCCACCTTGGTCCTGTAGAGCTAGAAGTGTAGGAGATTTCAATCTTTGACTAAATCTTGTTAGTTGGCCACTAGCCTTTGTGGTTATTTAATATAGAAGTTGGCTACCTCTTATAGAATTACAAATCCTAGTTGGGTTGTATTTTTAAAACACCAACAGAAGGTTTGGTGGATATGTATTGTTTATGAAACAAGATGTGATTCCATGTTGTGGAGGATATGATATGGATGAAAGAATGGGTGTTAGAACTAAACCGGAGTGGATAAAGGTAGAGGAACCCATTTTATAGGTGTTATCGGTTCATGGATAGCTTGAATGGGGGTGATAAACTCTTGTGGGGGATTGTAATCATGACATGAAGATAAAGGGGTGCTTTGATCTTGACTTAAGGTAGGATCATGGGATGGGATGGATGGTATCATTTGATCTTGGTTATAAGATGGAAGGGGCTCATGACATGGAGATGAAGGGATGCTTCGATCTTGACTTAGAGGAAGGGGATCATTGCATGGAATAGAAGTTAGACTTTGATCTTGATTTAGAGAGGGATCATGAGATGGAAGGGTATCATGTGATGGAGTGGGTGTTACATCTTGATCTTGATTGGGAGGGGTATCATGAGATGTATTGGGTGTGACATCTTGATCTTCATTGGGAGGGGTATCATTAGATGGGGTAATGAATGGAAAATTTTGTTCTTGTGATGGACTAGGGTCATGCCATGGAGGTGGTATAATAGGATCATGATATGAGGTGGATATGCTTGGATCATCAAATGGGTTGGCTATGGTATGATTATGAGATGGTAGGGATTCATTAGATGAGGTGGAAGGGAATGACTCTTGTGTAGGTTTGACATGTTTTGGATGGTCAACAACATGGAGACATGATGGAGGTTGACTTGGGCTCAATGGGGAGATTCTTGAATAGGCTCAAGGGGGATACTACATGATGGGGTTGTAATAATGGGCATGGTGTTTGAAGACTCTTTGGTAGGTGAATGGGTGGATTCAGGTAATGTCAAAGGTTTAGTTTTGAAATTTTTGAATTTAGGGTGAGGATTTGATGGAGAATTGAAAGGCTCTTGATTTTTTTGCCAAGGTGGACTTGGGTTCCTATGTTCTTCTTGTGATATGGGTGGATATGTTGATGTAGCATTGACATGATAGGTAGATGGGTTAGGTTGGCATGATGATGAAGGTGACACATAGAATTTATATTGAATTTTTTGAGGTTGAAATGGTGTTTGGACTTGATGTTGTGTGTGTAAGATTTGACAAGTGGCCATGAGGTAGTGTGCTTGCACTATGAGATTTTGTATTTCAAGTGATTGGTTTGTTTGAAGTTGATATTTTTGGATGAGGTCTTGGAGCTCGTGTATATTTCATTGGTCTAAGGGTTGTGGTGCTTGATAAAGTAATTGGATGAGGTCCTAGAATTGGGGTACTAGGTCTTCTAATGTTGGCATGGTGTAAAATGATGTCAATTGAATTAAAGAGATAAGGATGATTAGGATATAATGTGGGATGACAAGATTGGATGATTTGGATGATGTGGCAAGTGTTTATTGGAAGTTTGACTTGGGCAATATCAAACACAAGATCTCACATGTAAATGAATGAACACACACACCAAACACAATGATAAATTTATCTTTCAATATTAAATGAACTATGATTAAACAAACACTCGAATACACAACAACAAGGCTAATGATGTTCAAATGGGTATGGCCAATTAGGTTTTGAACTAGGATGCACAAGGTTGACTAGGGATGATTTGAAAGAAAATCCTACCACACAGCCAGGAGAAAGGGGTAACCCACCTTTCACTTTCACTTCCCAAAGGTATAAAGTTCTTTGGGGCTTAGCCAAGAGTGACAAGACTTTAACTCCTAAACAGGCGTGTCTTTCGATTCACACTTTGATTGAGGTCATCCCTATGGGTGATGAAATCCCCTAGCAGGCCTCCTATGAAGGGTTTGACAAAAGCAAATCAAGTGATGTGTTTTTGATCACACACGCACTTGATTCATACTTGCACTTGTTAATTTCCCTTTAGAAAATTGAAATGTGTGGAAAACAGGTCAAGCACTTGTTCTTTTTAGATCCCAAATCCAAATGTGATGAAAGACACTTGTTCATTTTAACCCAATTTCAATGATGTGAATGCAAGCAATGTTTATTTTAAGCCCAAAATTCAAATGTGTTAGCAAACAAGATTAAGAGATGAAAGATGGAATGCGTGCACCTGATTATTCGCTTTCCAAGTTGATGTTGTGACTGATCCAAATACTTTTCCAAATCCTTATATACCCTTGAAAGTCACCAAGACAAAAAGAAATGCAAACTTACAGACCAAAGTGAGGTTAGGTCAAAAACATGCAATCTGTTAAAAAAAAATTAAACTAAATAAAAAAAATCTAAATTAATTAGAAATTAGAAATCTAATCTAAATTAAAAAATTAGAATCTAAATTAAATCAAAAATTAGAATCTAAACTAAATTAGAAAAACAAAAACTAAACTAAATTGAAAAACTTAAATTAGAAATTAAATTACGAAACTTAAAATCTAAATTAAATTAGAAATCTAAACTAATAATCTAATTAAAATATCTAAATTTCTGATTAAAAATTAATTAAAATATAATTAAAAGCTAAATTAAAAATCCATAATCTAATCAAAACATAAAAATCTTTAAAAAAAAAATTAAAAGCTAATTTAAAAGCTCATAAAATAAAATCTAATCTAAGAAACTAAAATAAATCTAAATTAATGTGTAATTTACAAAAACTAAAGTCTAATTAAAAAAGATCCTAATTAAAGATCTAAAAAAGATTCTAATTAAAGATCTAAAATCTACAACATGATTTTGAAATAAGGTTTCCCCTACAAAATAGTTGAAAGGTAAAAAAGAAAATGGGGAGGAAGAATGATGGTTTATGAAAATGGAGAGGATGATAAGAATGATGGAACTTATGAAAATGGACATTATGTATTTCTTTCACAAAATGAATATGGAAGATAGAGATGATGGCATCATTCTTGAATTCACAAAGAAATTGTACAGTGAGGTGGAGAAAGAAGGTCGAAGCTATCGGATGAACCACCTAATGCAAAAGCTTTGAATATAAATTGGAGAGTTGCAGCAAAATATTATGGCATGTACATTGTATGTAAAATAATCTGAGACAAATATAAACATGACAATCCACAAAACTTTTTGAATGGGTTATCCAATTTGTTAGCCAAATTAATCACTTGTTGTGTGAAATATTTGAGTAAGATCAGCCTCTTGGTTAGATTCTCAGCTTCTATGGTTTGAATCTTCTTGCAAAATTCAGAGCAAAATAGCATCAAATTATGGATTAAACAATGCTAACAATTATCAGTAATCCAATCATATCAAACCAAACATGCAGCCGCAAAATCAAGAGATTCTTCCTACAAAAACCCCAAGAAAAATATAGGATCGAATGCACAATTATCAGTGATCAAATCATATCAGAGGGGTTCACCAATCTAGATAGGGAATAATCTTAAATCTGAAATCTTATTAGATTCAAATTCAAATTTTCACCATCCTCAATGCAGTTACTTGTAAAACACACACACATGCAAGATGAATAATCTAATCTAAACAAACATGCATATTACCAGGGATTCATTCCATTGTTCTTCTCAATATCGCATAAGAATGCATGATTTCGAAGGATTTGACTATTGAAGGAATGTTGATTGCTCAATATTGCAACATAACAATAAGGGTGGAGGTGATAGATGGAATATTGAAGAATGATTTTGACAGAGTGAGGGTATTGGAAGAAATGAATCCAAAATGGCTTCTGAGAGGTTGCATTTATAGAGTTTGGACGTGGATGGAGAAGAAGATTTGATAAGATTTGTTTTTTGCTCTATTTGATCAAGGAGGAAATAAAACAAGACGAGATAAGATAGAAAGATTTTGATTTTTTGTTTTAAAGGAATTAAATCCTTAAAAAGATGAGAAGGATAATTGATGAATTATCTAATTAAATTAATCAATTAGATAGACATGAGTTTTAATTTTAGAAAGAAAGCGAGAAGATATTTAAAGATTTATATAATTAATATTTGATTTATGACTTCATTAATTAAATAATATAATTAATAAATTATTTAATTAACATTAGAAGAATGGAGGGATTATGAATGGAAATGATTTAATTAATTAAATTATTATATTATATTATTTAACATCAAAAGAATTGAGGGATTATGAGTGAAATTAGTCAAATAAATGAGATTTATTTAACTAATTAGATGATGACATGGATACCCAAGGAAAAACATGCTACAAGATGTATAAATGATGTAATGTTGTGACAAAGTATTGTAAGAGGACATTTTTGGGTGTCTATAGTAACTATGAAAAACATAATTATGGTAGGATTGTAAATGATTCAATGCATTGAGATTTCTTTTGTCTAGTAACTCTAGAGAAAGATGAATGTGCAAGAGACGGGTGTCATGATAGACTTGGATGATTAGTTAACTGGATGCATGGATCAGGAGTTTGTTGTTTTAGTTAACTCGCTTAGAAGAATATAAATATAATTAAATAAATGAACTTATTTAATTTCATGTACATGAGGGAGAGATATATTTAGGAAATAAATAAAATATTAATATTATTTATTTTTAGTAGAATTAAAGATAGAAAAATTAATTTAATTAAATTATTTAATGTGTTTGATTATCGAGGAAATACTAGCTAATTAAATAATTAAAATTATTTAATTATAGTGGATATGAAGAATTAATAGATGAATTAGTTAAATAATTAAATAATAATAATTAATGTGATTGGAGGAATTTGATAAATTTTAATTTAAAATTTTAAAATTTATTTTACCAATGTGAATGGAAGAAATTTAAAAAATTAATTAAATAATTAAAAAATATTCAATTAATGTGAAGAAGAAAATTTGATGAATTAATTAAATAACTAAAAATCATTTAACTAATATAAAGAGGAAAATTTGATGAATTTTAATTAAATAATTAAAAATAATAATAATTACTGTTGGTGATGGAAAATTAAGCATACTTGATCTATTGGAGTATAGTTGAGCTCATATCCTAATGTAACATATTGCCCTTTCTCTTCATATGTCATCATGTTGTGCAAGAAGAGCACCTAAAGCAACTATGGTGGCAAAGAAATATAATAGAAAAAAATCTTTGGATTGTTGGCATCAATACTAGCTACATGAAGTGAGATAGTATTTCAACTATTGGAACACACAAGTGTTGATATATCCCATCCCATTAAAATGTGACGCTCTTGTGTAGAAGATGTGAGAAAATATGACACTTGTCTACCAATTGGGCAATGAAACATCAGATTGATTGGAGTTTACTGTGGAGACTACATAATTATTTTAGATTAGTAAGTGAAGTGCATTCAAACTATTGCTTTTACTTTGGCTAGGTAAAAATTGATGTCTTTGAAAGAAATAATGTACCCCAACCCTAAAGTCACAACAAAAATATACTTCGTTGAATTTAGCCTCACTTGATAAAATTTTCTATCCTATCAAAGATTTTTCAAGTACATTCAAGTGGCCTTCTCTTGTGATGAACTTCTCTAATAGATCATCTACGTAATATTCTATGATATTGTGAAATAGGTCATGAAATATCACTATCATTACTTTTTGGTATGTGGCTCTAGCATATTTTATGCCAAAAGGCATCACTTTCTAGCAGTATGTTCCCCAAGGACATGTGAAGGTTGTTTTTTTGTTAATCCTTAGGGGCAATGCATATTTGGTTGTATCTTAAAAAATCATCAATTAAGGAAAGTATTTTATGACCATCCATTAAACCTACAATGATGTCTATATTGGGTAATGGGAAGTCATCTTTTGGGTAGGATTTATTCAATCTCTGAAGTGTATACATATGTGAATTCACCCAATAACTTTAGCCACTAGGACAAAATTAGATACTAATTTTGGATAATCAATGGGCCAAATGAATCTAACATTTAACAACTTATGTAGCTCAACTTTGACCAATAATACTATTTGGGGATGTATATTACGAAGTTTTCATTTTATCAATTTTGCATCTACAAAAAATGTTAAGTGATGAACTACCAAAGAAGGATCAATTTCAAGCATGTTTGCATAAGACCATGTTAGGATTAGAAGGTAGATATCTAACAAGTTAAATGCAGATTTGATCAATAAAAAGGAGAAATAAAACACTCAGAAAATTATAGCAGAAACAAGACAACATGGAGAATTTAACGTGGTTCACCCAATCTGGGCTACATCCACAAAACTATAGCCATCCAATGATTTTATTATCTAGTGCAAAACATATTACAATATCATGAATAATTCCATGCTACAACTCCCCATCCCAACTGCTTATAACAAGCTTTTAGAAGCTTCCAGAAATTAGTGTTTACAAAGTCAGTTTTTTTCATTATCAGTGATGAAGTGAAAAAAAGTGAAAAAAAAAAATCTCAGGGGTTGCCGCCCCCGCCCGAGGCCCGGCCCAGTCCTGGACCCCAACAATGATACATGAAGAATGTACAGTACTAAAGAGTGTACGGTATAGCATGACCAGTCGCCACATACCAACAAACCAATTAAATTTTATATTATGTCTTTGGAAAATTTATATGAATTCATTTTTCTCCTAAGGTGATAGTGATGCTATGAAAATGTGATCTTGGGATTATGTGTTGTACCAATATTTATTTCTTGTGATTCCTCAACCAATATTGGAGATATCTCTTGATATTTAGAAATGGTGGGAAGGTCAAATCTTCCATCCTCAAGCATCTTAGAGAGGTTTTCACTTTCGGATGCATCCTTTATTTTGATTTGATGGCTTCGTATTACAATTTTCACTTAAGGTATTGTCTTATTATTTTTATTTCTTTACTTTGAAATAAAGATAAATTTAAAATTTAAGGAAAGTTATAGAATTTTCAATTTTCAAAGTTTTTATCCAAAAGTATTCATAAATTGTCAATATTACAAGAAGATAAGTAATACCAACTGACCCAATTAATGTATTCTTCATTATAAAAATATTATTCAAAAAACAGAACTAAAAGAATCTTTTCCTTTCTTATAAATTTTCTCATCCATTTATTTGCATTTAGCTTTCTCAAAACTTGCTATTTTATATATATTTTTATATTTAATTTTTTGATTTTTTTTTATTCACTTTAACTATTCATTCTTCGTTGGAAGAAAATTAAATTGGAGTTTTTGCATTTCAATCTTTATGAGGATTAAATAAATGTAAAAAAATGGATTTCAGTAACATGAAAACCACATTTGTCCAACACTAAATTCATTGTATTTGATCTTCACTTGGATCTATTGATGGAGGGATTTCAATACCTTTTCTCTTTGAAAGCCTTTATTTCATTGTTTCTTCTTCCAGACAGTCTACCAGCAATAAGTGCCCATCTACATACATTTTTAGACAGCAAAAATCATTTCTTTTACTCTGGTATCTATAATTCAATATGATTGGCTTTTCTAGCAGATGGGTTATATTTTTTTATGTAATAGTGGGCTACTATATTAGATAACTTGATTTATTGTTAAGCAAATCTATTTTGATTGTAACATCCATTGCCAACATGACTCTTCCACTACCATCCTACCTGCCAGCATTAGTTTGATTGTAACAGCCATTGTGGCCAGCATTGCTTTCAGTACTGTCATTTTTTGCGTGAAGAGTTTTTGTTGTCACTGTAAAACATCTCTTGACACTAGCTTATCTATCTTAATATATTAAGATATATATATTATACACCGAGAGATATCATTATCTCTACGTATTTTTTTTCTTTTTTTCTTTTTAAAATTTGAAAAATACGCCTCGATAATGATATCTCTCGACGTATAATATATATCTTAATATATTAAGATAGATAAGCTAGTAGTATTCGTGGCGTGCGTAACACATTGAATAAATTAGTATATTTATTAGGGTTATGATTAGAGTTAGCATTTAGGATTAGGGTTTATATCATGATTTGGGTTAGCATTATGGTTAGGGTTTGGTTTAGATTTATTATTATGATTAGGGTTAGGTTTTAGTGTTAAGGTTGGGTTTATGGTCATAGTGTGAGAATTATGTTAGGGTTAGGGGTAGAATTATGGTTATGGTTAGGGTTTGGATTATAATTATAACAGGTTTCAAGTTAGGAATACGACTTTGGTTAGTGTTAAGGGTAGGGTTAGAATGATTATTAAGGTTTGGATTGGAATTATAATTAGGGGTAGCATAAGGATTTATATTTGGTCAAGGTTATGGTTTGGGTTAGGGTTAGTGTCAAGGTTAGGATTAAGGTTAAGATTAGCATTATGGTTAGGATTTGGTTTACGATTATGATTATGTGAGGGTTAGGGTTTAGACTTATGATTAGGGTTATAGTTAGTGTTAGGGTTTAGTGTTAAGGTTTAGTGTTATACATTGAATAAATTAATATAATTAGGGTTATGATTAGGGTTACAATTTATATCATATTTAGGGTTAGCATTAGGGTTAAAATTTATATCATGGTCAGGGTTAGCATTATATTGAGGTTTAACCATTTAGGATTAGGGTTTAGCATTTAGTTTTATGATTATGGTTAGGGTTAGGGTTTAGGCTTATGGTTAGGGTTATAGTTACAACAACAAACTTAACCCTAACCATATCCCTAATTAATTCCTAATTTAATCTTAATCCTTACCATAATTTTAACCCTAACCCTAATCTTAATTGAATTCTAACCCCAATCCTAAGCCTTACCCCAAACTTTATCCTAGAACCCTTACCCTAATTGAATATCAATTGAACCATAACCTGACACCCTAATTGAATCTTAGTCCCAATTAAATCCTAACCCTCACACTAATTAATCATCTAACACTAAACCTAACCCTTACACAAACCCTAACACTAATCTTAATTTATAACTCATAACTCTAACCCTAATATAAATCTAACCCTAACTCTATGAAAATTCAACCTTAATTAAGCTTGATCCCTAACTCTAAGCCTAACCTATTGAATCTCAACCCTAATTGAAACCAAACCACAATCCAAACCATAATTAAACCCTAACCCTAACTAGACTTTGACCTAACTTTAATCCTAATTATAACCATAATTGAACTCTAATTGAATCCTAATTGAAGTGTAATCCTAACTGATCCCTAATCCTAATTAATCCTTGACCCTAACCCCTAATTGTCATCTTGATCTAGATCTTCAGTCATCGAAACCCTCCAAGCTTTATCTTAGAATTTTTATTGAACCCTAACCTAATTTAATCCTAATCCTAATCATATCCATCTCTTTCTATATACATATATATGGGTGATCCCACAATAGTAGTTTACAATTTTTGGGCAAACTGGACACTGCAATTATTATTTTTAACTAAATCTTCACTTTCGGGCTCTTGTAGCAGCTAAACCGTGAGGAATTTGAAAATGATGCAAACTAGAGTCTCATCAAATTTTGTCTCTAGATTCTAAAAATATTTTTTTCAAAATTTTTGGAATCAGATTGCACTTTTTTTTCCATCTCCCATGAAAACTAGTTTTTTTCAGAAAACAGCATTTTTAAAAAGTGACGCTCACCGTATACAACATAACTTTTTTTGTATGAAGGATAAAATTCTAATTTTTTCGAATTTATATTTGTAACTATGGTATCTATCACTTTCATTTGGTCTTATAGTTTTTTATTGAATATTTTTTCCTTAATCAAGTTTAAAAGTCAAACCAATTGCAATTCAGACATAGGCGGACTGTATACAACATAACTTTTTCTGTATGAATCAAAATTCAATTTTATTTTTTTTAATGGATCAAGGACATCAATACCCAGCCTTAGCATATTTTTAAAAATTTTATTTTGATAATCTATTATATTTCCACATGTGCAGACCAGAGATTTTGATTTTCAGTGAAAAACCTATGTTTAATAAAACTAAAAAATAAAATACATAATAAAAGCAAATCATATTAAAATTATATTCAACAGATAGCTCATTCCGAGGACTATCATTATCTAGTTGGGTTTGTGAATTTTTCTGCATTTTCATTTTCAAATTGAGCTTCGAACGACAATTTTTTACAAAAAAAATCATTTTTTTTTAGGAGATAGGGGAAAAAGGGTGTTCGACCGAACCTACTTTAAGGGGTTAAGGGGTTCGGCCAAACCTACTTTAAGGGGTTCGTCCGAACCTATTTACATAAAAATAAGAAAAAAATTTCACGGGGTCCAAGAAAATGACGAGGTTTTTTCAAAAAAAATCCTTATTAAAGGGGGTTCGCTCGAACCCTAGTTCACTCGAACCCCTTTATTTTAATATTTCCGCTCACATCTCAAAGGGGTTCAAGCGAACAATTTGGTTCGGCCAAACCCCTTCACTTTGTGTAGAGGGAAAAAATGACTTTTCCCTTCCTCCACAAAAGTGTTCACCACTTATGTGGGTTGACCCATATCTCCCTCTCCTCTAGGGAGATATACATATATATCCCCCTCTTTGTATATATACATATTTATATCTCCATCTCTCTCTAGTATATATATATATATCCTAATTTATTACATTTGTAACTCTCTTTATATATATCTCCCTCTCTCTACCTCTATATATAACTTCCTATATCTTTCTATCCCTCCATAGATCTCCCTCTCTTTGTATCCCCTCTTTATATCTCTATTTCTCTCTCCCTCTCTCTCCATATCCATCTTCATCTCTATCTCTATCTTCCTCTCTACCTCTACCTACATATCTCTCATTCTTTCCCCTATATCTTTTATAATCTCTCTCTCTCCCTATCACTCTCTCTTTCTATATCTCTCTACTTCTCTATTCTCTCTCTATTTCTCCCCCTCTCACTCTCCATATATATATATATATATATCCCCCTCTATCTATATCTCAATATCTCTCCCTCACTCACACACACACACTCCCTATTTCTCCCTCCCTATATTTATCTCTATATATTTCTCTCTCTCAAACACAAACTCCCTATTTTCCCCTCCCCATATCTACCTCTCCCCCCTTTATCTCCATCTCTCCCTCTATATATTTATTGCTTCGTCTTTGTCTTTCACTCTCTATATCTCATCCCCTTTATCTTTCCCAAGTTGTATCTATCTCTCCATATGTCATTTTATATCCCTATCTCTCCCTCTTTCTATCTCTATCTCTCCCTCTCTCCCCCTTTCTCCCTATCACTCCTTTCTATATCTTTATACTTCTCTCTCCTATCTCTATTTTTCTCCTTCATCTCCCTCCCTCTCCATATATTTATACATAACTATCTCCCCCTCTCTTATACATACACACACACACACTCCTTGTTTCTCCCTCCCTATCTCTACCTCTATCTATATATCTATCTCTCTACCTCTCTATCTCTATCTCTCCATATTTCTTCTTTCATCACTACCTCTATCTCTATCTTATTATCTCTACATGTCTCTCTACCCCTATATCTTTACATCTCTACCTCTTATATATTACTCCATATATCTTTGTCTTTTTATCCCCCCTCATTATCTCCCTATCTCTCCATCTCTATATATTTACATCTTCCATCTTTATCTATCCCTTTATCCTCTCTATATTTATCTCCCTCTCCTCTCCATATCCCTCTCCTCCATCTCCATCTCCATCTCCATCTCCATTTTCATTTCCCTCTCCTCCATCTCCATCTCCATTTTCATTTCCATCTGTATCTCTATATCCTTACCCCTTTGTCTCTCTCTTGCTCTTCCCCCTATATCTCTCCCTCTTTCCATGTCTACCTCTCCCTCTCTCCCTATTTGAAGCATAACATGAGCCTATTCATAATGGAGCTTGATTATCTTCTTGATTTAGATGTTTTGTTTTAGTTGTGTGTGGATCCTTCTAAGTGGATGCATAATTTATTTGAATTTGTCACCTTTCTATTGAAATTTGGGACCTCTATTGCACAAACATCATTTTCTAAATGGACTACCAATTGACCTCATGTTTACTGCACAAATTTATTAAAAAAATAGACCAAATGTTTCCCTAATTTAACCCTAATTGAACCCTAACTCTTATCTTAACTATTAACCTAATTAAACTTTAACCTTAATTAAACCCTAACCATAATTGAAATCAAACCCTAATTCAAGTTAAACCCTAACCCTAACCTAATCTTAATCATAACCCTAATTTAATATAAACCCTAAACTTAAGCCTAAATGAACCCTAACCTAATCTTAATCATAAACCTAATTTAATATAAACCCTAAACTTAAGCCTAAATGAACCCTAACGATAACCTTACTTTAACCCTAATTGTAATTAAATATTAATCCTAACCTTAGTTAAACCATAACCCTAATTGAATATAAACCCTAACTGTATCCCTAATTAATTCCTAATTAAATCTTAATCCTTACCATAATTGTAACCCTAACCCTAATCCTAATTGAATTCTAACCCCAATCCTATGCCTTACCCTAACCCTAAATTTAAGTTGCATGGGCATGATGATATTTTATGTTTAAGTATCTTTCTTATAGTTTGGCATAAGTTGATGGTACATATTATACAATGTATATTGATAAAATAGACCCACATTTTAATGATATATTTATGTGACTGGCCTTCTTTAATACAAAATGGTATTATTTATGATGATAGTTCTTTTACATGTCTATTTTTTATAAAAAAATATCAATTGACGTGTCTAGTAATTTACTATAAGCTAGTTTAAATAAACATGTTTTTCATCTATCAAAATTGATAATTGAATATATGGTAAATAAAGATCTCGAATTTGTGATCCGTCATCAAAAAAATTATTCAATTTTTTTGAAATTGAGTATTCTTTAATTGAGAAATTACTAAATAATTAAATTGAACATGACTATTTAAGATTGGATTTTCCATTGAGAAATAATCCTTTTGAGCTCCTTTTCATAGTAGTGGCATTGAACCATTCATTATTTGAGGAAGCTTTTTACCGAAAAAATATAAGAAATTAGTTTTTAATATAGCTTCTTCCCATCTTCTATCAACCCCGTGTTGATTATTTTCCAAGAGGCTAAGTTATAATTTGATTGAGTCAACGCCATAGTATTTTAATGATTTTCCAATAAAGTTTCCAGGTTAGCATCAAAGGGATTTTTGGTGGTTATTGATGCTCTGAATCCAATAGTAGCCATGCTATCTTCAATTATGGTGAGTGGTAAAGGGCAGGCCATGTTCACATGTTAAACTTATTGCTTTCTTCCTCCTGAATTCAATACACTATCCAACATATTTATGTTCAGTTGCACCATGATATTGGCTCTTGTATTTTTAAAAATCCAGACGTAAAGGCATGAAAAAGGTGCATGAATTGTTCGATAGGGGTGCTCTTAAAACTATGGTCTCAAGGAATACAACGATTATAAAATATGCACAAGGAGTGTTGACTGTTATATCAAGTTTAAGAATAGAGAAATAAAAAGCAACTGACTGATCCATTGGCATATAGATTCCGAACAAACAAAACACTTATTGAAACCATGGCAGGTGACTATTGTTCGTGTTCATGACCATAGGCAGGCTTCGTGATGAAATTGTAATTCTGCCAGACATGAATGAACACTCGGCGCATCCAAAACGTTGGCCTAAAATCCCTAATCCCTTAATCACCTATCGCCCTTGGTTTTCCTTCTATCGCCTTGCTCTGTCTGACTTCTCCTCTCACCACATTCATCAATCTCCTCATATGGCTGCGGCTGCTTTGGTAGCTACATTATGAAAAAATGTTGAAGTATAGGCAAGGAATGTGAACTATCTTACAGAATGCAAAGTGATTCCCTGGACTGCACCTAGATGGCCGTCACAAACCCTAACCTCTTCTAATCGCGCCTCCAGGTCTCTGTGTGACACTCGATGTCAATGACCACCTTGCTCCTCCACATACAAAAGGCTTGTAGCTAGTCTACAAATTAAGCGTTGCATGGAGGCTTTATAGAAAAAGCAGTATTTTAGTCTACAAATTGAGCGTTGCATGGAGGCTTTATAGAAAAATCAGTATTTGAATCGATTCGTTTTCACTATAGTCTGATGATAAACAGCCCCATCGACAGACATCCGGTCTCCGGTATATAAAAGATGATTGTTTGGGTCCATCTTTTGTTCCAAATGCAGCAGAAAAGGATCCAAAGGGGTTATCGATTACCTGTGTGCCTCTTCCTCTTCCTCTTACTGGTAGAAGACGAAACAATTCTTTTTGTTAAGACGGTTACTTCTGCTGGCCTCTTATAGGGGGCGTGTTTCTATTATAAGGTTACGCCTCTCGATGTAATAATTATTAAGTTATATTTCTTGATTTGAATTAATTAAATTTGAAAGTAATTATCAATGATTATCAACATTTGTTTAAACATAAGTTGCATACAAATTGAGTTATTTGGTCATTTTCTTTATAGGAATATCTACCTGTAGAAATTTTTAGACAAATAAGTTTATTTGTAGATAAGGTTTGTTTTGGTTAAGTATTCTATACACAATTCCTAGAACAACTTAAAATTCTTAACTACACATACAGTGCAAGCACCATCCAAGAAATTATGATTCCTTGATTGATAAATTAAATGTATCACATCTAGGTTAATGAGTTTCTTAATAATGGATATGTTGATCTGTTGAACCGAATGCATGTCCGTCCGCCCTCCGCCCCCACACCCCTATGCATCAATTTATTGGACAAAGATGGAGTTAGAAAAAATGTACCCAATTATTAAGTGATCATTAAGAAAATATACTCCTATCTATTATAATTCATTATTAGTGCACATATGACTATAAGTTAATATTTAAGATTGGGGCATATATGTTAAATTAATAGGTTTAATCATTCTTCTACAATGTCATAGATTTGAGTGGGAATATGAATAAACTTATTTGAATATTAAATTTTGAAAGAATTAATATTTGTAGAAGAAATACATTTTAAGTTTGGTTGTCAAGCTTAATGTAAACTCCCTTTATAATCTCATTTAAAGGTGTGTACTACAAAATTATCCATGAAATTATAAATTACAAATTCCCCTTATTCTATGGTTTAAACAATGTATCAATCACTTCATGAAATAATATTATACATAATAATGGTTTCATTTTGCTTTCATGTATGTCTTATTAAATATTAAAAAATACATTGACAAACATACACACATATATGTGTTTGTATGTGTATATAGATATATGTATGTATATTTATAAATGGATATATGTATATAAATAAATATATATATCCACAATAACCAACCCTAGAAAGAAGCCCCTTTCCCATTTGTTGCAGTGAACTTGTCAAACCATAATGGAATAATTCAAGATGAAAATCTAGTTACAACAAAAGGTTTAGCAGGGAAATATTACAGCCCTACATTTTGCACTGTGAGAGAGCTATGGAAGAAATGTTTACAAGGAATTGGTCATCAGAGCTATAGGTATGGTATGGTGGCTGCCTACACCACTCCACCAAAGTCATAAATGGACTCCATAGCTTTAATATTTCAATCCTTGTGGCATTAACAAACCTCAAGACTTAAGTGTAGACACATAAAAATATCCTCATAATCATTTTTAAATCATTTCACATTTCATTCAATTATCCATATATTATAACCATTTATTCATAAGCATTTATAGGCATCTATAAGCATTATTCATAAAATCATTTGATCATTTATCATTTACCATCTAAGAATAAATCACTAAAATATCATTAAAACATTTAATAATCTTTCCATTTATCCATTCATCTCATATTCATATTTTATGCATTTCCATTCAAATATTATACTCATAAAACCCATGTCCGTAATCATTTCATTAAAACCATTTTCATAATAATTTATCCACCATAAAAATATTAATACATTAATTCATTTAAAATATCATAAATATTAAATCATTCATTTACCACCTACATGCATTTATCCATTTCAATCTTTTATCTTACCCATCTCATGCATGTGGGATATTTCCCTCTTTGCAAATATTTTATCCCACATTCCCTCTTCAAACTCTCTCCATCCTCAAGGAACTCCTATTTAAATAGGACTCTCTTCTCATTTTTGGGAGACACGAATTTGGAATGCTTTTTCCCAATCACCATAGCCTTTTGCTGCATTTTGTGCCCACAAAAATCTGAGAGCAAATGCATAAAATAAGATCTTGGTGAAAAGGAGACAATGGAGTTATGTTCTTTTTAAGTGCAGATTTTGATTTCTTTTAAGCAAGTTTGTGATCTTAGTGTAGTTGCATGTTTTTGCTGATTTGCATTTAAATTAGAATTACTCTATTGATGTGGGTTGAAATGATGGTTCTTACTCCATAGAATCATACATTTTTCTGGCTCTACAAATGGTGAACCTGACGTATTGTTGCATTCTAACCAATCACGTTTTTGGCATTCGCTTGAAAATTTCTGATATACACCAATACTTTTTTCTTTAAAGTTTTTGATATTTTATTGTGTGGTAATTTGTGTTTACAACTGCATATGTTGATGGTATTAGCCACTGTCATAGTGAATCTGGCCTGAAAACTTTTTTTCAGCAAAATCCATTTTGGACATGGCCTTCATTACTGGCTTTGCATGAGACTCCATCAGTTTGAAATGCCTCTGTCAAACAGTCCACGTGCCTTTTCTAAGCTTCTATGCTTGAGTATTGTCTAAGATTTTGTGTTTTCACTCATTCATATAGGCTGTAACTTTCATTTGACAAAATCTCGAGAATCTCACAGATGTGTAGCAGTGATTGGCTCTGATAACGCCTTGCAGGCCCTTTGCAACATCAATATTGCAACAGAAAAGCCCTGCATGCAAATAGGCGTTACATGCAGTAGGAACAGTTTTAAATAAATGAAAAACAAAAGGCTTATTCAATGCACAATATATGAGAGCGCTGTGTGCCAGATTTATTTTTATGCCATCTTTAGTATTTGCAATTAGTTTCTACTTAGTTTGATTCTCAGAATTTAAATAGGGAGGTGTTTGGTTTATCAAGCATTGGCAATGAAATAGATTATAATATAAATTCGACTTATAAGACTTACTTTGAAACAAATCAAAATTATGTGAAATACTTTGAAACAACTGTGAGCTGATTCAGAAGTTTAAGATTTTATTCCAATACTTTTACACGGTCATCATCTCTTTGAGCGATTTTCTTTCATTCCATATTTTCATTGCCCAGCTGCTACTCACTGTGTTCAGGTTTTTTTCAAACACCAGATTTTCAGCCAAAACATTTTTAGCGATTTTTGACAGCTACTTCCAACCTCTGACGATTTTTTTATGGCTTCTTTATGAACTTTGGCAGCATCAAACACAAAATAAGTAGTCAATGAAAGCATCCCTTGACATGAGAGAATAAAAGAATCGATGAAGTCTTTATGTGGAGAATAACATAGATTAGTTTTAATTTAAATCTAAATTTGATTTAGTTTAGCTTTAGTTTTACGTTCAGATTTTAATTTTAGTTTAAATTTTAGTTTGATTAATATACTATAACTAGATTTAGCCTAATATTAACTGAGCTTAATTTAGGAATGTAGATTTAGTTTAGATTTTTTTTTCTCTCATTTAATTTTCTTAATCTAGTATAATTTTAAATTTAGTTTTAGCTTTTAATTTTAATTTAATTTTTTTTAAATTTAGTTTTTTGTTTTTTAATTTAGATTTTTTTTAGATTGGATTAACATTCTAATTCAGATTTGTTTTTTTTAAGATTTAAATTTTTAATTTTGATTCTAATGTAGCTTTTTAGCTTTTAAACATAGATTTAGTTTTTATTTTTATTTTTATTTAGATTTGATTTCTAATTCAGCGTTAACTTATGATTTTAGATTTAATTTAAATTAGGATTATTTTAGTTAGAATTTATTTCATTTTAGATTTACTTTAATTTTTAATTTAATTTAGATTTTAGTTTGTAATTAATTTAGTTTTACTTTTAATTTTAATTTAGTTATATTTTAAGAATTAGATTAAGATTTAATATTAGTTTTTTATTTAGTCTTTAATTTTGGATTAATCTTAGATTTAATTTTAACCTTAGAATTAATTTTTAGATTTTAATTTATGAATTTGTATTGTTGGTTATGTTTTTGATTTATCTTAATGGGGGCTAATTTAATTCTTTTGTGGCTTGTGCAGGACGTTTTGTCGAAGATTGAAAATCAAAACATACGCTTGTCGAAGAAAGGAGGCATGAAACTACTAATGAGATTGGGATGCAGGACGTTTGTCGAAGATATGATTTTGAAACCAATTGTCTTTTAGATTAGAATACACTTCAATTGGTGAATTAAAAATGAACAATTGTCTTTTCTCACATAGGCTTAACTAGGGGTTCAATGAACACTATTTGCTATGCTTGAAGGTGGTAGGTGATTATGCTCTCACCTTGTGAAAACTAGGTGATCAGAAAGCCAGACCCATCTATTTTATGTGTCGCCCCGATTCAATAATTGAAGTATCCTCTCCCCTTGCACACTTGTGCAATCCTGGGTGCAAGAGAAACAATTATTGACTCTAGAACTTGGGCCTGCCTTGGTGGGAAAAAGTACTCACCCCAAGGCGACTCAGAC
>CM021105.1:364022043-364149404 GCA_007115665.2 Sequoiadendron giganteum | reverse complement strand
AACCGGATTGGACGGGTGAGAATCTGTTTTGTTTGTTTCCCTTGTGAATTCCCCCTCTGAGAGTAGGGAACCTTAGCAACTATAATGGGTGGGTGGGGACGGGGTGGGATCGAACAAATTCTCTAGCAACGGGGTGGGTCCTCCTGAGCCTCCCTAGCCCGATTAGCTGAGAAACCAGCTCAATGGGTGGATGAGTATCAGGGATGGTGGGGCCCCTGGAATCTATCATTGCCTAAATAAACTACAAGACCAATAGATCAGAGGTGAATTAGAGGGGCTAGGCTACCTTCTTAGTCGATTAGCTTAGATAGCTCCATGGGCTAGTGATTTGGATCTTTGGCTCATAAATGCTTTGACCAATTTGATTTCAACTTTTCCAATGTTCGAATCACCACATAAGTTGGAGGATATATATCAAGATTTATTCCTGAAGCAAGATGCAAATATCTGCCCCTAGTGTCTAGCAATGTATGGAAGGCCATGGGTGGATTCTTGGATAGATGGATGGATGGATGGGTATGGATCATCTTGCAATAAGATAAGGTGTTCGAATAGAGGATGCTCATTCGGATAATGTTTGAAGGCTCAAATAGCATTGGGTAGGATAGGAACAATGAAAATGACCCATGTCAAGATGTTTACCATTAAGCAAGCGTAAAGTGTGCACCAAACCTTCATCAAGATCAAGATAAGGTAGATAGATGGTAATGGGTTGGATAAATGGTTCATGGATGAACAGATGATATGGCTGGAATGTTGGCTTTATTATGGATGTGATAAGATGCTTTCTCCTAAAATGGCGCACGTAGATGCTTGATTCTAAACATGATGCCTGTTTTCCAGGTTTTCATCATGGTACCTGTCCAAAGCGCCACTAAAGTGGTTTTCACTAGAGGACGATTTTTTCTCTATTGTTTTCAATCCTTTTTCTAATTTTTTTGGATTTTTGTATTTTTGTATTTTTGTATTTTATTTTAGTTTTCCATGTCTACAATTTGAAATAATATATCCATCTAAAATTTATGATTAAATATAAAGGATGAATGTTATGAAATGTAATGAGATCATTTTTGTTTGAACATTGGTTAATGATACTAATGAAACTCTGCAAGTGCAAGTGTGTGAATGTAGGAACGGGTTGAAGAATGAGAACATGGTTGAGGTAGAGTATTTAGCCAGATGATAATTGGTAAGCTTGATGGAATATGGATTGCACACACCACTGAAGAATCATAGTATTTGCATATGAAAAATGAATTTGATGTGAATGTTTTGTGCTTGTTCAGTATAACTTGTATATTTAATGCTCATTTTATGCCTCTAAATTCAAAATAAAAGATGAATACATATAAAAATAAGCACATATATAGATATATACACACAACTAATTATAAAATTATTAAATATATAATTTAAAATTGAAAGAACATGATGTTTCTTCCTCCACTTTATGAAGGATTTTTTTTTTAAAATACAAGAATATATATATATATACATATGTATATATCTATGTATATATATACATATACATATATGTAAACATAGAGATATGAGAATGAGAAGAAATAAATGAATGCTTTTAATTAAATATCTTCTATAAAATATGCTATGAGCCATGATAGGCTGTTTTTTTTGTTTTTCAAATTTGAAAATGGAAAAGAAATATGGAGGGGGCCTCTCACAACCCTTGCAGAAATAAAGATCTTGGAAACAAAAAATCAAGGGTGGATCATGAAGAGGAAGGAGTGGGAAATTAAACACACTCCCAATATGGAAAAACCAATGATTTCTGGAAATAGAAGGGAATCATACTCAAAGAGGAGGTTCGGCGAAAAAGCAAGAAAGGGAGCTTTGGCAGAAAAAGTAGGGGAGGTGGTTGAATTTTCTATTATGTTTGATCGACCTTTTAGCACAAGTTTGAGATATTGTTTTCTATTGATTTGGTACTTGTTTTAGTTAAACAGTAGATTTTTTATTGCCTCAAAGTTGGCTTGTGAACTTCGGCCTCTTCGTTCTGAGCAATCCACCATTGTGTTTCTTTTGTCTTAGTACTGCTCTGTGCCTCAGTGATGGCCAATCATGCATCCATTTTTACTTTCCTTTGGCAAAGGATTATATTGTTTCCCCATCGTTAAACCGGGGAAAATCCCAATTATATTTTCTTGAATAGTAGCCCTATACTGGCTATTTTTTAGGATCGATAATGGTTATCCTCATAACCTCTAGCTGTGTAAAGGTGGTAAATGTATAGATTCAAATGTGGGTTTGATAGTCGTGAACCCTCTTTTAATTTGTGGTTGCATGCATTCAAAATCTCTTTTCAATATGATAGCTATCAGTTCACTGCCATTGTCTAACCAAATTATTTTAGTATGAATTCTTTCGCTATTAGTGGATACCCAAAACAATGCATTTTATTATCACTTCATTGATAATGTGAATTTATTTTATTTTATTATGATTCAGTTCACTGTTAGTATGAACCCAACTCAATGTATTATGTTATCAATTCATTGTTATTAAAAATCAGATTTCATTACGATATGTAATCATTTCACTGTCAATGTGAAACCCGATATCACAACGTTATGTTATCGATTCTCTGATAATTTGAAACCAGATTTCATAGTGTTATGTCATTGTTTGTTGTTAATATGAGCCCGAACTTATTGTATTTGAACCATTTCACCATGGTTGTGAAACCTAATTACATAATATAATGATATCGTTTCACTGTTTATGTGAAACTCGATATCATTATGTTATGTTATCGCTTCTGGGTTATTTAGAAACCAGATTTCATGGTGGTATGTAAACATTTCACTGATAATGTGAAACCCAAACCATGGTAATTTGACACTGTCTCATAGTTAATATGAGACCCAGTCTTGTTATGATATGTTATCGAATCACTTAAAATGTGAGTTTGATTCTTATTGAATGTTATCATTTTGTTGTTACTATATGAAGCTTGAGCTCTTATTAAGGACAACCTATTTCTTATTCTTTGTGAATCCGACTTCATGTCGTTCAATGTTCTTCCTTCAATGAGTTAGAAACTCTTGACATGTCTATTGAATAAACATTACCTTGACATTATAGTTCTGAAACATAACAAATGTAGTATTATGTCATTCAATGTTGTTATTACAAGAAAAATCTTATGTATTCTTTGTGCAAAATTTTATGATAACTTATCAGTATTTCTAGAATAGAGTATTATTTGTGGAAACTATGAAACTGCATGTTCAATTCAAATCATGTGTTTAAAAATTGGGTTATGGTGAAAGATATTGCTTATTTTCTGTTCTTTCAAAGGAAATGGATTTTTGTTCTTATTTTAAAAGGTTTATACACATGCTTATTACTGTAACGAAGGCCATATATGTGTATATACATAAACTAATTATGTATATAAACATACATGGGATATACCTTAATTGAATATTGAAAGTTTCATTCCAAGTAGGATAAAGTAAGGAATGCTTGTATTTGGTATGCTAATGCATTGTGAAGAAATATGCATAAACATATCATTTATTTGATAAATGTAGAACATGTTACAATGTCTGATTTTTTGATGTATAATGTACAAAAGTAGTAAATCAGGATAGATTACTTTAAAACTATTGAATCCGAGATAACCAAAGAAAAACATATGTATACGATGTTTACAGAATGATCTGATTAAATAACATGAAAGGATTGGTTAGAATAAAATTTTACAAATCAGATTGCATGTTTGCAACTTAATGTTTAAAGGGAAGGGATGTTTCCTTTGTATGTAGAAAGTTACCTTCCAGGACGGGTGCTAAAAATGGATTAATAGAGAGTATAGGTTTTGATTTTTCAAAAATATCATTTTGTAGCTATATACAACATATGCTTGGCCAAGCATTTGTAGCCCATAACATTGAATGGACTAATTTTATAATGTAACTCTCTATCATTTCCTAATATTGATCTTGCATGTTTTGATGGATAAGAAATGCTTGCAATTATGTTAGGAGCACTCTAGATTCCACCTTGCATATTGTTTTCTCTTGCTAAATATTCTGTGCAGGGTCGGGTATTCTTCAAGTTAGGAAGAATTCTGGGGAAGTGTAGATTCGTGGTTGGGTGGAAAAGCGCCTAAACCATGTTCTCATCCACTAGATGTGGCAAGCTTGGAAAGAAATCAGATATAATTTCCATCTTTGACTATTGTACTTGTACTACTTGATGTAAAAATTGAATTGACTAAGTGGAAATGATAACCTAGTCAAACTATGTAACCGATCAAATTGAAATTTGGAAATGAATATAAATTATTATTTGAACATGTGCTATGATAGAAAATAGCTATTGGATTTATGTTCTTTAATTTATTATTCATAATGTCAAAATTGATTTATTGGTGTTAATTAAGTACGACCCATTGCAGTCCCATCAAGTTGGACTACCCCTTTCTTGAAGGGTTGATACTCAATACCTAATTTATCTGCAATCTGTTTGGGCATAATGCAACTACTAGCCCCTGATTCAATCATACAATTATGAACCAACTTATCTCCTATGATTAATGACGCATAAAATTGTGGTGGGTTGACCTCCTTGTTTGGTTGTTCCTTGCTATTTTGGGGGGTATTGGTAAGTACAACTTTATCTTTTTTACTCGATAGATCCTTTGATACACCCACATCCGATAGGGTAGCTTGCAACAAGTCCCTTTTTCCCAAGATAGACAAAGAGTCCCACATATACATGTTAACATTAACCTTCTTCATATGCTCAAGAATATTGAAAGGGAAAACATTTACCTTTTGTTGAGGTTTTGTAATAATAGTATCTCCTTGCAAGTGGTTTGATTGAGGCTGGGTTCCAAGTTGAATCTTTTGTTGGACTTGTGTTACATGTGGTATAGATGGGCTAAAAATTCTTGATCTGGTCTAAGGGCTTGATGAGAATCCTTTCTCACCGATTGCACTATTTCCATAGCTCTTTTCTTGCTTCTTGTGTTAGCTACTATAGATTTATGATCTTGGTTAACCCCACAAAACTCTTCTCCTTTCTAGATCAAGAGTGTGGTATCACTTGGAAACTTCTCTTTTTGTTGTAAGGGCATTTCATCTAATGAATTTTTTTGTAAACTAGGCACATTTTACACCATTAAGGCTTGACTGATCACCTCATTTGAAAAAGTAGACTAGTTATGGGGTTGATTACAAGGAAAGAACCACTCATATTCTTGAGCAAGGTTATTTTGTGTAGGTACTAATTCTTTGGATGTGCTTGTTGTATTTGGATTATATGCTTGAAAGGGTCTTAGGTTAAGGGATTACCTTTTGCCTTGATTATTTTCTTGATAGGGTAACTTATTTGATTGGTTTGGTTGGTAAGGCATTTGATTTGGGGGTTGGTAAGGTTTGTAATTTTGAAATTTTTAATTTTTTATGTTTACCAACTCATTACCAAATGTTTGGAGGAGGCCTTTTATCTCTTGTAGCTCAAGAGACTATGCTGGGGAAACCTTTTCTTGTGTAGGAGAAGTTGGTAGAGGGGCTATTTGTCGCATTTGCATAGGTGTAGTTTGTGGAATTTTAGGAAATATAGGCATATGAGGTCTTAGGGAATTTTTTCTGGATTGGATGAGGCTATTCTTAGATCTTACTGCTACCTCATATGCATTAGGAAGTGTATGTGCACCCATGGATTGTATCATTACAGAAATTTCACTATTGAAATCCCTCAAAAATTATAGCAAATCATGTTGAGTTGAAGGTCTTACCAGTGGTGGGATTCTATCCCAAGTCTTTTGAAAGCAAAAAATGAAGTATGTCATGTGCTTGTGGGGAGCTCTTTTGATAGTCGTCAACTGCTCCACTGGAGACAAGTGGTCTAATTTGTCTTCAAACTGCTTACAAAGGCTATCTCCTAGCCAATCCCATGAGGTGATTGAATTGAATGCCAACCTTATGAACCATTGTAATTATTTTCCTCTGAACAAGGCAACCAAGAGTAAGAGCAATATTTTCTTCCATAATATTATGGACTGCACATAGTGAGGCCACATCTCTAATGTGTTCAACGGGGGTAGTTTGGTCTTCTCTATCAAAAAATGGGAAGCTTTTCAAAGCATCCATAGGAATGCCATCATGTTGTTGTAAATTAATTGGACTACCCCCATTAGAAAGCACAAAAGGTTCATTTCTAGCCATACATAATAGCTTCCTTTGTGTTTGAGTAGCAGGTATTTTAACTTGAAACATCTACCCAATGGTGGTGTAGATTAGGCTCTAGGAGGACTTATGCCTCTATTTCTCCTAACAAGTGACAAAGACTATCTAGCATTTCTTCTTCTTCTAGAACCAAGATGGTAAAGATGGCAGTTGAGTATATTGATAGTTACCTCTAGAAGAAGCTCAGGTATGAATTCTAGGCATGAATGCATGGGTCTACTTTGTAACTAGATGTTGTCCCTAGCATCTGAGTCACCAACTTGATGTAGAATCCTTCTATGAATGTAAATTTTCCAGGTACTTGTTTGTGTGCCTCTTCAAGGCTAAATTATTGAGAGCAACACCATTCTCTCAATAATGGTGAAATGAAATTTCTTCCTTTCCCACTAGGCATGCCAAAAACTGTTGTCACTTGGAATTGCACCCTACTAAACAAGAGGTTCAACATTCTAGTGAAACAATGGAACTAACCTCAAGGTGTGCGACCTTGCAAATGAGGTTAGATATTTGGAGAAGGCCACTTCATTTCTAAACTAGGTGCAGTGAAGGCTAGTCCAACCTAGCGTTGTAAAGCTCTATACTAACCCTAAACTATGGATTTGCAGGAGAAAAAGGGAGAAGGAGAAATATTGAAAATAAGGGAAAGGTGATGCACCAAGTTTAAGAGTGTTTCTTCCTACTGTTGATGCATAGGGTGTTAGCTAAATTATTTGAGGGGCTCACATAGTTCTTAACTTTATAATATTTACAAAGGGAACATGAAGGCTAAGATTTTGAAAGATCGAAAGGGGTAGAGGTTACCCACAATCAACACTTTTATAACTAGCTAGCACAATAATATACCATACAAAATGATAAAAATAGTGCATGCATAGATATATCAAACAATACATGGGATGCAAGCATAGAGAAGAGGTAAAATAAATGGTTTTTATTGACATAAAGGCATGGAAGCCAATTTTATAGTCACAAAATGCTAGAGTAGCATAAACCTATTAGGGAAAATCCAGAGAAGAACCCCTAAAAAGATTACAAGTTTTTCCTTTATAGTTTAGGCATAACTTAGTCGACTCCAACTAAACCCTAACCCTATCTAGGGTTAGATACTAGTGAAAAATCATCCCAATGAGAGTTGAGGCAACCAGATCATGAAAACCATGTTGAAGGATGAGACAAAGATGCACCAAGACCTGAACGCCATGCCTTTGCAATAAATTTTGTCCAAAATCCATCTAAAATGCCCCATGAATTTAGCGATTTAGACTTTGAGCAAGAAAGGAAGGAAAATAACCAACAATAATTGGGCATGGGTGCCCACGAAATCAACCACAACCATCAACAAATACAATAAATGTTGGCCTTAAGCCCCAAAATTCGAACAAGTAGGTGAGATGATTATTCAGACATCAATGGTGCCACTATGAAAAAACATGTCAAAACGTGAAATGTTGAGGCATCAGGCTTGAAAGGAACATTTGACTGATTATGAAATAAATGTCTTGGAGGCCCAAAAATGTGTCCCTGTCAGAGGTCGGCCGTCTGTCCTACCTCATACATCTTACCCCATGTCGAGAAGCAAAAGACCAAAGCCACAAATCCACAAAGACTAGAACCTATCGAGGGTCGAGCTTCGGGCTTGCATCATACTGCTTGCTATGTTGGCATTAGACTATCATACCTCAAGCATTGGGAGTACCACTTGCTACCTGCTTAAGATTGGAAGGAGGGAAATCCAAACTATGAAGTTCAAAAGCTATCCCTTGTTAGGTGTCGGGGTTGAGGTCTACCACTTACCACAAAGAAGTAAGAGGGAAGAGAGATGAGTGAATGCCAATGATCGAAAGAAGCCACCAGACATCGAGATTTGGGAGGAGGGAATACCTCCTAAGGGAAGGAGGTAAGATGAAAGGGTGAAACTCGATCCTTATAAGTCTGAAACAAAGAGACTTAAAAGGATCATGAAGGAATGAGACCTTGAGAGGGAAGCCTAAGGCTCAAAGAAGAAAATAAGTTATTAAGAAGAAGGCAAAAAGGAAGAAGTTTTTGGGGGTCATGTATCAGAAGGATGCCTTACCTCTTACCATAACAATGGTAAGATGTAAAGGGTAACCCCTACCTTCGAAGTCTAAAAACATTGACACTTAGTGATTTTTCGTGAATGAGACTTCAATGATGGGGTGACAGGAAGAATGACTTCTAATTATGAAGAAAATAAGGGGTAAAGAGGATTCCCTATCCTCGTCGTCTGAAAGGCTGACACTCAGTTATCTTTTGAAGAGCTCATACCGGGGGTCGGGAGTCGGAGGATAGGCTTACCCCTATCCTCGTCGTCTGAAAGGCTGACACTCAGTTATCTTTTGAAGAGCTCATACCGGGGGTCGGGAGTCGGAGGATAGGCTTACCTCCTATCTTAACAAAGGTAAGGGGTAAGGGGGAAGGCCAAAGTTTGATCCTTGAAAGATCAACACTTAGTTGATTTTCAGAAGGAAGGAAAGGTGGTAGAGGGAAAGGGTTAAGTCTGATGGGTGAAACCCAAAAAGCTAAGGAGAGAAATGGAAAGAAAGGGAAAGAAAGGAGAAGAAATGGGAAAAGACCAATCAACAACCCAAAACTTGACACTTAGCCAATTTTAGGACCGACCCATGTGAGATCTCTCACATTGGTTTTCAATAAGGGGTCATAAATGAAATGGCAACAAGTACACACCTTATAAACGTAGTGTGTGTTTTCTCATCTGCCACTCCTTTTTATGGATACACACCTTGTAGAACTAGTGTGTCTTTCTCATTTTTCCTTGGGGCTCACCTAGTGTATATCAGACTGCACTAGCCCTTGTGAGCATTTTTTTTTGGACAAACAACTTAGGCTTGACCCATCCCTTTTGGACAAATAACTGAGGCTTGATCTATCTTTTATTTTTTCCTTTTTGTATTAGCTTTGACATTATTTGCTTGTGTATCTTGTCTTGCTACACATATCTTAAATTAAGGTGTGTCCCTTTGTCCTTATGTTGGTTTACCATGGGATATTAGATCTTGGGGGCTTGGCCACCTCCTTTATCTTTATCATCCTATCTCTGTAACATTTGTACACTTGGACCCTTCTTGATGCATATTTGTCTACTTTAGTGTGAGTTTGAGCGTAAGTTTATTTTCTCACTAAAGTGGGGGCTAAATATAATGTAGGAAATTGTATACCTTTAAAATTTCACATTATGTTTAGGTCCCTTAATTTATTGGACTTAATTAAGCTTTTAATTTGCCAAATTATGTATTTTAAAGCCTTATTTTTCTTGTTTTATGAAAGGGGAACTAATATTAAACAAATGTAATTAAAATTTAATTCACCTTGGAGCATGTGTGTCTTGGAATCATAGGCCAGGACCCATTCTCCCATGGATGATTGGGTCCCCTTTAAGTTCCAAGATCCATTTTAAAATATGTTCTTAGTGGCATTTTAATGATTCAAATTCAATTTGCAAGTGTCGGCTTTTGGAATCTAATTTTTGGGAAATTAGATAAATACCTATAAATACATAATATTTTTATCAATTCAAATCTAATAATTAAGAAGTTATATGACCAAAAATTCATATGAAAAATAATTATTTTCAAGAGAATTTAAGAGCAGATTTATTGGTCATTTGCTACAAAATTCAAGATCATAACATCATGTTCAATCTTATGTGTGTTCATGTCATCTTGTGAAGGCTAATATGCATTGTTGATCTTAAAGCATCCAAGAATTTCAAGTATCCAAATCTATCAATCAAAGCAAGATCTAGTTCATTGGAGAGATGTGTTTGTATTTAGTCCTCTAAGGGAAACCATTGAAGGGTGGTGAGTTGTAGCAAGCATTGTTCATTCATCATTTCCTTCTCATTTTTCATTTATCTTTCTATCAAGGTTTGATTACCAAACTTGGCGTTCGACTAAGCCAAAGCAACACTCAAAAAAAATATTTGTTCCTCTTTGTGTGTGTAGATCATAGGTTGAAGAAAGATTGAAGAGATCTCAAAGGAGCAATTTTGCATTATTAAACAAGTTGTCATCATTGTTGTCAGGTCATAGAAACTAAGTTGTAGAATTTATTTTTGTCACTCTGATAGTGGGACCTATGTTAAATAGAAGCCAAGATCTAGCATCAGAGGACTATCAAAATTTATTTTGGAAGCCCTACCCAAGACCCACTCACCCAAGGGAAAACCTTTCCTTTAGTAGGTCTCAAAATTAGCTTTAGGTGATAGGTACATGACATCAAACCCTTCTCAAATCTGCCTGAAAACTATCATTTCAGTTTCTATAATTTTGGTAATTTGTATTTCATGTATTAGGTCTTATTGTTCAATTATTTTGAGTGTTTCAAATCATTTCAATTTAATTCTAGATCTTTCCGACTATCCCAAGGACTAATACCTAGATCTGATTGACTCACCACTGAAGTTTAAAGTCAATATTTAATCCTTTTGATATTTTTATAATGAAATACCTAGGAAAGAAACCTATTGTGATCCTTAAAGTTCTATAACACATTTTAGAACCTTTGGGGATCCCTTTCCCCACATTTTAGTATGGTATTACATGAATTTCTAGATGTATGATTGATTTTTTTAGCCAAAAGTTTGTAAAATTTGTGCAAAGCTTTGCATACTATCTTTTCAATATAATAAAGTAAATATATGGGTATGCTTAAGGATTAATAAGTAGACTCTCTTAATATTATACAACTATCTATTATATTTTTAAATGAATGTGTAGATCCTATCTTTCCTATGAATTTTGAAAGGCATAGCCATTTGTGGTGACTTGATTAGGTCATTATCTTGTTTCAGCTATTGCATCTTTGGTTAAATATAGAGACCATGTTTCCCAATGGATAAATACACTAGTCTATGATTAGATTTCTCTCATATCACCTGCAACACGCTCCAAACAAATCAACTCAAAATCATTTAAAGTTTTACTTTATGTGTGTTTTATTGTCATGTCTTAATGAATACAACTATATAAGGGCATATCATAAACTCATTCGCAAACACTGATATGGTAGATTATCTATTGATAGATTCTTAACCTTACTTGTCCAAATTCGCACATAGGTATATTGTGACACCAATATTGGAATACACTATGCAGTGGGTATAGTTTGTTGTAAGGTATTGTGTAGTGTTTCAAATAATCAATTTAGCATCTTAGGGAAACCCCTATTGGGAAAATGTGTCTCAAACTTGTAATTACATAAGGTTTACTATTGATAGGTGAGCACAAGGGTATAGGGGGTACCCCTTGTGGGGTCTAGGAGGCTCATCCCCTCAACGGGGTTCAAGGGCAGTGCCCCTAAAAGCCACATTTTATGTATATTTTATTATTATAAATTTAGACCGTTCATCATTATGTATTAGATCTAACGGTAGATATTTTGTTGTCTTGACTAGCCCTAGAAGGTAACTCTATTTTATGGGGGCATTGTATTACAATTGTGTATTGTGAAGTATTTTGAGAATCTGATAGTGGTCGTGTGGCCTCTAGATCTCTAGTTGGTGATACTTTTGTAAGAAGCTTGCTTTGCAAGTATATTTTAATATTTGTGAATAATTAATAATATATTGGGCGGCTTTTAGAGAGTGGGATTTTTCTTTTGAAAGAGTTTTCCCCACATAAATCACTATATTTTGGTATGCATGAAATTTATGTTTATTTATGTTTAAGTTTCTATAACTATTGTAAATATCTATAAATTTTTGCATTATCCTCCTCTCAAGATTAGTGTAGGAAGTTTTTCTGCTACCTTAGCTTCCTTACAAACCCCCCTTGGTTTTACAATGCTAGAAGTGAAGGAGGTCTTACCCACCTGAATCATTGGTCCTTAGCTACCCAAACTAAATATAGGTTGGTGGTAATTTTCCAAGTTTTACACCCTTTTCACCTAGAAGATTATCAAACCTTACGGATTTGGGGCCAACAACCCAAGTCACCAACAAAATTGGTGTCATTGTTAGGGACTAAAAAAAAGAATATATTTAGAGCTTTGATAACAAATTTTTTTGTAGTTGTACATTTTTTTTGGGTAAGTTTGGCATTTGGTCAACCTATGCAAGAAAAATTGGTGTCATTGCTAAAGAATTCAAAAATACATAGAAATTTATCAGATCCTTGGTCACAATATTAGTCTTCAACTATTCATTATATTTGGGTAAGTTTGGCATTCCATCAACTTACGTCAAAAAAATTGGTGCCATTGCAGGGGAGATACTTTGAAGACCTTCACAACTGGAGGAGGAATTTTTTGCAGCACATACGAATAATTTGAAAAGTTGCTATGTTGGTGAGGTGAACCTAGAATGAAAATTCATCTTTGAGGAGCTTTCTACTACTTGAATTATCTTGTCCTCTTTTGAGAGGCGGTGACTTTGTAAATGCACTTGATGAATATTGAAAAAGAGCTTAGGATCACTAAGTTTCTAGTTAGAGAAGGAAGATTTGTGATAGCTGCAATACACCTCCAAGTATTTTATGTTTTCTTGATTCAAGAAGAAAAGTTGTGTATGAAAGTTAGTAACAAGAAATTTATAGAAAAACTTTTCTCCCCTTATTTGGTGATTAGTAGCACTAAAGGAAAAGGATAAAAAGAATTTAAGAATAAAATAGTTATAGAAGGAATATGTTTTCATTTACAAATATGTATAATCATTTTGGTTCTCCCTCTACAAGTTATAGTGTTATGAAAAAAAAAATATTTATCCTCTTTATTATACCCTGCATAAGTAGTTGTAACCAACCATGAATAGTTGAAATGGATGCATATACCCTAAGGATACTTCATCAAATGTAACACATAATTTAAACCCTAAGAAGTATGAGAGGATGCATGTCTAGGGATGTTATGAGGATGAATAACCCTATTATTCATATAGCTCATCACAAAAAAAATATTCACATTCAATCATATAAGCATCCATACTTGAAAAAAAGTTAAGGATAAAGGAGCTTAAAGAGCTTGAGGCAATGTGAGTTTTGAGTCAAGACTCTACAATCACAAAGACCCCCTATTGTTATAGAAATTGGGTTTCTTCATCTCATGTTGTCTTGATTGATCCTCTTTATAAGCATCTTGAACTTTCTTGGGTCAATTGTGAAAGGAACATGATGAGAGGTTAAATCTATAGATTGATGCCTAGGTTTGATAGATATGATAAATTAGATGGGGATGCACATATTGAGGTATTTTCAGAATTCATGGAGAAGTATCAATTTGAAAATGATGACATGTGGATGAGATTTTTTGTTGTGTCATTATATGGAAAGGAAAAAAATGGTTTTTGAGCTTTCTTGAGCACTTTTTTCTTCGTGGAATCAACTTGTGATTGCATTTGAAGAGGAATATACTTTGCACTTGGACTCCACTATTCTTGTTGAGGATTTGGAAAATATCAAACGACAAGAAGGAGAATCTAACATGGAGTTCAGTCATCTATTTTTTGTTACCCTTTCCCAAATCCCAAATGATTGTTAACCTAACACACTTGCGTATATTGACATGTTTCATGAAGCCTGTGATGTTTCTCTAGGTTATAATTCTATACAAAAAGAGTTTCATTTGACAAACATGTAACAAGTATATAGATGCCTTGATATTATTGATGATTTGAGAAGGGATACAGTTGCAAAGTCATTTTCCTCAAGAATTGAGGTTATTAATGGTGAACTTGCTATTGAATAAAATGATTATTTGGAGATGGCGTCAAGTAGAAGCACAATATCAAGTGATGATTGGTTTATAGATAGGTAGATGGAGTTTTTTTTATCTATATGATAGAAATTCAAATGAAGATGATAGTGTGTGAACTTACCTCCAACTGAAGCAATCTCCATGGGTAATTATAATGAAGAAATCAATGATGATTTCCAATATTTGAATGAGGAGTATGACCCTGCTATTTGTTATAATAGTGTGGGTAGAAAAGAGGATGTGCATACAATATATTCATCAAATGAATTAGCTCAAGTAGTTGATTATGTAGAGCATGACAATGTTGGTGATATAAGTCGTGAATAAGAAATTTCCTTCTTTGTTGACCTCTTACCTTTTTTTGTCCCTTTTCCTAATTTTGAAGTTGTTATTGATTGTTTGCATAGAATAGCATAGGTGTAGCTATACATGAAAATATACATGTGGAGATAAGTGTTTATATAGATGATAATATTCATTGTGAAGAGTTTGCACTTGAATAATGCGGTGATCATATGGACACATATGAAATCCTATTTCTTTGGTGTGAAAATTGTAGTCTTCCTCATGCATAATGGAACTCAATAGGGTCATATGAAAGTCATGTTCTTCAGTTGAGAGTGGGAGGAGAAGTATGCCAAAAGTCTAATTTTTGTAGCATGTATGCTAGAGCAGATTTCTAAGAGATTGAAATAGAGAGACAATTTGAAGAGTGTAGCTCTTCACAAGAAGTGTCTCATAATTTGAATGGTTGTGCTGATGAAATTTACATCAATATCAATGACTCCAAGTTATGTTGGCTGCATCATGTCCCTAAATTGAGTTAAATTGAGTATGAAGCTTTCCTTTGTGATGAAGATGAATTTTCTCATTGTGTGGATGCCAATTTCCCTAATTTCAAGTACTTGACTTGGGCCCATCATGCATATGTAGTGGTTGAGCAGTAACATGTTCTCCAAGTTCATAATTTGTCAGTTGCTCATGTTTCTTGTATGCCTATGTTTAAAAATTTTCAATTTGATTTGTTAGAGGATGAGTTTCCATTTGCAAGTCAAAAATATGAAGAGAGGTATTTTTCTTTACAAATTGGAGGCATTTTCTTTTTCCTTGATTCATTTGAGGAGGCCAATAGGTATGAAAATACCATGGTTTAATGTGGTGTTGACTTGAGTTTTCAATTTATGTCACCCTCTTCTATAAAAATGAAGAATTTAGTGCATGCCAATGTGATGGCCTATGTTATGGGCTGCCATTTAATAGTAATATCAACGATGGAGAAAATCTTCACTTGTTTGGTGATAATCATAGATTTGTGTTTATAAGAAGAAGGCTACACTTGCTACAATTGTGTGAAAAGAATAATTTTGGTTTGAGGGAAATTATTTCCTTCAATAGGCTTGTCTTTGATAGAGGCAAGCATGGGTTTTTATTTTTGGAGGCCTGGGGCCACCAAGTGAATTTTGAAAATATGGGTTTTAATATTGAAAAATAGGTAATTATAGAGAATGGATTTCACATATGGTTTGCTTCCCAGAGATCTAGATTATTATTTTCTTGTAAGAGACACACGTCCCCAATTGGAGCTAATGTTGGCACTTGTAAAATTTGAATGAGTTTGTAATGCTTTATATTTTGCCTTTGTGCCTTATTTCCCCCTTGTTCCCCATCAATTTTAGCCATTCTAAGAAATTTCATTATTGTATCATGTTCAAGTCCCCCAATAATTGCATTACCATTTAATATGGCTATATTCGAAAACTTATTTTGTAGATTGTCTAAGAGTTAGCCATTTTTACTTCTTTCTTTTCTCCTCTGAATCATTTAGAGGTTTTGGACCCCAAACTAACATTTGGACCAAGGTTCAAATATGTTCCCAATCCCCCCCCTTACTTCTTTTATCTTTCATATCCTTTTAGGGATTCGGGCACTGAATAGATATTTGGACCAAGTCCAAGTTCGCTCTTGCCTCCTGACCTCACTCTCCCCTTTCCTTCTCCTATTCAATCAAGATTTTGGGTCTCAATCAAAATTTTGGATCTAAGTTTGAAATGTACAAAACATTTATGAGTTTCCACCTCTACCTTTCCCTTTCATCCCTTAGGACTAGGACCTTCGAATTTAAAAATCTATGAGTTTGCATGCCCTTTTAAAAGGTACAATGTGTCGGTCCATGGAAGCACAGAAAGATGCCATGTGGCATGTTTTTGCAGGTCCATAGAGTTATTTTGAATGATCCTCCTTGGGTCTATGGAAGTATGGATAACAAACATGTGGCACATTTTTATGAGTTCGTAATACCTTTCCTACTGATTCCCTCTTTGGCCTATGAGAGCACAAAAATCTTGCTACATGGAACTTTTAACTTTTGATCAAAAAATTCTAAGTCTTTTTTAATTTTTATCTTTTTGGGCCTTTAGGTTCCAAATGGACCTTTGGATGTTTACCTCCAAAGGATCTAAGTCTGATTAGAACCTCAATCCTAATCGGTCTTCACTTTTCTATCCTTATCATATTGGCACTTTTGGACCTAATGTCCAAAGTGTCCTAATCTTGATCGGGATTCTCGATCCCAATCAGATTTCTTCTCTAATCTACTTGAACACAAAAGGTCCATTTTTAATTTGTGCCTCTCCTCCTGACTTATTTTTTTCTTCCCACTTTATCCTATTAGGGATTTGAGACCTGATTGGAATTTTGGATTTTTGGTCGAAAAGTCCAAATTTGTTTTAGTTTTCCAAACCTGATTTTCTTCCTTGTCAAGACTTTCAATGTTTTTTGGGCTTTTAGACTTTTGGCCTGATAGTCCAAATCTGATTTCTTCTTCCACTCCTTTCCTTCCATTTCTTCATTCTTAGGATCCCATCAGGCTTTCAAAACCCAATCAGACTTGTGGACATTTTGATAAATTTTCAATTTTTTTCCGTTAATGTTGCAACAACTTTCTCAACTACCAAATTTGATTCTTGGGGTTATAGGGGTGATCTTGAATGCATTTTTCAACAACTCCAAGTGGGAAAATATGGTGTCCATGCCTCTTTATGTACTACAAACCACTTTCCTATCAAAGGGCCATTCATGGCTAGATTTGTTGTAGATTTTGTGAGGGTATTTTCCTCATTTATATTCTCATTAATGCAGGGGTATGACTTCATCATGGATGAACTAATGTGTGATACAAGGAAGTAGGTGGAATTGCACAGTTTATGAAATTCTAGGTCCTTTTCCCAAAGTATTAAGTAAGGTAAAAATAAAGATCTTCCCAATTTTTAAAGGAGAGAGTTCGACAAAGGAACATAAGAGAAGAGAGAAACAGTTGTAGATCCAACAAAAGAAGATATTCACTAGAAACCCTAGGTTTTAACTTCTAGTTTTGGGTATAGCAATTTTGCATTGTAATGATTTAGGCTTGATCCTAAGCTTGTATTAAAATTTGTAAATATTGAAGAATGTGTGATTAAAGGTAGAATCAACCTTATTAGAGTGTCTCCTTATGTATGGTATGCATTTCTAGATGTATGCTTGATTTTTTTAGCTAGAATTTTATAAAATTTGTGCAAAGCTTTTGCATAGTATATTTTCAATATAATAAAGGAAATGCATGGGTATGCTTGAGGATTACTAAGTAGACTCTCTTAATATTCTACAACTATCTGTTGTCTTTATAGATGAATTTGTAGAGCCTACCTTTCTTATGTATTTTGAAAGGCATAGTATTTTGTGGTGATTTGATTAGGTCATTACCATGTTTCAGTTACTACATCTTTGGTTAAATCTAGAGACACTATTTCCCAGTCGATAAAGGCACTAGTCTATGATTGAATTTCTCTCCTATCACTGTCAACACACTCCAAACACATCAACTCAAAAAACCTTTAAAGTTTTACTTTGTGTGTTTTATTGTCATTTCTAAGTGAATACAATAATATAAGGGTGTATCATAAACTCATTCTCAAACACTAATATGGTAGGTTATTTGTTAGAAAGATGCTCAACCTTACTTGTCCAAACTAGCACATAGGTATATTGTGACATTGATATTGGGATATAGTATGCAGTGGGTATTGTTTGTTGTAAGGTATTATGTAGTGTTTCAAATTACCAATTTTGCATCTTAGGGAAAACTCTCCTTGGTCTTGCAGAGCCAGAAGTGAGGGAGGTCTTAGCCACCTCAATCATTGGTCCTTAGCTGCCCAACCTGAATATAAGTTTGTCATAATTTTCCAACTTTGACATTCTTGACACCTAGAAGATTATCAAAGCCTTAGGGATTTGGGGCCAACAACCCAGGTCACCAACAATGACAATGCTTGGTCATTATGATGATATTTATAAAGTGCAAGTGGTGTAAGAGGAGTTGCATTGTATTATGTGAGGTTGACACATGGAATATGGAAATTAAATTTTTGCATTGAGGATATTGGTGTCTAGTTTTGGTCGCATGATATTTTCCCCTTATTTTAGAAACCACTTATAAAAATTCTTTTTTTTTTAATTATTATTTTATATATTAGATCCTTAGGAAAGTGGTAACATGTATTGTTACTTATAGGTTCATAGATAATGTTTTAGTGCTTTCAAATTGAAGAGAGATACATTTAATTTTGTGTAATTCATTATCATGTTATGGTCCTTTTATTTGTTTATTTAAGTTTATATGTTATTTTTTTGAGGGAAATATGATGTTGCATAATTAAAATTAGATTTACATACACTTTAGAGAACTAATTCTTGTAGTGGTTTACATGTATTTAAAAAAAATGTAGTCTTAGTTTTGATGTGAAAGGGAAGGAATATTTGGTTTGTAGGTTGAAGTAGTCAGTGTATTGAAAACAATTCTTTTAGGAGAAATAAATTCATTGTGTTTATATTAAAATTATTCTAGGATTTTATGGTGAAATCCCAACAACCTAGGATCACCTACAAGACAAAAATAACTTCCACAAGCGAGAAATAATACTTGAATATCATGATATGATTATGGATTTAAGGTTGCTAGATTGAAATGTGTAATGTACATATGATGGACACTTGATTATAAAGCCAAATTATGAGATAGGAATTGACAAGATCTTGACATGTGTCTTAATCCTATACATTGAGACAACTACCTCAACAATATTAAATGACCTAGGATACACATATTAAATAAAATACAAATAGATAGGATATGATAAGATCTTATCCAGACAACTAAGACTTATAGAAAACACACCTAGGATCTAAGTGGGCTTAAGATGTAAATAAGACCTATTAGAAAAATAGATGGTTAAAACACCTATTTACACCAACATGTCCCCTTAAGTGTAACTTAGGGAGAATATTATTACGCAAATGATGTAAAAATGGTTCTTAGCTATGAGGTCATGTTGGGTACCCATGTACAAATCAAATCTCTCACAAATAGAGAAAAGGGGAAAACCCAATGGGACAAAACTCCTCCCCAAAAGAGAGATAAAAATAAAAATGCCCTCAATGATGAATGTGTAAGAAAAAAACCCATCCAAGGAAAAACATCCCCCATAAGAGAGAAAAAGAGAGATCATAGAAAGATCCAAAACCACAATGATGTACAAGATGTCTTCCCATTGCTAAAATTAAGATGTAAGAAGAAGGATGATATGTGATGTATTTGAAGTACACTCAAGTGTCTCCACGTCAATACCAAAAGTTGACACACTCCAAATAGGCATTCTAGGATATACTAAAAAAAGATAACAATCTAGAATTGTGGAGGGAATTTGCTACTCCCAAGTCCCAATACAAATAAGGTCTAAAGGGAGTAAATTACCCTTGATCACCTCAATAACAAAGGCTAGGAGAGGAGATGCAAATAAAGAAGAAAGATAATCTATGTTTTTGGGTTAATTGGGTGGAGGACTTCAAGAATCAAATGAATAGACCACAAAGGTTCTTGGGTGACAAACTAAATGGCTCTCAACCAGAGGATGGTAGTGTAGATCAAGAATGACAACATGACACACTAGCATCTCTATGGAACAGTAGTGTCTTGTACAGACATAGAGAAAAGTTTGTAATCTGAAACACTTATGGTGTGCTAACAACTTGAGAACTAGAATCTAATAGTTTAATAAGAAATGACAAAATTCTATAAATACATAAAAAGATAACTAGGTACAACAAGAAGAATACTATAAAATGAAAGATAGATTAACTATGAACGAAATGACAAGTAGAAGGATAGAAGTGCAACTCACGGTAGGTCCATCCTCCTTCAAGCTCCACACAAATAAGGTACCTACACGCATAGAGGTAATCCCACAATACTAGTTTACAATTTTTGGCCAAATTGGACATTGAACTGAATTTTTTTAACTAAATCTTCACTTTCAGGAACCTATAGCGGCTAAATCGTGAGGAATTTGGAGATGATGCAAAATAGTGATTTGTGACATTTTTTTTGTAAATTCTAAATATATTTTTTTCAATTTTTTTGGAATTATATTGCACTTCTTTTTCCATCTCCTTCGAAAACTAGTTTTTAACAGTAAACACCATTTTTAAAGAGTGACATTACTGGCTAACACATAACTTGTTTTCTATGAAGCATACAATTCTTTTTTTTTGAATTTAGATTTGTAACTACGATATATAGTGCATGGAATTAGTTTCATAGCATTTCATTGAATATTTTTTCTTAATTAAATTTTAAAGTCAAACCAATTACAAGTTAGACATGATTCACTCGCTAAAACATAAATTTTTTTGTATGTATTGAAATTCAATTTTTTTTTTGGATCAGGGACATCAATATCTAGTGCACTGATATTTTTCAATTTTTTTTTTTATAATCTACTATTTTTCCACATGTGCAAAACAAAGAGCTTGATTTTCGATGAAAAACCTATGTTAATCAAACTAACAAAAAATACATAATAAAACCAAAACATATTAAAATTACATTTGATGGATAGCTCGTTCCTCGGGACTACCATCATCCAGTTGAGTCTATGAAGTCTCCTCCATTTTCATCCTCAACCCGAGCTTTCAAGCGCAAAATTTTGTAGAGATTTCGTAGAAGAGGGGGAGAAGGGGGAAAAAGAGGGGTTCTAGCGAACCAGGGTTTGCTAGAACCCCCCTTCTAGCGAACCCCTCTTTAAATGCAATTAAAAAATAAAACCCATTAAAGGGGGGTTCACTAGAAGTGGGGGGGGAGGGGGGGGCGGGTTCTAGAAAAACCCCTAGTTCTATAAAATCCTTTAGGGGGTTCTGGTGAAACCCCTAGTTCTAGCAACCCCCCTAAAGTGTTTTCCATCTGAAAATGTATTTTTCCTTCCTCAATGGAATTGTAAACTAGTTTTGTGGATTTACCCATACAAATGACAAAATGTTGGGGTTGTGTTTTGGAGTTTGCCTTAGTCAAAATCCCACTTTGGTGTTTCCACCTCCATGGATAATCAAATAAAACACAATATAGAAAAGATAATAAAGAATGGAAGAAGACAAGATGTATAAAAAGAAAAGACAATTAATATGCTAACTATAAAATTGATAATGAAACAAAACAATAAAGAGTTACCATCCCTTCTACAAGCTTGAAGAAGTTAGGAGGAAGGATGAAATATTCAAAAGTCCAAGATAAATGTGTAAGAGTGGTGTAGAACTTAAAACCTACAAGAATATCGTGTAGAGATAATGAAATCAAGAATTAAATGGAAGAATTGAGAGTGGAGTGAGTAGAATTAAAATAATGAAGAGTATAATGTGAGAGAGATTGAATGGAAATGATAAGCAAGTTCAAAAATGAGAGTATGGAGGAAAAAGAGATATTTTCAGGCGGGTCTACAATCGTAGGAAGCATTATAATTTGTGGGTGTCACGAACTGTAATGTCCCAATGTCCACTGATACAAGAATATGTCAGGGACATTTGTGCGACATGCAGACATATCCAATAATATTTCAAGGATGTCTAGGCTATGTGGAAGTGTCCTAGTCAAAATTCCCTCCACTGATAGAAAATGACAAAGTACATAAGAGACAAAAGGTTTAGAGCGATGGGTTTTAACATTATCATTTTTATAAGGCCAAATTAATGGAATGTTATGGGAAATTATGCTAGGGTGCAATTTTATGCCATAAAATTCCCCCCCCCCCCCCACTTTAACGAGCATATGTGTTAAAGCATGTGCGACCTAAAGTAGAAAGATATTGAAGAGAATAAATTAAAAATAGAGAGGAATCAATCCTTCGATCCAACATACCCAATGTGAAAGGGGCTTCATCAAAATGTGGAGAGGACATGTGTCTTTGATCCTACAAATATAGTTGTAATATAATCACAAACATGTTAGTTGTAGACAAACATGGTAGGTGAAAAACTAAAGAGTAATAGAAACAATAAAAAAATTCATAAACACAATCTGATCATATATAAGACAACATTGATAGGTATGGATAACATATCTAGAGTCTATAAAAGAAGCATGTAGGTCTATGGCTATTTCAAACTACATTGCAAGACAATCACAAAAAATATAAGACGAGTCTAGTCAGGTTGCCCCCAAGCTAGATTCCAAGATATAAGACATCAAGAAATCAAGACACAAGACATCAAGGAATCATTTTGAAAGAGATTTTAATCAAGGGATTCTTTCATCAAGGAATCCTTTTGAAACATTACCCATTTTTGAAAATTTAAGTAGATATGAGATCCCCCCCTTAGAATGATGTGTGTTATGCAGAGGAGCACATGTCATTCTAAGGAGAGAAGAGAAAGACAAGAGATTTTGTGGCATGAGATACATGGTGAGTTGTATTTGTGGTATGTTTTAACACATGCAAGGGACAACACATACAGACCTCAACATCATGAAGTAGAAAAGTAGAGACAAAGAAATCAAGAGAATAGGGGGATCTGATTATTTGAGGTCAGAATCACTCATAGATATAGATAAATAAATATAATATAATATACGTATGAATTGTTATCACCCAAAAAAAATGTATCAAAACATGAAGAAGAGCACATGAAGACAAAGTAATCATATAAATTGGGTCAACATGGAAGAAGGCCTAAATACCCCCAACACTTTGCATTGTCCCCAACGTGAAAAGCCAAATTATGACACATAAAAGAGTGATGAAACATATAGAAGAAGTTTACAACAAATTTTATCTCCTATATCCAAACACCTACAAGGGTAGATAGGATCCTATAGGAGAGATCAAAAACATATATAGAAAATCATAGGGAAACACAAACACATACACAAAACTAATCTAAAGATGTAAAAGAAGGTGTCACCCTAATCCGAGTCCACCAGTAGGTCATCATGCTCCCAATCTAGATCATTTTAAGGGGAGGGAGGATGACCTTGGAGGGGATGGATAGTGAGGGTTGCACCAAACAATTCTCCTACATCAATGGCCAAGGAAGAGGACCCATCAAGGTCCTTTTCACTGAGCTCTTGTGAGACTAAGGTCACAAATATCTCAAATATCGACAACGAATTCGGGATATCTTCCAATGAATTAAACATGCACTTGACAAGAGTGTCATGTGCCAACTAAGCATGAGGAGGATAAGAAATTTGAGTCATGAATAACCTCAAGAAGAGGAGTGGTGACTCACTCTTGGGACATGAGGGCTACCTTCATCACAAGGATGATGCAAGAAAAGTAGAACAAGACTCCAAAGAAGACAAAAAAAATCTTACGACCATCACCCTAGGTGAGGTTATCCTCAAGCTTGCACTTCAACAGAGGATGTAGAATCCCTATAAGGAAGTAGAAGAAAAAGAGGAAGGAGATGGAGCCACAAAGGACACCACATTTGTGTGAGGCATGTCGACGGGCTGCGAGAAAAAAATAATATTGGGAAGAGAAGTAAGAAGGGGAGGCTCCAATGAAGAGGAAATGAACACCTACACCCTTTTGGGGTGAGGTTCATTGGGATCCATCAATGAAGCTAGAAGAAGAATTGAGGCGATTGGAATTGAAGAAGAAGAGAAGACATGATAATAAGTAACAAAAAAAGTAGCAAGAGAAAAAATAGAAACAACGAGCTCCTCCCCACTCTTATGCAAAGTCACACGCTCCGTGTCTAGAGCCTTTCATTGATGCTTCTGCTCACACACAAGTCGATTATGTTGGTTATGAGAAATAGAAGGAACAACTTGAGAAGAGGTTGGGGGCTCCTAATCTACCCTATGAGCAACCTCCACAACCTTTTTCAATGGAAGGGGAGACTCCCTAGGAGGAGAAGGAGGATAAAAAGACAAAATCAAGAATAGAGACATGTGTCTTTACAATGGGCCTCCTCCACCTTCGAGGAAAGTGGAGGAACAAGTAGAGGTTGTGGAGGTTGATACATAGGAACAACCCCATGGGAAGACTTACCCTTGCCATACAGGGTGGGTCAAGGCACCATGGGTAAGACAAGAAGCTAAAAAATTTGGGGCTTCAAATTTTGCAAGATGGGTGCCTTTCCTTTTACTGTGCTTCTCACAGTAGCAGGAACAAAGGATGCCACCAAGGGTTGAGAAGAAGAATCGGAAGGTGAAAAAGAAAATGAAATAGAGGAACTAGAAGGGGAAGGATTGAGGACAAGATCAAGCTTGTCCTTCCCCTTTGGAGAGGCAAAAGATGAAGCATGTTGTTGTGCACACAAACAAGCCTTAAAAGAAATAGCATAAGGAGATGGGGGAAAGCCACCTTTCAGTGCCGACCCCCAATATTATATTTACAATAATCTCTATACAAGAGATCTCCCCTAGGAGGGAGGAGTCTGACTAGGGTGGGCCAAAAGTAGTCAAGAGAGATGCCCCCACATGCTACTAGTGGCTTGCATCTAGTATCTCAAGGACAACTTGCATGACACCCTCATGGGGAAAATTCAGACATTTGTGGATCATAGAAGAAACTAAATTTATAGAATCCAACCACAAAATACCCAACCTTTCTTTGAATAGGTTGGACTTTGAGATCACAACAAATGGGACATCTATAGCCTTAGGGCCAACTGAAGTTGACAAAGAAATAGTACTAATAGGAGCAATAGAAAACCCATCGTGTGTGCGAAGGGTGGCCTATGATTCATCATGTTTATCCTTATGTAAATTATTAATAAGAAAGGTATCCTCCATAATGACGTTCACATGGCTTGAGGGATCAACCATAACACCTGTTACGATGTTACCATTGATACAAGCAAGAACATAGAGCGGAGAAGGCTCCTTGTTTAAGGGTAGATCGTGTGAGGTGAATGTAATGTTAGGGACAACATTCACATGCTTTATGGGAGGAATATGAGTGAATGAGACTATATTCACATATTCAGATGGGATGAACTTAGAAGATGAAAGAGTGACCAAGTTTGCAGAGTGTGACATGAGAGGATCTATGTATATTTGCAGTTGGTTGTTAGGCTTTGCTACAAACTTGTTAGAGTTATATTCTCTACCATTGAGGCAGCTAGTCCCGCCATTGATGTGGTCCTGAATCACATGACACTGGTGAACACACCTTTCAGTATCATTTCCAACAACTCGGTAGTATTGATAGAACTTTTGGGAGTCGTACCATTGGGGATATGGCTCAGACAATGGTTGAATCTCTAGCAATGATATTACTTTATCCTTCAATATTTTTTGTAGGATGTTATATAATTCTAACAATTTAGTAAAATTTCTATTATGCCATGTATTACTTTTATTTGATGGAACAAATACCATCTTTTCCTTGGCCTTGTTCTTACTAGATACTGACATGACTAATTGACCATCCTTGTGAGAGTGCAGGGATGAATCCTCGTATTGGATAATTGCTTGATGGTACTCTCTCAAAGCAACACATAGATGCATAAAACAAAGATATTTCATTAAAATAAAATTTTCCTTCAACGCAAGCTACTTGATAAGCACTTTTTCAACATTTGAATCAGGAAAAGGATAATAAATTTGAGAAAATATGGCGTGGTACTGAGCTATGAAATCAGTTAACTTATCATGGGTTCCTTTCTTGCATCGAATGAGATCATTGAAAGTGATCTTCGATCTGATGTTGGCCTAAAACTATTGGAGAAACTAATTAACTAGTTGGTCAAAAGAGAAAATGGAATTATTAGGCAAGGCACAATATCGTTCCAAGGTAACATCCTTTAGAGAACACTTGAATAGCTTGGCCAAAAATGTATCATTATAAAATAAATCAACACACAACACATTGAAGGATGATACATGCATCCACAAATCCCCACAACCATTGTAATTTTTAAATTTGAGGATCTCCATCCCTTGAGGGATAGAGTGTTTAGAATGGAAATGGAAAGAGGACTATAGTGGAAAAAGGGTTGAAACATAGGTTAGGAGAAATAAATGATCAAATTCACTACTTGATTCTTTATGTACCCCATGTTCTATAAAAGAGCATTGAGGACCGAATCAACAGATGAGGTATGACTACTAGAACCACCAACTGAAATACTAATGCCTATACTAGTAGAACCCCCAACACCAACACCACCAAGGGCACTAGAACCAACACCAAAAGAGGCACCAACACCAGCACCGATCAAGGAACTAACACCAAAAACAAGGATACTCTAAACTTCAAGTGTAGAATAACTAAAACCTAAAGGCACCCTATTTACTTTAATAGTTTGAATCTACCCAGGTATGGTGTTGGTGTTAGTAGAGGGGCCCATGTCATCCATACACACTGACACCTCAGGCATCAATATTTCCAACCATTTTCTAGCGATCTCTAATCCCATATCTTGAGTAGCACTCAAGATAGAGGTGTAGGAGGGAATGTGGATCTCTGTAATATTAGCAATACCTTGAAGGAGATCTAGATCCCTTTGATTTTTAATTAATAGATCTTTCAGATTTTCAAACACAAGAGTGACTTTGGAAAAGGCTTGGTCTCCTACCAGAAACCTCGTGAGCTACTTGAGTCTCATCTCCAAGGAGTAAATCTACCCTATAGGCACCCTGAGAGCAACATCATCTTCCAAGAAGGAGGCAGAGGTTGAGGGTGAGATAGGAGGGGTAGGAAAATGAGTTGTAGTTTCAATGACATGAGTGTATCCAGTGAAATGTACCATAGTATACTCCTCAAAGATAGGGCCAGAACAGGGAGGACTAAACCTCCTAGATCTCAGATCTAGATTCTGATAATTTTTTCTAACAATGTGGTCGGAGGTAGTTGACTGGGTCATAAATTTCATAAAGAGAATCACAATGTACTACCAACTACATGTCCTAAGATGTGAGAATTTTATTTTTGAAATAAGGAAAATGAGAGGAGGACAATTCACGTCAGGTTCACCAAAATGTGAAGGAGGGGATTCACTACTCCCAAGCCCCAAGAAAAATAGGGTATAAAGGGAGAGAATTTCCCTTGGTCACCTTAATGATAAATTTTAGGAGATAGGATGCAAATAAAGAAGAAATCTAATCTATGTTTTTGGGTTTTCAGGGTGGAAGACTTCAGGAATTGAATGAACAGACCATAGAGGTTTCAGATGACAAAATAACTGGCTCTCAGCTAAAGTCCATGGCAATGTGGATCAAGGATGACAATGTAGCACACTGGCATCTTTGTGGTGTGTTGGTGTCTCATATGGAAAAAGAGAAGAGTTTGTAATCTAAAACACTTAGGGCATGCTAACAACCTGAGAACTGGAAATCTGAAATTTTAACAAGAAATGACAAAATTCTATAAATGCATAAAAAGATAACTAGGTACAACAAGAAAAATAATATAAAATAAAAGATAGATTAACTATGTGTAACATGCCAAACTTTGGTTTGTTGTTGCTCTATCTATTGGGTGTTTTGGTCGGCTGTTAGTTTGTTGTGTCTGGTTCTGTTTTTTTTTTTGTCGTTATCCTTGGTCTTGATCTTTTTTGGCCCTTGAGGCTCATCGTGTAAAGGGTACAATGCCCTATAAATGCTGCTTATATTATCAAAAACATGCCACCCTTCAATGAAGTAAAAATTCATAAGTTTTTACTTTGTGAGTAAATAAATAATGTAACAAGCCATTGTAATAAAAAAATTCTTTTCTTTATTGAGAATATACGAACAAAGATGCCATAAAAAAATACAATAAGGATTCAATTTCTTACAGTAGTTTCACAAGTAATGTTAATACAAGAATTCATACATTTACATACATAGCTCAATGAGCTTTAGAACAAATAGCTTATAGATGGTCCAAGATCCTTCGTTTCAAATCTTGGTTCTTTTGTCGCCTGTTGTGGAGGAGAAGCATCACTCAAGCACTTTTCTGCCAACCACAAACTCATATGCGGTCCCCCGCACACCTATCATTCGATAGATGGCCCTCCCCTTGGACAAATTGATTGGTAGAGTAACCGAATAACAACAACCAATTGAGCATGGTGTTGTGTCCTACATAACTAGAACTTGTAAACCCACAATCTGGAACTAGCATGTAATAATGGATCACGATGAATTGACAGTGGATCTAGAGACAGTCACACTACTTTGGCCAAAGTGTTCTCAAACGATAATCTGAATGAAGGTCATCTATCACATACACTACTCAGGGCCAATTTGACTTAAGGCCATCATAAACTATGCATAGGTATTTCCTTCAATGGATAATCTATCACCCCAGAGATAACCTATCACCATTTCTACATACTTGAAATAAATATACTTTAACAAAGTAAATACACAAGCTCCCTTCTATAATGGATAAAAAATCATAGGAGGTAACACTAACTTTCCTAGTTAAATAAATAACCAAGCTAAGAGTAATACATATACCACTCATGTTCAATCATATCTAGTATGTAATACCTATGATAAACACAAACCTCCTATTATAGAGTACATAAAAGAAAATTTTAAAACAGTAGTAGAAGCTTCCAATTCCTTTACAAGCAATACTACTTTTCCCTAAATGAAAGTACTCATGTAATAGACAAGTCACAGAAAACATCGAGAACAATCTTTTAAAACTAAAACAAATAGAGAAGAAATATCCTCATGCCTATTTTCGCTTATCCAATCAATTGACCACAAATCGTTTCCCACAACAACAACTAGCTCAAACTTGATTCCTTTAACTATGCCACAATAACTCCCTTCTCTCAAGTTGATGATATACTTCACTCAAAATAATAATGCCCTCCTAAATACTCTCAGCTCTTTCTCAAATAAAACAAAATACTACAACTATGAATTGTAGAGAAAAATGTATAAAACATCATGCACAAAGCATATGGGATGCATCCCAAACTGGTGAATTTGATCTACTGTTTATATAGCATAAAATTCACTCATCATCCTACATAATAGGCATGGGCATTGACAACAATTTCCATGCAACACCACTCACTCCACACAACTAAAAGGTGGCGCACTAAGGACGTACTCAGCCAAACAACACTACAAATCGACCTCCTTTGGTGATGACTAAGAAAGACCATTTCAAAATAGCACATGTTGATGAAGTGAAATTTGAATTACTCTCACAATGAACATCTACATAAGTTATGATTCATAAGGTGGCACCAAGATAAAATAATAATTCCAACAGTTGGCGGGTTAATTGTAAATCTAAATCAGTCAATATTAAATATGTGACACTCAAATATGAGTCGAGTTAGTCTTCATATGAGTCGACTCCTTTCATTTATCATATTGACCAAGTCATCGACTTGTTGTTCAAGCTCATTATTTCTATTTGATATTTACCAATGACAAGGCGTAAATGAGTTTACTAAGTCAAAGTTATTTCTAGCCAAGGCATCGACTGTCTCCTCCATAAATCGACTTAATGCAGTGAGCTATATTGAAGTATACGTGTTCCACTATGCATAGTAGCATGAGTAAAACTTGATCTCAAAATACAGTCATAAGTAGCAAATAATCGACCTCTAGTAATTGGCCCTTATCATTGTTAATGATAGTCAATTTCAAGCAACAACTAATATATTAAATATATATAATATCACATATACATATATATAAATATCAACGTATATCTATATATGTATATGTATATATATATATATGTTAATATATTTATATATATAATATGACAATTATGTAAGTATACATTCAATATACAAATAAGTATAATCATGATAGTATTCACATAATAATCACAATATATCGATTATATGTATATATATATATATAAGTATATGCCTCTATGTACATGTATATGTATGTATAAACATATCGATACATTCATATGGGCATGTTTGTTTGCCATCATACGTGTGTATCAATACATATATACATATGGATATATGTATATACTATACATATATATACACATTCAATTCACATATAGCCATTCACAATTACTATTGTATTGATAAACATCTACGTGTCCAATACATCTATACATATGCATATACATGTCATTAGATCCAGTTGACATGCATGTGTATATATATACACATACTTCACATACGTCCTACTCATCAATACAAATGTAGTAATACAAGAAAGAACTCTTAAGCTCAAATAGATAAACATCACTCAATAATGCATTAAATAGTAAACAAGACTCTACTAATGTAGACACATCAACTAAGGATGACTTACCAACTTCCCACATAATGAATCAACTCAATTATTCTATTGTGGTGTGTGTATAAGCTCAGATAGTTTACATTACTAGTAACTCGATCAAGTTCTTCTCTTGAGTGATACTTCCCCTCCACCTGGAGGAATTGAACATATTCCTACAACCACTAACACATGCCCACGACAGTCAAATGTTCACAAAATATGCAGTATACGTAATACATCTCCAAAGTTAAAATATTAATTCAATAATCATCCATTCACATTTATGCAGTACTTTTCACACAACATCAAATGAGATAACATCATTCATAATGCATCAAATAACAAAGTACAAGCACAATTTATTCATCTCCAGAATTCAAATTACATTCATATTTACCCTACATAGTAATAGTAAATAATAATTACACAATTGGGGTGTAACACTATGAATGAAATACCAAGTAGAAGGATAGAAGTGAAACTCATGGCAGGTTTAGCCTCTCGCAAGCTCCACAGGAATGAGGTACCTACACACACAGAAATAAGAAAATGTTGGGGTTGTGTTTTGGAGTTTTCCTCAGTCAAACGCCCACTTTGGTGTTTCCACCTCCACAAATAGCCAGATAGACCACAATGTAAAAATAATGATAAAGAACGGAAGTAGATGAGACGTATAGAAAGAAAAGACAATCAATATGCTAACTATAACATTGATAATGCAACAAAAAAATAAAGAGTTACCCTCCCTTCTACAATCTTGAAGAATTCAAGAGGAAAGATGAGAGCTTTAAAAGCATAAGACAAGCATGCAAGAGTGGTGTAGAACTTGAAATCTACAAGAATGTGGTGTAGAGAGAATGGAAACAAGAATGAAATGGAAGAATTGAGAGTGGAGTGAGTATAATTGCAAGAATGAAGAGTAGAATGTGGGAATAAATGGAAATGAGAAGTGAGTTCAAAAATGAGAGTTTAGAGGCAAAAGAGGCATTTTTGAGTGAGTCTGTAGTCGTAGGAAGCGTTACAATTTATGGGTGCCATGAAATGCAATGCCCCAACATCCACTTACCCAAGAATTTATCAAGGAAGTTTGTGTGGTGCGCAAACGTATGTGGCGTAGAAACATCCTAGTCAAAATTCCCTCCACCGATAGAAAATGACAAAGTACAGAAGAGACCAAAGGTTTAGAGCAGTGGGTTTTAGCATTAACAATTTTATAAGGCCAAAGTAAGGGTATGTTATGGGAAATTTCACTAGGGTGCAATTTTATTCCATAACAAAAATATCCTAGCAATGGATTTAGAACATAATGTAAAGAAAAATATTCCTTCTCTAAAGACAAAGAAACCTCCTCCAAATGTTGTCCAAAAGTATCCACATTCATTTCAAATTGTGAAGAATGATCATGTAAATAATTAACAAGAGGTTTAGAGTGTTCCCTCAAAATAAATAGAGAAGAATCATCTCCATCAAAGAGAAGATGTATCCAATCTATGGTGTCTCCCAAGTCTGAAATGTGGGACTCAACAAACAAACCAACAATTTGGCAAGTATGCATCCATTGTAGATGTATCCAGAAGACGATATAGATCCTATTGCACTAAATCACAAGAGGTAAAAACTAGGACAACACAAGAATCATTGAATTCAATACAATATGGAAGAGATGAAATCTCAATGCATGTCATAGGACTAAATTTTTCATCCCCAAATGATGTGTCCACACAAGATTCTTGAGTGTGAACATTTTTATTAGCTAATGTTGGAGTACATGAAGTCTCTGAGGGAGAAGGATAAGATATGATGACCCTTTGATGTTCAATAATTTTCTAATATTTGATCACTTTTAATGTATCTTCATCATATGGAATATTATCACAATCATCTAGGCGAGTTTTCATATCCAAAATAGGATCATTTTGGAGTGGATCATTATTTGGATCTCCATACATGAACCTAATTTTCATCCAAGAAGAAATATGAGACTTAAATATAAGAGGATCTCCCATTTTTTGGTATCCACATTAATATATAGAGTTCCAAGAATATAACTAGTCTTAATATACCACTATCTTCTCTCTCAATCATTTGATGGCTTAGGAACCACTTCATAGAATTAGGGCAAGAGGCTAAGCCATTTGAAATGTTCCATCATACCATATTGCCAAGCCTTATAGTTCCCTCTATTCAATTCAATTATAGATGGATGCATTGTGATAGACATGATAAACTTCTCAACTTTAGTCACACAATAGACCAATCAAGAGACTCAAACCAATAAAAGAACAAGATTACCCCATTATTATTCAATCATGAAACCCCTTAGCAATATATGATTGTGTCACTATATTTAGTGTGATTACAAGTGCTAGATGCCAAAAATGGCAAACTAGACTCGATCTTAATGCTTACAAATGCCAAATTTGGCCACAATATCAAAGTTAAATTTTTACATAGAATGAGATCAATATGATCACACCACTACAAAGCACAGGAAAAATTATGTTCTTTAAAAAAAATCATCCAAAAATGTTACCGTAGGAGAGAGAATTAAGCCCCAAAATTTCTCAAAATAAGAATGGCTCGGCAAGACCTGTGAGAATCTACTATTTCTAGAAAAACCAAGAACCAAAATAAAAAATCCATTGACACTATGAAGATCATAAAATTATACCCCAAATTAAAAAAATCTCAATAAAAGGATCCCATATGACCGAGATATGCCTTACTAAATTTGGATTACAAAATCAAAACTATTGACATAGAGGGGGGTGATTGGAGAAAGGACTTTTGATGGTCATTTGGTTGTTAAATTCAACACAATGTCTTCTTATGGTCATTTGGACATCAAATTTAACATAGTATCTGATGTTTGACCATCAAATTTAAGATAGTCATGTGAAAAAAGCTAATTTTTTTCCCACCACGAAAATATGAAGTATTATATATGAAAATGGGGGAGTTTATTCCTTCTAGATTCAATGGCAGGGTCTATTTTGACCCAAAATTATCCAAAATTAACTTGCAATAAAAATCCACAAAAATAAAACCCCAAATTTGATATTTCTATCATTTTTTTAATTCTTCATATCATCATTTAATGCAAGAGAAGAGCATACTCAACTTTTCAAGCTCCACCAAGGTTCACACCATACCAAAAATTGAAGCCTAGTTATCTCCCAAATATGATAAGGGGCTTGTAAATCTAAAGCTCTGATACCATGTAGGAATTTATGGTAAACTTCCAACACCCCAAGATCAACTACAAGATAAAAATAACTTCCACAAGAGAGAAATGACAAGAATACCATTCTATAATTACGGATGCAAGATCACCAGATTGAAATATGTAATGTACATATGACGCCTTTCTTATAAAGACAAATGTGAGGTAGGAATTAACAAGATCTTAACATGTATCGTAATCATGTACAATGAGACAACTACCTCAACAATATTAAATGACCTAGGATGCAACTATTAAATTAAAAAATAGATAAGATATGATAAGATCTTATCTAGACAACTAAAACTTCTAGAAAAAACATCTAGGACATAAGTGTACTTTGTTAGCAGATGGCCAACACCCCCCTCAAGATTCGTGACATGGACTAACCACCTCCTGTGGATCCGTTAACTCTGGTAGTTGTATTGGGCATTAAAAGGTCTATCTTTTGGTGCAATGACAACTATGGGCCAAAAAGTGGTATCAGAGCCAAAGGTGTCGGGTTTGAATCCCCTCGGGTAACGCTAAGGGGGAGTTTGTTGGAAGATGGTCAGCACTCCCCTCGGGATTTGTGACATGGACTAACCACCTCCCATGGATCCATTAACTCTGGCAGTTGTATCAGGCATTAAACGGTCTATCTTTTGGTGCAAAGACAACTGTGAGCCAACATACTTAGCATGTAAACATGACCTATTAGACAACTGAATAGGTAAAACACATATTTACACCAATAATTATAAATTATTAGATTATAATCATTTTCTTGTACATGCGGATTACTTGTTCATTGGTAATAGCATGGTGATGATTAGGGATCTCAAAAATTAGATTTCTAGAACATTTTATACGAAGGGTTTGGGGGCTATAGAATACAATTGTAAAATGAATATTAGCAAGGATTGGGTACTAGTAAAGCTCATTCATCATTGGAGGGAAGCAAAAAAATTCCCATTTTTTTGTTTGGAATTATAGAGATTGAGCATGGTTAACCTGTGTTTAACTTTATATGAGAAATAGATTACAAAATTCTCAACCAAGTCAAAGAAAGTTGTAATGGATCCTTGAGGTAGGTGTAGAAATTTCTCAAGTCCTTATCCTTTTAAACTTTGAGAAAAGAGTCTCATAAGGTGTATGCCAGCATAGGAAACTTCCTATCATGTCAAGAGAAAATAATTGACATGATCTCAAGGGTCCCTATTTCCCTTATATGTGTTTTTTTTTTTTTTTTTATAGAAATGTATAATTGATATTGGTCTATCAAAGGGGTAGGGACATATTCCATCAAATTTATTTGTTCACTTTTAGTGTAAGGACCCTATTTTTATCCTCTTGAGAGTGCCCTTCATTTATTTCCATTCATGGGTGAATGAATTCACATGAGTTGGATTGGGGGGCGAGATGAATTGTTATATGATAATTGTGGATGGATTGATTGATATGTATTTATTTAATGAAGTGTATTGGTGTTGATCCAATGGTGGTTGTTGGTAAGTAGATCAAAGTGCATCTTTTGGTGGAATGTATTGCTAGTGAGATGGAGGTTGTTGATATGTAGATTGAAAGGTGTTAAAGTTCATAAGTGGTATGTGTTTTATTGAGATGTTGGTTATTGATAAATGGATTGAAATATGATGATAGGTGGGATGTATTGATGATAAGATGGAAGTTGTTGATAATTGGATTTAAATGTATTGATAGGTGGAACACATTGTTGGTAGGATGGAGGTTTTTGATATGGGGATTAAAAGGTGTTCATAGATGGGATGTATTGTTGATGAGATGGTGGTTGTTGATAAGTAGAGAGATGATCTGTATGAGTTAGAATTGTGGTTATTTGGGTGTGTTGGTTGTGCTATGGATATAGGGGTATTGATGAATTAATTGTGATATGGATTAAAATTTTATTTTGGGTGGACTATATGGAGAAGGAGTTTATTGGTTGGTTAAATTGGATTGAGTTTTTAGGTGAATGGGGCTAGATGAAGTTTGAATATGATGTAAAATGTTGTGTTATGGGTTGGATGGGAAATGATTATGTGTATTGTGGTATTGGTGCCAATAGATTTTGGGTGTATCTATAGTGAGAGTATTAGATGATGGAGTGTGAGGAAAGGTGCAAAATACCCTATCTTATGTAATGTAGTTAGTGGATGCATTGCGGGTTATGTGTTGTGAGTGACTAATTGACTTAGATTCTTATTGGATAAGGTTATTAATCTTGGACCAATCAAATTTAGGTTGAATTTTCACTCCTTCAATTAATCATCCCAATAAATGATCTTTACCAAGTTTGGCAAGATGGTCTTATTATATTTGTGTAGTATCATCACTGATAAGTACTATATGAAACTGGAAGAATACTCAAATTATCTTATAAGGTGTTCTTACTCTTTTATTATTTCATGATGCATTTGGGGTATTGAGCTTTCACCTTGTGTATAATGGTTATCACTAGGTACCAAAGGAGAATTGATGCATTGTTTCATATTTAGTTTGGTGTGTATCCTATTGATAGTTGGCATGAAAAGGAAAATGTAATTTTTGTTTGGATTTCTCATTTTTATTTTATTTTTTTGGTATTTTTTTAGATTTATAAAAAAAATTGGTATTTTTTAATTTTTTGTTATTATTTGATTTTTAATTTTTTACTTTTTTATTTCTAAATTATTTTCGATTTCTATTTTGATTGTTGAGGATGAAAATATGGATATTGGAAAGGACGATTTGGGCCAAATGTGATGAATTGAATGGTTTTATGGGGTTAATGTGAAGAGGGATAGTTAGTTTGGATTGATATGGAAAAGTGATGGATGATGTGGAATATATGGATTGAACTTTACAAATTAGAAGTGACTCATAATCAAGACTAGGATTCGATGATTTAATCTTTCCTACTTGAAATAGGCAAGTTCTCAAGAAAAATATATAGGATTCTTAGATTAGTTAATATATGATAGGCCAATTTCCTAAGTTAAATTTGTTCAAGTTTGATAGGATGATCTAGTTTTCAATTAACTTGCTACTTAAGATAAGAAAAGATCTTAAGAGCACAAGAATTGAAGATGGGGATGAATATGATGATAGTCTTGACTGTAAAGGTGTTTTTTATTTAAATGAAAATTGGATGAAAGATGATGTAGTTTGGATTATGGGAGGTGATTTGAATGAGGTGTTAGTGAGATTGCTTAATATTTGGTTTGAACGATTGGATGCCAATGTGGAATAAAAGGGGGTGTGAGTTGGGATGATGATAGGATGAGAAGCTAGATGATGATGTTGGACTTATTAATTTGTGATGTTGAAATGTTGATTACAAAAAATGGGTAGAGATTAAGATGTATGGATGAGAATGTAAAGGATGTTTATATTGGATTAGAGGATGATTGATTTTGGGATAAGCCATATATTATGATAGAAAGATAGAGGATGATGGGGGTTACCTAGGATTTTAGATATGATTTGATTGGTATTTAATTATATAGGATCATGGGTGAAGAGTAAGGACTGGATTATGAAATAGGATGAGATAGGGACAAATAATGGGATGTGATTTGTGAATTGAATTAAGAATTTAAATATTGGGATTTTGGTTAAAGGTATGTGGTGGAAATTAGAAAATTGAATTGTGTGGATTTGGGGTGTGGTCACATGAGGATGGTTGGTTGATTGTCAAAAGGTTCCTAATGTTTATGAAGATGAGATTGATGGGGTGAATGGAATAGGTAAAATTGGTGGATTTAAATATTAGCTTATAGGAGATGGTTGATGTCTAAACATTAGCAAGAAGAAAATCCTAAAGTAAGCAAATAAAAAGATTTTTTTTGGGTTTTTGGGTTTTTGTTTTAAGGCTACAAACATGCGCTTGGTATTTAAAACACTTAACAAAGAAGACACATTCACAATCCTAACTTATTCAATAAGAGTGTACTTGAATCAAAAGCCTACCAATATATCTTGAATCAAAAGCCTACCAATATATCTTGAATCAAAAGCCCACCAATATATCTTGTAAGTCATATGTTGGAGAACTAAATACTTTTGATCACCCAAGATCACTCATAATATCATGAGGGGGAGTATATGCAACCTATACATCTAGCCCTTGATTGCCCATGTGATCGTGAGTGGGCACTCTATTAAGCACCTGTTGCCTATGGGGAATAGTTGGCCAATTATCCATGGGATCAAGTGTTGGGAAAAAGGAAGATAAAACTCGTGTTCGCTAATATGTCCATGAGCTAAAGTGGAGCCCTGGATCTACAGGTTTCAAACATTAGCAAAATATAGTTTATGTGGTAGATTTAAATCAGCAATAGAATATAATATTCATATATTTAGCCCAAAGCATGTATATTAAAATGTTATATATATATATATATATATATATTGTTCAGATTTGAAATATTATATATATACATATGCATTGTGTGTGCATATACACCCTACAAATTGAAATTATGTCCCTACCCCATTATAGTGAATACCTCGCACATAGATTTATATAGCCCCATGTATATGAAATTGTCTCTATGGTCAAACCCATATCTAGGAACTATATATATGGTATCACCTATATTTTTTGCCCCAATAACTATATTTGTGCATATCACATGTATATTTCCCCACTCAGTGTGTCAAGTTGTCGTGTATATGCAAATTCAAGCTAACTATGTATACCTATGATTGGATGTATTTGTCAAATAAAAATGACTATATTTTAGTAATCAATATACATAATGATACATATACAAATATTCATATAGTATATTTTCATAGTGCCTAATTTTTTTCTATATTTCCTTGCAAGAAAAATATATTGAATTATATGTCAAAATTTATCTCTTAGCCTCTCTAGATGCAACCAAGATGCCTATTTTGTATCAAGATGTTACAAAAAAACTTGACTTCCAAGATCTCTTCAAATAAGTACACGCCTATAAGATTAAACCACTAGAAACTCACAAGGACTAGTATTATGTATGATAAGTGTGTTTTATGTCAGGTTCTCCAAAATGAAAGCATGGAAATAGAATACAACAAATGCATTGAAAACCATAATTTAAAACACTACCATTCTATCCACACAAACCTTAGATCAAACATCCTATGGATAGATGTCCTCATGATGTGGATGTGGGTTCTTATTTCACTAACATAATGACAAAATTCCTTGGATGATAAGGATAATAGAATATTGATGCATGAAAGGGTGACATACAAATGATGAATAAGATGTTTAATTTATAAATTTTGAGTATAGATAATGTATAATTGAGATTCAATCTTGGATCATAAGCTTGAGCCAAGATTGGTGGAGCTAATAAGGAGAAGTGGTCGGCATGAGGGAGTTTGAAATTATTTTAATTAAAATAATTATTATTAGTCGGCAAGATTGACTAGAGAGTTAACTATTTGCATGAAACAATCAACTAAATGCATGGAGGAAGTTAGGAGTTGGTTATTTTCATTAAATAGTTAATTGAGCACATATGGGTGAGTTGACTAATTGCATGGATGAGTAAAGTGAATAGACTAATTTTTGGTAATATTGATGGTTGTTTTAGACTTGGGGGAATATACCAATGACTCGTGAGAATATTTTATTTCAACTATTGATAACAACAACTATTCAACCCCAACTAGCCCCCTACTTTATTGGTAGTTTTGATTTGACTTAATCTTGAAAGGATTAATTTGATTACATACTTTAGCATGGAGATACGTGAATAATTTTTTAGAGAAACCTATCAGGAGACTTCTTCCCTCATCTCTTTCCTTTGAGTTGGAGTTTCGTCTACATACATTATTGAATTTTTTCCTTCCAAGCGGATGAATTTTGTTTGTAGGCATCAAATTGTTTTTTGTCTTCAATCATTACCATTGGTACATGAGCTTCCTCATTGTGGGGGGAATCTATAGTATCACTCTTTTTTTTTTACGAGGGGTAATTGATTGTATATTTGTGATAGATGTAGTCCTTGAGATGTCATATTGATTCCTCATTCCATCACTTGTGTGTGTTTGTTTTCATGTATTCTTTCTTTTAAAAAGGGGTTTTTTACTATGATTTTTTCATTTTTTACTCAACTTGTGAGAGATTTTTTATACATAGGTACCTAACATGGCCTTGTTATTGGGACCCATCTATGCATATTTGCAATCATGCATTCATTTGGTCCCCCTAAATTTCACTTAAGGGGGTTGTTAATATGAACAATGTATGCTATGTAACTAGTTACTATTTAGGTCCTCACACTAGGTTTTTTAAGCTTACTTAGGGTACACTTAGGATACTTATCTCTTCATGTCTCATGTCATATAATTATTATGCATGTCATAATATTGCGATATACTATCCTCTCACCTTGCTTATATAAGCAAGACCTCTACTGTACTTTATGTATCATTAATCCATTGTATCATTGTATCATTTTTGCATACTTTGATAGAATATAATTATTCTCTCATATTTGATCTCTTGTGCTTTCATTGAATCTCCTAGATCTTGGGCGGCTTCATTAATAGTCAAATCTTTCATGGAATGGAGCATTTTATACCCTTACAATAAAGGGAGGGCCCTAAAAATTTGATTATGTAGATTAATCCAACATTAACAAAAAATGCATTGTTAATCAATCCTACCCACAAATGACAATAGGGGAGGATTGTGAACATGGTAAAGACTTCTTATAATAGAAAATTATAGTGAAAGACCCTTAACATAGTGGTAGTTGCAAATGATACTCGTTATGAACTAGACATCACCTTCACATAAAACCCATGTGGGATTTCCTCAATGGAAGGAACTACACAAGGAGAGCTTACATAAATGAAGGAACTACCACTCACGACTGTCACATTAGATGAAACCCCATATGAGACTTGTGAGCTTGAACCAGATATAGAAGCATTAGCCAAAGCCCCACCAATGCCTAAAAATGCAAGGAGTGACAAGAAAGATTCATTTGAAACTGCTAGGGCTCTCAAAGCAATCAGGAGTGAAGCCATCTAAAATGTTCTATCTAAACCTATAGTTAAACATTAGGTCCATCTACCATAATGTGTCTTAGTTTTTCTTAACTCAGAACTGTTTATTTATAGTGATGATGAATGTAGCAATTTTGTTTAGTGTAAGGGTAATAAGAGTGATATTTAATGTTCTACACCTTAGTGGCACCAAATTGATAGTACCAACATTTTTGGGTGTATTGGTTAATGCTAGTGGTGGTCTCATTTCATTAATTAAGAATCCAAATCCTTTCAAACTACATTGATTCATTAATTAAGTCACTCAAGAGCCCCAAGACCCAAAAAGACAAACTTTAACAAGATTGTTCTTATAAACCATGACACCTAAGAATGTTTTGTGTGAACCTATAATTAGATTGTAGGTCCACCTTTAAATTTTGAACTCATTTTTCCTCTCTAAATTATTTTCTCACAATGATAGCAAATGAAACATTACAAAGTACTTCAATATTTCTAAGCTACATTAATTTGATCAAATGTATTAAGATTCCTAAGACTACTCTCAAAGCATCACAACTAGGAATGTTTCATTTGAACCTATAGCTAGATGTTGGGTTCACCTTTCTTTTTAATCTCAATTTCAAATTGTTTTCTTATGGTGGCAATGAACACAATGTTACAAAATGTTTTACTTTTGTTTAGTGTAAGTGTTAAGAGCATTATTTTGCATCCTAAACACCATGGCATTGAACCAATGGTGTTAACACATCCAAATGATTTAGCTAATACTATTGTACATGCCATTTCATTACCCAAGCATCCTAATCCTTCCAACGTATATTGGTCCAACCAATAATCTCATGGACCATGAAGCTAAAAAAATGTTAAGACTTTAATGACATTATTCTCATAAATCATGGTACCAAGAGTGATAGTGATAAAAACAATATTTTATGTTAGTAATAAGAGTGATAGTGATAAAAATAATATTTTATGTTTTACATCTCGTAAAACTAAACTAAATAGTAACAAACACATCCATTATTATTTCACTATCCAAACACCCTAATCCTCGATGCTTAACCAAGTCTCTCAAGAAGCCACCTAACTATAGAAGTCAACATATTATGAATTACAAGGCCACATTGCATTACCAACAACCCTACAAAATTACCAAACATTAAAACTTTTATTTACTATAAGATGGAAACTTATTGTTTAAGCACATTTCAACCCCTTCATATTTGTCATCGTTCATCAAACATTTAGCAGATCATGAGCGTGCATACACATAATTTAAGATTCAATTTGAAACTAGATTGCAAGAATTTATAAATGGCTTTATCTTATGACCATAGATCATGAGTGTGCATACACATAATTTAAGATTCAATTTGAAACTAGATTGCAAGAATTTATAAATGGCTTTATCTTATGACCATATCTCACTGATCTTAACATTTAGAAAAACATATTGATCAACCATTACAACATTGAGATCCTGATAGTTTTAGATTTTCCCCTTTCTCTCTTGTTTGCATTGTTGTACAATCCAACAGCTACAAACAACCCTTGATTTTGTTTTGAAAAATTGTTTCCAGAAAATATTTGCAATTAAATGATAAATAATCTTAAATGCAACCAGATTTAAGAAAAAGAATTTGATTTTGTTGCTAATTATTCCCAATAACTTAACATGTTGAAATGCAACCATATTTTTATTCATAACATAACAATATATTTGCAATTGAATGATGAATAATATGCAACCAGATTTAGGAAAAATAATTTGATTTTGTTGCTAATTATTCCCAAATGTTGAAATGCAACCATATTTTTATTCATAACAATCTATCATGTTTGTAAGCTGTGAATAGATAAATCTGAAAACTTTAGATGTTTCATTCCACACATTTTCCAAATTTATGTGCTTGTTCATACGAGAAACCCCAATGGAAGAAATCCATATCCAATTTCATTTAAAGCGCAGAAGCAAATTGCACAACAGATACTGATACAAATTTATTTATTTATTAAATAAAAGGCTCATATAGGGGAGAGAGGCCAATAGTCATGCACTCAATTGTGATTACAATACCTAGTCTTACCACATATTTATACTATATATAGTAAATAAATAATCTAAATATAAATTAAAAAATAACCAAATGTTGATCAAAAGTGGACCCATACTTGAACACATGAGAACCTTTAAATGTTATATTAAAAAAACATAAATACATTCATGAAGAAATGAAATAAGTACTTTTTTGTCTCAAATAAAATATCACAACTATCCACTATAAGTGTGTAATTTAAAAAATAAAATGCTCATTTAATAAAATAAGACACTCATTTAAACAAGTATTCTTATCATAGTGAAAAAATATTGTTATAATGTGTACAACTATTGGGGTAGCAATGTACAAGCATTGGAGTATTTTATATTAATAGTTTGTCCTATCACAAATATTAAAGGTGAGTACAATAAACACCATGTATTTTTTCATTAAATGTGAAGGATTTTCAAAAAAATTTAGTGTTCAACTATTGGTCCATTTTTGTTTGGTATAAGTTGTGTTTTAAATAATTATGTGTTGTTTTTATAACAACAAATAGTTTTTTTGTGTTCAACTATTGGTCCATATGTGTTGAATATAAAAGGTAGAGATATCAAAGATTTATGGTTACCAATAAGTATTTGGTCCATTTATGTTGCATATTATCATATTTTATATAAAAATATGATATTTTACAAGCAACAAATGGTATTTTTTTGTTCAACTAGTGAGATTTCCGTGATTAAGTTTTGGTCAAATCTTTAAAAAGTCAAATTTTAGACACTTCTCAATAGATGTGCTGATGTGGCGAGTTGCATGATGAGTCACACCTCCAAACCTTAATTATAGATAGATAAAAAGCTAGTCCACATGTCGAAAAAAAAGAAAGTTCTACGATATTCCAGTCAATTGCTACATATTGACGAAGTGAAGTTAGCCCGCACGACTACTGGCCCCTCTCCTTTGCATGTATTAAAGCTACAAATAAAACAGAAAACATTAAAACCCTCCGCGCAGGCACAGGACGAGGTGAAGTGTGGACTCTTTCTGTATATTGTAATCAGCCAGAGTTCGGCCGTCCTCGAGCTGCTTACCAGCGAAGATGAGGCGCTGTTGATCGGGAGGAATGCCCTCCTTGTCTTGAATTTTTGCCTTCACATTGTCAATGGTGTCGGAGCTCTCGACTTCCAAAGTGATGGTCTTGCCGGTGAGGGTTTTGACAAAGATCTGCATGCCACCACGCAGGCGAAGCACGAGGTGAAGGGTGGACTCCTTCTGGATATTGTAGTCGGCAAGGGTTCTGCCATCTTCCAGCTGTTTACCAGCGAAGATCAGGCGCTGCTGGTCCGGGGGAATGCCCTCTTTATCTTGAATCTTAGCCTTGACATTGTCGATGGTGTCAGAGCTTTCCACCTCCAGTGTAATGGTCTTTCCTGTCAGTGTCTTGACAAAGATCTGCATTCCTCCCCTCAGTCGGAGAACCAGGTGGACTCCTTCTGGATGTTGTAGTCGGCAAGGGTTCTGCCGTCCTCCAGCTGTTTACCGGCAAAGATCAGGCGCTGCTGATGTGGGGGAATTCCTTCTTTGTCTTGGATTTTGGCCTTGACATTGTCAATGGTGTCTGAACTCTCCACCTCCAGAGTGATGGTCTTGCCTGTCTATTTTTTCACAAAGATCTGCATTCCTCCCCTTAGACGAAGAACCAAGTGAAGGGTGGACTACTTCTGGATGTTGTAATCAGCAAGCGTACGCCCGTCCTCCAGCTGTTTGCCCGCAAAGATGAGGCGCTGCTGATCGGGAGGGATTCCCTCCTTGTCCTGGATCTTTGCCTTCACATTATCGATTGTGTCAGAGCTTTCCACCTCCAAAGTGATGGTCTTGCCTGTCAAAGTCTTCACGAATATCTGCATTCTGTTTTTTTTCTTTTTCTTTTTTCTCCCTTCAACACAAATCGAATCCTTTACACAGATGAATAAAGAGAAATAAACGTCCTCCTTTGAAATCTATTCAACCGTGTTTCATAAAACCCAATGTGAAGATGTGTAAAGGGAGAGCCAATAGCCCTATTTATACTCTCCAGATGACTCATTTTAACACGACACCTGTAAACAATCGCGTCGTATCTCCTGCCGTTGGTGTCGCTTCGGATCCAATCCAGAACGTCTAGAAATTAAATATAATATGAATGAGGTTGTTTGTTCGAGTCCCACAAGTTGCACCTTGTCCTGGTGACTAAATAATTAGCTATTTAGGTAATATCTACGGGTTCGTGTAAACCATTCATCATTCAAATCCGAGGGCATTATGCCATTCTACTTTTCAGGCCTAAATTTGATGGCCGTATGCCCGTATTCATACGAAAATTGTATCAATTAAAGGGGAGATTTTTTAGAGATTGTAAAATAAATAAATGAGATATATATATTTACACTGAAGGTGTATCCTATTTGAGAATAGCCAACTGAGTTTGTCCATCCACGGTGCATGCTACTTGAGAGGAAATGCAATATGGATCTTTCGTCCATAGCAATTGATTTGTTCATCTCTTTGATTTTAGTTTCTAATTAGATAGGATTTTGTGACATGAAAATAGGAATGCATTTAATTTAACTGTTAATCACAAATTTCCGTCTTATTTGAGAATAGCCAACTGAGTTTGTCCATCCACGGTGCATGCTACTTGAGAGGAAATGCAATATGGATCTTTCGTCCATAACCATTGATTTGTTCATCTCTTTGATTTTAGTTTCTAATTAGATGAGATCTTGTGACATGAAAATAAAAATGCATTTAATTTAACTGTCAATCACAAATTTCCGTATAGATAAAATTGTCTACTGAAATCTAACCCAAAAAAAATTATAGCCCTTAAAATGATGGGTAAAAATGACATATGTCAATGGTAAGAGAGCATAATTAATATTATAGTTTCATTTCAGATATTCCCGTAAAAATATAAATGTATGGGCATGCCAGTCTTCATTGTTGCGAGAATATAGCTTCCCACTCGCAATACTGTTCTTATCTGAAGTAGTTACAATTACCATCCACCTGCATGCACAACGATTCTGGTTCATCTGTAGGAAAAACCTTTCTTTAAATAGGTGAGATATCATCTTTTACAAACACCATAACAGGTATATTCAAAAAAATACCCATTGCAATGCATATTCAAGTTGAAAATACTGCAGAGTATGCCAGGTATAACATCTTCTCGCTCTCACAAGGCAATTCACACTATTATTGACTGCTTTCATTTGTTTTGGAGAAGGGTTTTAACTTGGTTGAAGTTATATCTTGTTGTGTACTCATCCTCTTTTCTGAAAAATGCACAGAAGGTATTCAGGAGATAGGAGTAGTGAAGGAGATGGTGGATTTGGGAAGTGAGTCAACTTTAGCCATTATATCATGGGTTTTTTTGTGTATTATTAAAACCACTTTGGTATCGGAAGTCATTCACAAGTTCAATTGGACTTCTACAGATTCTAAATTTTGCAGGGTGGTGACTTATGAGAAATCTCTAAACTAAACATCCCACTTCATGGAGCTAGAAGAAGATATGATTAGTGATTTTGAGGCAGCAGAAGTTTGTTTTATACATATTATGTTTGCATCTGCCCTATTGTTTGAGTCTGTGTTTCTCTTCTGTATTCATGACTGCATGGCTTTATAGACCATGCCTTCTTCTTTTACTGTATTAACCAATGCCATGTCATCTTTTCTATAGATATTTCCACTGTTCATGACTGCTGAGGTTTGATGGTTTCATTTTTCAGCCACTATACTTTCAACAGAAAAAGAAATGAAAAATATTTAAAAAATTAGCGCAAAGCAGCTACACATCTTCATTGATTTTGTTATATACCACATTGTATTCCAGGAACTTAGCATTATCCTGCCTTATACGGATGGTCATTGCAAGTAGATTAGGATTCTAATGTCTGAAATATTCTATATAGCTATATATTAGTTGGAAATTGCAAATTTTCAAAATCTTTCACCTTTCTGAAATAAGTATATGCATCTACGATTGAATTTTTTTGGGTGGACATCTATTTGATAATACATTTAATCTTTTCGAGCTTTCTCAAATACTTCTATATGATAAACTTTTATGGTGCAGTTTAGTCCTATTGTTTGTTGCTCGTCTCCTTTTAAGAACAAAAGAACTTTTCTGCTAGATTACTAATTAATGTCAGAGTTGTTTGATAGCTATTCAAATTTTAAAAAATTCAAACTTGCTTTGTAGACACTTCGTGTAAATGCTTGTAAATTAATAATCTGGATCGTTAATTCATTCTATAAAGATGATACATGATTACCATCTTTGGGTACTTGGATGATAGATTATTGCAGTTCCAAGCTCTTTTTACATTCCTTCAGACAGTTTTAATCACGAATATATTGTCATTTTCGAGATACTATATGTAATCAGTGATTCTGGATAGAATTAAAGAAATATATATGTGATACATAAGTCAAACTTATATTATTGGTTTTTCTTTGCTCAAGAGTTTATTTCTGTCAGAAAAGCAGACCATATGTTATTTAGCCTTACAACAAACTCAATTCTCAACAGAAAGTGATATAAATGTTTGAAATATAGAGGAAGCATGCCATACTCCTGCAGTCAGTTTTTTCTTTATAGTATGTTCTTAATTCTCCAGCTACAGTCGTCAATGGTTGTACCATAAACAGGCCCCATTACATAGACTTTAAACTGAAAAACCTCATTCAATTAGAAAAAGCATTGGAATTAATGTGCCTTTTCTTTATCTTTTGGCAGAGCAGATTCATTAGAAAGGCTTACTTTTTGGAAATCTTTGGCTCCTGTACACTAGGATCTGACATTAATTTCCATGCTTCTTAGCTATTTACATGCACCAATCATATTCGTATCATGAATATATGGATTATAATATTAAAATACACCATCATAGAGAGATGCAAAAGGTTTCCGTGAGCCAGAGTTCTAATGGTTAGTCATCAACGGATAATGATTTCTGGTAAGAGGATTGTTTGTGCATCTGTCATGCAGTTATAATCTTAGGATTGTTTGGTAAAAGCTGATAACTAATTTCACATTTGGAGAGGCCTTTGAGATATATTTCATGCATTAGTTGAGTCTCTGTGTTGAATTAACATTCGAAGCAGTTCTCTCATTCGTTTTTCATGTGTTATTAATGAAAACAAGGCCTCCAACTGATGTATTGATTCCATAAACTTGGATCAAACAATTATACCATCAGGAAATATTAATATTTAAGCACAATTATACGGTATGATTCAGCAGTTCACGAGTTTTATATTTTTGTGCTATGTTGAGTTTCTTCTCTTTTTCTTGATAAATTAGATCGCAGGTTCCAACAATAGTCAGGCCAGTTTGTGATATTTTTGTTTGTTTATAGCATTGGATAGTGTTGTTTCCTTAAAATGTCTTGGTTCAGGGAGATTTTGGTGCCATAGTTCATTGTCGTTATATTGAAGTCCAGTGGAGAATATCCATGTCTTTTGTACTAGAAAGTTTTAAAAGTTCGTTCGTCAAGTTAATCCATATGTGGCAATTGACAAGCCTGAATAGCACATGCGAAGCCATTTAATATCCAAACATTTTGTTTAAGGAGAAATATTCTCTAACTCAAGACATTTACAATAACTAACAATCTTGAGCATCATTAGACATACCACGTATATTGCTTTTCAATATCATATATATATATATATATATATAAATAATATTTCTGTGGGAATGATTTTCATTTATTATTGTTTATGTTTGATTGTAAATGATTATTCTGAGATAAAAGCGCAAAAAGTGTACCATCCTCGCACATTGTTACACTGTATGGAATGATGAAGATATATTCTAAGTAGATGGAAATAAATCCAATCTCCTCGATAAGAATAATCTTGAATTCCTATTTAACATAGTAAAAATGCTAGCATTAGATGGTTTATGAAGTGTTAAAATTGCTCATGTTAATAGTAATGACATTTTAATTAAGTGGTTTATCTGGCTTACAAATGGACAATCACTTTAAATTTAAGTTTCACATTTTTTTACTTTATTAGGCTAGAGAAGGAAATGTACTTTGGGGACTCCCAACTATGAGGTCAAGAAATGGGGACTTTGAACAATTTTCAAAGTAAAAATGTGAAACCCAATTCTCATTAACTTAAAAATTTGTTCCAAAGTACATATGCATCAACATGAAATGGTTGTTAAATCCATCTTCAACAAATATTATTACATCTCTTACCTACAACTAGGATTGTGTATACAAGGGGTTATCATGAGACCAAGCATGACCCTAATGGGTTCAATTAAGGATTATCCAACTATGCACACAATAGAACTCAATGTAAACAAAAAATAATGGACATTCATGAAATACATTATAATTTGCCACAAGGGGAGACCTTAGCCTTCAAAGAGATATGGGCACAATTATGTGTGAATTACAAAATTCTCATATGATATTACAATATAGTGCTCTTGTCTTGTCATCAAATCCTTTATCAATATGCGAGCTAAGATAAGTTGGAGCTAGGCTCAATGCTACTATCTTTAAAATGATCAAGAGTGGTATTTATATAGTGAGCCTTAGCCTTTGGAATGATATGGGGTAGTTGCAAGGTGGGGCAAAACTTGATGTTAAATAAAATGTGTATTTTGGAAATGTGTAGAAGGGAACCTTCTAGAATGAATATGGTGAAGAATTTGAATCAAATTTGGTTGCGGTTCATACCACCAACATCCATGGGACCAATGAGATTGGAAATGTAACCAAGTGTTAGTACAAAGTAGGGATGGTTGTTGCAAACTAGAAACCACTAACATCCTTGGGACCAATGAGATTGGAAATGTAACCAAGTGTTAGTACAAAGTAGGCATGGTTGTTGCAAACTATAAACCATGACTTCTGGATTGAATTTTGATGTGCATATGAAAGAGTCTGGAACTTTGATGTGTCTTTGCGGTGGGAACCAAAAGTTGCAATGAACACATGATCATTGGAACATGATTATAGACTTCCAAACAAACAAACAAATGTGAAAGAAAATATTTTCATTCCCAAATGTAAAGTCTTTAAAATATTTTATAATTTATTTTTCATATGCCTTGTAGGTTTTGGTTTTTCAAGGCAAGGAAAATTATTTTTCATTTATAATTTCTATATTGTTCAAATTTAGTATCATACATTATATGATTAAACTTGGGAGTGAAGTCAAATGCATTCTTTATTTATATTGAAGAATTCACAAGAAAACATAGTTTTAGTTTATAAGAATTTCAAAATCATATGGGGTCATTGTACAAACCACCCCTAAGATTTAATCTAAAATGTGATTACAACCCCTTAATTACCAATAAACATGGGTTTGTATATATAGAATTTGATAAACTAAATTGGCCCATACGATTTGCCATGAAACAAAAGCTTGTCGCCTTTCACATAAAAGCCAGATGTAAAATTTCATATAAAGATAGGATTTGATGTAAACTATTAGTGACAGGCATCACAAACAGTTTAAGGCTTTTCTAACACTCTCTTCTTCTTCAGGAGGTTGTGATGTAAACTATTAATGGTAGGAATGGCAACCAGTTTAAGGCTTTTCTAACACTCTCTTCTTCTTCAGAAAGTTGCATTTTGGGACTTTCCTGCTAGCCAATTGAGTTTCCTATAGGCTAGGAGATTGGGTGAGAGAATTTAAAAACCATATGGATCTTTGCATGACTTTCCAATTGGTTACAGTTGAGGTTGGATTCAACTCTTAGGAACCATCTAGAGTTGTCTGAGGAGAAAAATAATAGCAATTAACAGCCTAGGATGTTTTTTCTATTTTGTTTTCCCATTGTACTAGAAATTTGGGAAGTTTGTTTTTCAACTACTACTTTTGTTCATTTTTGATATTTTATTTTTTCCTACACAACAGAGTTATCTGCATCATAACTTGTTAAACAAAATCTCCCTCGTCGCCCCTTCCCTCAAAGTTTTTCTAACCAAGCATTGAAAAAAAGTCACTTTTATTGTCCTAAAAATGTCTAATAAACACAAGGTTTTCACAACCTATAGTTCTTGTATTAAGCAATTTTTTTTTTTAAAATAACTATTTGTATCAACGTTTCATTCCATGTTATTTTGAATCATAATTTTTAAATAATAAAAATTTAATAAATTATTTTCAAATTAAATATTTAATTAATCATATAAGAAAAATAGAAAAAATTATGCATAAACAAAATATTAAATAATAATATAAATACTCACAACAATTCATATGTCCAACAAAGATATCTCTCGGTGTTATTTAGATAGATTATTAAATAAGATAGATAAGTTGTACAAAACTGACTATAGTTATGACACGAATGAATCAATTTTTACTACTAAATGGGATGTGAAATCTATGACGAGTCTTACTTTATCATATAATAAATATTAATATAAATATAGTATAATATAATATAAATATAAATATAATAAAAATATAATATAATAATAAGAAATATATAATAAAATTAATATAATATAACATAATAACATTAGCCAACAACCAAGGTTCAAACCTCGCGGGGTTGCTCTCCATCACATCAACAATGGAGTTTGCTTACCCTGGTGTTAAGGGGAGGCTCCTTGGTGAACTGGTGGGGCTTCTTTCCTGTAGTACCAACAACCAAGGCCCAAACCTTAATATCTTTAAAAAAAAATAGTTAATAAAAATGGCACTCTCTGCTCCAAAAACTCTAGCAACTCCTACATTCTCTTCATCCTCTACGAGCTCCAAATTGGATCAAAGCGCACTCTCACCTGTGACAGGCCATAGCTTGGGCAAACCTGTGGGTATGTCACCATCTGTTGCTTGCCCTAAAGCGGAACTTGAAGCTCCTTTGGTCATGCCTGTGCACTCACGGGTAGACAATGGCCTCCCTCATCGATCTTATGCCCCTCTGAACTCTCGACACTTGGTGGATTTTGGTTAGTGTCTCGATGATGGCGGTATGAGTCTAAAGGCTTCTCACTCTGTGACGTTTGGTTCTCCGAATAAGGGTCTTTGTTGTTCGTTTGGGGGTGGTTCAAAGAAGAGTTTTGTGGATGCCCTAGTTGTGCGCCCCTCTCATCAGCAAAGCGAATCATTGGTACCTAGAGCGTCCCCTTCCATGCTAAAACCCGACACCCCTTTGTCTGACGGTGGCGATTTTGTTTGCCCACCCTTTGTTGTTCAACATTTGGCGCTACTCCAGAGATCTGCCTCAATGAATTGGCCTGCGACAAAGAAGAATTTTTGGTGGAACATGCTCTAATCTGTCGCTTTATGAATGTTTGGCCTAAACTTTGTGATCTACATTCATGGATTGAGGGGAATTGGAAAGATTATTTGGAAGATGAAATCAGTATATATCCATAGGCGAAGGGGTTCTTTATCTTAGAATTTGAATTTGAGGATGACAAAGAAATGGTGCTCAAGACTAGCCCATGGTCTTTTCATGGAAATTTTCTATGCATGAAGCCCTGGTTCCCCTCATTTGATCCACGCATAGAGACTTTTTCAATGACATATATGTGGGTCTATTTACCCTACCTTCCATTACAGTTTTGGGAAATTGATTGCTTGAAGGCGATCGACAATGGATTGGGGAAATATCTTTGCATCTCAAATGAAACAATCAACTATGAAAAATCAACGCTTGCTCGCTTATGTGTTGAGATAGATGTCTCAAAAGGTCTTTCGGCAGAAATTTATCTCAAATTAGGTAAGAGACGATGGTGCTAGCCAATAGACTATGAAAATATTGCATTCAAATGCAGATTCTGCTTTGTCACAGACCATGGAATTGCTTAGTGTAGGCGAAGGCTTGGTGGGGTGCAAGCCAATTTTGCTTCTCTCACAATCCCTCATGGTGGGAAGGGGCTGATCCATGCCACTATGCTATTTCTCATCCTTCAAAGACTGCAACTCCTCCCTCTCCATCTTCTCAGAGCTCGGCTCCTCCCCCATCCCCCAACTTGAAGGCTGTTGACACTGCAGATCCTCCCCTATTGTCGTCAGATGCCAAAACTTCAACTTCCCCTCCTACAACTATTTCACAAGTTAATGACTCTGATGCCAGTTTGGCTAATGTCTCTTTGTCTTCCCCAGTGATCGCACAGTCAGGCCTCCTCAACAAGGTTGAGGTTTCTACTTTTTCTCTGGCAGCCTCTTGCAATGATGATGTGAAGAATGCGAGCGTGTGTACTGATCCTAACTCCACCTCCAAGATAGAACAAGATTGGTTTGTAGTTACGCGGAAGAAACCTCTTCCCTCTATTTGAATGGCATTAAGCTCTGAAAAGAAAAAGATTTAATGTTGATCATGTATGCTTTTAATTTGGAATGCCCATTTTGGGTCATCTTGTGTCGCACCCCTATTGTCAGGGCATGCTTTTAATCTCTTTTTTGATTCACATTTTATTGGAGTTGTCCCCATGACAATAATTACCTATAAAAATAAAAACATAATAACATTAGTATAATAATAAAACAATAATTTAATACTACAATTAATCATATTTTATTAATAATATAATATTAAGGATAAATATAATTTACTAAGTATAATATTTAAAAAATCATATAACCTTGAATAATAATAAGAATAATAGAATATTATAGTAATAAGAATAATAGAATATTATAATAGTAGAATAATGTAATAGTAATATCAAAGTAATAATACAATATTATGAATAATATAATAATTCAAATATTAATAATATATTATTAATATTAATAGTAATATATTCATAAAAATATAGCACTATAATAGTAAATATATAACAAAAAAATAATAATATAATAATATTATTATATTATAAAAATATATAACAATAATAATATAATACTAAGAATATATAATACCTAATCCAATCATTAATGTAACATAATGCAAACTTGATATATTAATAAACTAATAATAATCTAATAATAAATATATAAAAATAAATAAAAAATATATAATAAAAACTAAATTAATAGTAATAATATAATATTATAAAAAATATTAATAATAATATATCAACAAAATCATTTCTTAAATGACCAACCAATTTGATCATATGTATTTCACAAATGTATGCAAAAAAATAAAACATTTTCCCCCTAATTAACCTTCCATACCTCTTCGGCGTACCCATTGCACACCAAGGTGTGATTGCTAGTTATATATATATTTTAACACACATGAAAATATTGTTTGACAATTTAGGTTAACCATTAAATTTAGGTTTTGGTTGGTATTGTTATTTCTTTCATTCATTGTAATCTTAATTATTTATTTCTAATCTATGTTAATGAAGAGAAATTTGACCTCGTTCATTGATTCCAAATCATCATTCAACCTTCAAATAGACTTTCAAGTTAATTTATATTATGAATATGTCAAAGTGCTCTACTTTAGCATCAAATATTCAATATTCATATGTTTTATAGTAAATATACACTTCACACATAAAGAGTGATAAATAGTTGTGCTATTTTTATTGGCACATATTTAAATTTGTTTGTTTAATTGTTTGATGTTTAAGAATAGTTATGTAGAAGAATTTTTGTTAACATTATATGATCTAGGTTAAATGTTAATTAATAATAAATTAGTATAAATATCTTTGATATATATATATATATATATATATATATATATATAGAGAGAGAGAGAGAGAGAGAGAGAAGTTTTGAGGCACTTATATTAAATTTGTGACAAGTTAAATAGACATATTGAGATTGTCATCTATTGTCTTTTCTAGGTAGATGTATATAAGAAATCTATGATAGTTTATTAAGTTTATTAGATTCAATTATAGTTATGTCTCTCCATGTAATTAAATTAATGTGATGGTGAAATTTACATATCCAAGGCATTTCCCATTTAATTTTTTGCCCACCTTGGTGAAATGTTTTTAATACAATTACATATTGGCAAGTGGCATACTCGTGTGCTAAGCTTGGCTCATGACCATGTCCCTATCTACACACATTGTATCTAGACTTACACTTGTTCGCACACATTTATCATTTATTAGTTACTTCCCATTTAGTTTTATGTCCACCTTGGTGGGATGTTTTTAATACAATTACATATTGACAAGTGGCATACTGTTTTCCTAAATTTGGCTCATGGCTCAATCCCTATCCATACTTACACTTATTCCCACATGTTAATAATTTATTAGCCATCTACATCTACACTTATTTCCATACATTCACTTTGAGCCTTGAAATTACCATTTTTACCTCAAGATTAATTTCAAGTGGCTCAGGATTGACTTGGTTTGAACTTGAGGCATACAAGAATGAGTCCAAAATTCAAACCTGCAAATTTAACTTATAAAATTTCTACCCCTTTCAACTAGCCATTATGAGCTTCAACTTTACAAAAAATTATGCAACATGTGTTTTAGAATTTAAAGATATTCAATATGCCATTAATACATATATAAAAAAATTAGACTAGAAAGAACATCAAGAGCACACCTTGAATTCTAAAGGGATAAAATAATTGCATCACCTATAGGTCATCTAAATGTCTTTGATGTTTCTCCTCACCATTGACCTATCCCACCAAGGGATTGACCTAGGAGAATTCACTCACCTATCGACTCGAGAATCTCCTTAAATTTGTTCATAAACACTAACTTAATACATTTAGCTCTTATGAAGGTGAAGATGAGTTGGTTCACTAAAGCATATTTTGTCAAATCATTCTTGTGAAAAAAAGTTCAAACACTCACATCAATTCAAATCTACGACAATCAAGATCAAAAATTAAACTCAAATCAAACTTCCTATTTGAGGTTTCTCATATTATTTAGGTTGGTTCCAAAGTTTTGTCTTCGAGTATGATTTTCTTGTGGCATAGTGTTGGAACCTCTCTTCTGATATCTCTCTCCCTTTGAAGAAGGTGAAGTCTTCTAGGGATAATGTGTCTTAGCAAGCTCCACCTTTTGAATGGATTAAAATCAATTTTGATGGAACTACAAAAGGAAATTCGGGTCCTGCTAGTTGTGAGGGAGTGTTACGTGATTCTAATGGTAGGTTTGCTTCCACGGTAGTGCTCCCTTTGGGAACCCAACAAAACATTTTGCGGAAGCATCTGCAACCTATCATGGTTTGAAACTTACTCAGTCTATAGAATTCAAAAAGATATGGTTGGAGGGTGAATCGTTAAATATTATTTTAATTGTTTTAGTAAAGTTAATCCTCCTTGTTGGTCCATATATAATATCATTTGTGATTTCATATCCATCCTTCATTATTTTGAGGTTAGCTATGTCTCTCACATATTTTGTGAAGGTAATGTGCTAGCAGATAGGGTTGTAAACATTGGGGTTTCTGAGCCTAGGGATGTTTGAAGAATAAGGAGTTTGTCATTGATGTGTTTGTTGGCAACATGAATATGAGATATGAGCATAAGTTGTATAGTATGCAGTGCAGTGTTCTCATTGATGTCAATGTTTTGATCCAGTATGAAGACCATTGTGCAAACCTTTTATATAGCTTGAGCATGTTTCAAGATGGTTATCTAGTGGATATTTGTAAGAAGGTTCAATCCAATGAAGATAGATAAAAGGGAAAAGTGGCTAAGTGTACAAGCCATCTGGTATTTTGGTCCGCATTGGTCAGTTGTGTAGAATCTCACTCTACGGTGTTGGTGTAATTCTATTGGATGTTAGAAGAATCTATATCCAAAATTTTGCAGTGTTTTGGTCTTTGGTGTTGAAGTTATGAATGATTGAAGTTTTGGTCTAGTAGTTACAGTGTTACCAGTACAATATGTATGTTTTGGAGGATCCACATCTCTCCACAGATTGGTATTTGGCTTTGCGGATTTGTGGAGATGTTGACAGGTGTCAATATCACCTATATTCCAAGCGGCATGAAGTTTTGAGGTCCGCGTGTTGGTTTGAGGTTGAACAGTTGATGAATATTGATGTAAGGTCATTACCAGTATCAACCTAATAAGTTTTGGGTATTATGGAATTTTGAGAAGTATTGATCTATTATGTGGGAGCTATTATAGGTCCATGCCGACCTATTTGTAATTATTATGTTTTGAATCATGGCGAAAAGTATGTATATGTGTATGTTGAGCCGACAAGGTATATTTTGTATAATACATCTATTTAGGTCGACCTAATTGATGTTGTAGGTGTTTTTAGATAAAGCGGATATATATGTAGGATCTTTTTTGATGTTTTGGATGTATGAATAAGTGAAAGATATTTGTTGATGTGAATTATGTGAGTGTGAGGCGAATGCAGAGCAAATCAGGGTGTTAGGGCAAATCATTATGAAGTGTGTAAAGTCAGTGTATTGAGCTTCAATGAAATTGTATTCCAACATGTTGTAGATGCATTTGTAACAATTTAAATCTTGGTTGTGTGCCACCTATCTCTTCTATTTTTTCTTCTTTTTGTGGGCAGTGATTCCACTAGGATAGTGAGTCCACCTGCAGTGAGCACTTTTGTAATATCTTATAACTGATTATAATATTTTGTGAGCTAACCCTCGCCGTGATTTTTCCTTTTTTGGGTTTTCCAAGTAAAAATTAGGTGTTCATGTGTTATGTGCTTTGATGGTTGCTTTCATGATTTCCTTTCTTACTGCAAATTGAATATTCTATGTGGAATGAATGTTTAAATATTTAAGTGGTTTCAGAGAATACTTATTCACCCACCTCTCAATATTCTAGGTTTTCAACAATTGGTATCAGAGCTTGGTTCCTTGGAAGGAGATTAACCGCTTGGGGAAGATCTTGGAGGTTGAACACATGGCTCTTAGAAGATATCCTACTCCTCTAGAAGAGATAACTATTGCGGGTTTACAGAAGAAGAGTGCATGGTTGACATGAATGGAGAACTCAAAATAGCCCTTGAAGATCTAGAAAGGATTGAAAGTGAGAACAAGGATCTAAAGGAAAATGTCAAGGAAGAAGATGAATGCATCAAAAAATTGAGAAAGAAAATAAAAAAATTTAGAGAAAAACATAAGGAGGTCAATTAGCAGTTGAAGCAAGCCAATGGAACAATTACCAATCTGAAAGTGCAAGTTGAAGAAGGAAAAAGAGTTGAAGAATACTTGAATGCTAAGATGGAAATAAAATCTGAAGAATGCTCGGAAGCTTGAAGAAGAAATTGTGACCTTGAGATCAGATCTTGAAAAAGTAGAGAGTCATGAAGATGAGTTCTACAAAGCTTGATGAAATGATTGCAAACCAAAAAGGATCTAAAGACAAAGAAATATTAGGGTTTGAGAAAGGTGAAAGCTCAAAGATAGATCAAACTCCAAATCAAGCTGAAAATAAGACTGAGGACAAGAAGAGAAATGGAAAATTGATCTGGAATCAAAGGAGAGACTTCAAAAGACCACCTATCAGACAACCAAATGCACAAAGGTACCCATATTTTAATGGTTTATGTTATTCCTGTAAGAGATTTGGTCATAAGGCTAATGAATGCAAAATTCAAATGATGAATGGTTATAATAATGGTATGAGGTTTCAATATTTTTATGGCTATTGTTATGCATGCAATGGATTTGGGCATAAAGCTAATTAATGCAGATCTAGAATGAATGAAATCAAGCCTGTTCAAAATAATGTCATATGTTATAGTTATAGTTATAGTAGACCAGGACACATCTCTAAGTTTTATAGAAGCAAGAATATGAAGAAGAATAATTCAGAGAAAAAGGTTGATCTAGTAGAGACAAAAATGAGATGGACAAGATTTGGAGAAAGAAGGAAGACAGTGAGACTAAGCCTGAGTCTGTACCAACATCTGTACATATGTTTCCTCTGAAAAATAAGAAGAAAGCTTTGGCTTAGGGGGAGTATTAATAGAATATTATTTATCTCCTGCCAAAGAAATGGTGTTGATGCTTCAACACATTGATATAAGGTGTGGGTCAATATGTTTGACCTATTGGAGAAAATATCAATTTGGAAAATATCAAGATATGAAAATTTGCGGAGTAGTTGAAGGTGACTATGTGTTGCGGTTAGGGTTTGTAAGCTTTATTGATTGAAGCTTTCAATGCGAATTAGGTCAAATTCTAAAAGAATTTATAAGAGATTTCACTTAATCAAAATTCATTTGTAAACAAACATTCGAGGAGAGAAGAGAAGATAAGAAGTAAAGTGGAGTGATCAAAGCAATTGAAATTTGGTATAAGCGAAACCCTAGACGAAAGTAATTCAATGGTATTTTATAGTTTCTATTTGCCCTAATTTCAGTAAGTTCTTTCAATTTTCTTCAAAAATGTATACACCACAAGTTTTAGAGGTTATAGATCGTTTGCGCCCTAAATTCAAATGGCATCTCGACAAATCTTTGGTGGATGATCAACATGGTGTATTTTCGCACATCCCATATGGAATTTTGCACACAAAATATGTAAGGGCATTCATTCATGTTAATATGGAAGAATATAATCATACAAAGTTGAGTGATGCATGGTACAAAGAACTTGTCAAAGATGATTTTGAGTTGAAATTAGATTTTGAGGTTTTGGCGTAGAAGAAACTTGACACTTGGAACAATTTTCCCATCTTTTGTTATGTAGATGAATGAGTGAGATATACTTTGAGTTGCATTCATGGAAAATTCCTTTGGTTGGATACACCATATTTGATCAAAAAAGAGGCTATTAGGGTTTTTACTAGTTTGTGCTCAACTAGACCAACTCTAGTGCTCAAGTTAGTGAAAAATGAGATGGTGATGGAGCGAACAGGTGTGAAGTATGATAGAAAAGAATTAAAAATAAAGGACATTAGAAACCCGATAGTCAAGTATGCCTCAATGATGATAGGATACAAAATATACTTCACCAACAAAGAAAATTTAGTATCAACAACCGCCATCAATACAACATATGAGATGGTTGAGAAGGGTGAAAACTATGATCTTTGTGCGTTGTTGAGACTACAACTTCTAGAAAATTTGTAGAAGAAAAAGGACTCTAAGTATGCCTTTAAGTTTGGCGCTTTGATTATTTTTTTACTATTATACTTTTTGACTGAGGTTCCCGGAACAAGGAGCATAGTGTGGTTAAAGGATAGACCTGTAGCCCATCAAATTAGAGATCATTTTATGAGGTTGGAAGACTCAAATGCACATAAGAATGCTCTCTAGGGATTCTTTAAAAAAATTCAAGAGAAGATGCAAGAAAAAGAAAGGATACCAAAAATCATGGTAGAAAAGTACAAGAATGACATCACATTCTTAGTGACAAAACTTTTGTTACATCATACAGGTTTTTGAGCCTAGGATTGTTTGGATCCCAAAGATGGGATATGAGATTACAGAGGATAAAATCATTGACTTAGAGGACTTTATGTTGAGCAAGCCAAGAGACACCTATGAAGAGAGGTATAGAACATATGAGAAGTCCATGCAAGTTCACATGGACCAAAGACAAAATAAAATTAGAAAGACCATTGAGAATGACTGCAACGTTTGCAGAGGTAATGGGCCTCACAAAAGAACAAGTTGAGAAAGAAAAAGACATGTTTGGCTCACCAGGAGGATCATCAAGTGTTAGGAGATTTGGTAGAACATATACCACTCCTTTAGTTTCCCCCAAGTCCTCTGGGACTAAGACATCTATAGGAGAGAAAAGGAAAAAGTCTACAAGTGCTCTGGTAAAGGAGAAAGTATCCTCAATTAAGCAACAGAAAAAGCCTGAGAAAGAAAGGGCCACTCTAGAAACACGACAAATTGGACCGATAAGAAGAGGAGTAAAAAAAAGGCACAAGGGAAAAGTATATGGGAGTCAATGTGGAAGATGAGGAAGAAGAAGAAGGACCATAGCTAGTTCAAAAAAGAAAACCAAAAGTATCACAAGGAGAAGCAAGTGCAAAGAAGCGAAAAAGTGACATTGTGGACACCGACAGTGAGGCAGAGGTTGAGAAAGAAAAAGAAGCGTATAGGATGTAAATGAGGAAGAAGAAGAAGAAGCAAGAATTCGATAAAGGCAAAATATCACCAAAAGAGAAGAAGAAGAAAATTAAGGCTTCCCATCCAATAAGACAACATAGTCATATGAAGCTTGAAGCTCTAGTAAGCAACATTTTTGAATATGGGAATATTAAGGAAATTGTTGCCTTGTGCCCAAATGATAATGATAATGATAAATTAACCATTGAGGAAGCAATTGTAAGATATATGATAGCTTTGGATGTACACATGAAAGACATTAAAGATCAACTTCCTAAGGATTTAAAAGGAGTATTATATGCAAGGAGACAAAAGGCATTTGATGATGATTCCATAATGAAGGAATCCGCCTTAGCAGAGATTAGTGCACCCCTTTCAGATGAGAATAAGACAAGACTAGCTCAGTTATACAATAAAGAATTCAAAACCAAAAAAACGGTTACAACTTTGATGAGCCACACCAAGGATGACTTTGAAAGGCTAAGAAAGGAGACCATTGAGAAGATTGCCAGTTTGGAAAAAGAATTAGATCTAACTCCGAACAATGCAGAGGAATTGCATGATGATATGCCTACTCGAGATGTTAATATTGCAGAAGAATCACAAGAAGAGGATTCTCAACATGAGCATGGGATTGAAGAAGAAAATGTGCAAAAGAATGTTGATGATAGTCTTCCAAAAGTAGATGAAAATTATGAAAATTATGTTACTGGTGGAGAAGACAGTACAGTTGAAAATATCATTGATGATGCTCCTATAGTAGGAGAGAACACCACTACAGAGGAAAAAGCTACAAAAGTTGAGAAAGAGGATACACGCGTGGGACATAACACACCTCCGGAACTAGAAATAAATGCAAAATATGCTCAAGACCACCCGAAGATAAACATGTTGAGTTGGATAACAAGGATCAATTTGTTGATGAAGAGAAAGAGGATGAAGATGAGCCTATCAATATAGAAAAGGGTGATATGCAAAATTCTAAGGATTCATCTAGTACAAAGGAGAAGAAGGATGAGGAGACACTGGTTAATACTTTTAAAAAAGAAAAGGTGTTTGAGAAGAAGATTTTAGAAGATAGTACAAAGTTAGTTGGAGAGTCCTCTGGTTCCTCTGAAGATCCATTAAAAAATTTGTTAAGTATGCAATTCAGTTTCAACTGGTAGTATCTTCCTAGTTATTGCAACTTCCTATGCAACAGGAGCAAGTAGACATGGATAAAATCTCTATGTTGCACAAACTTCAACTAGGTGATTCTTTTCATGCCTTAGCTCAGAAAGAGATTTTGTAGACACAAAAGAAAAGCACATAACTCATTGATGAGGTAGTAAAGATTCTACAAGAGAGCATACCTGAAGTAAGTATTGATAACTCTTTATCCGATATGGAGAACTTATTTTTTTTGCTTTATTCATTCAAGGAATACTCTAGTGGGTTGAAGGATATTGGAGAAGGAGATATACACAAAGATGAATGAGAAGAGATTGATGGGCATAACAGAAAAGTGTGCCACCACACACAAAAAAAATCAAGATAATTTCTAAAGCATATAGGATTGTTTGGCGGAAGCCAAGATGTTTCAATTTTGTATGAAATGGTTGAGCTCCACTGAGAGCATAAAATATGAGATGGACTCTATTAAGTCCCAAATTTATAAGGCCTTTGGTTCCTATGATCCGACATAGGATTTGGATGGGAGCACAAGGACTGCAATTGAGAATCTACACGAGCAGTTTTTCCAACTATAAGTTCAAAAAGAAAAGATAATAATGCACTTTTGTCATCTCAAGGATCCGGTAAATGCCAAATTATTACCTATATCCAGTGCACTAATGAGTGCAAACAAAGCTTCAAAGTTAAATCCAGTACCCAGCACTCCAGATGACGGTGAAGAACTTATGATGGAGTTCAAAACTCAAAGTAGAATGCTTGGCCTAGCCAAGAAAAGTTGGGAAGAATAGAAGTAGGAATGACAATCACATCTCGAGAAGCTTTGGGAGAAAAAATGCTTCTTCTGGGTGACTGTATTTCTTTCCTATGTATTTTAGTTTGTTTAAATTTTAGTGTACATATGTGGATGTTGTAAGGCAATTTTCCTAGTGCAATTTTGATCCAGTAGTGTTGGATAGCACCCTTAGGGGGAGTCAGTAAAGTTTTGAGTTTGTATATATCAATTATGGGGAGCACATGAGCATGTGAAAACATATACATAATCTTATAAATGCAAAATCATGTAAAAGGGGAGAAGATATGTGATAAAGGGAGAGTAAAGATCAAAATATTTGTATGCACCCTTTGCCCTTGATGTCAAAAGGGGAGAGTAGTTTTGGAAGAATAATTGAGGCATGTTGTCATCAATGACAAAGGGGGGTATTGTTGGAAGAATAAGGATTTTTTCATTGATATGTTTGTTGGAAACATGAGCATGAGATATGAGCATAAGGTATGAGCATAATTTGTATAGTATGCAATATAGTGTTCTCATTAATGTCAACATTGTGATCCGATATGAAGACCATTATGCAGACCATTTTATATAACTTGAGCATGTTTTAAGATGGTTATCCAATGAATATTTGCAAGAAGGTTTGATCTAGCGAAGACAGATAAAAGGGAAAATTGGCTAAGTGTCAAAACAGTGTTTTTAGTGTACAGGAAATCCGGTATTTTGGTCTATTGTGTAGAATCTCGCTCTACGATTTTGGTGTAATTTTTTTGGATGTTAGAAGAATCTAAATCCATAATTTCATTGTGTTTTGGTCTTCAGTGTTGAAGTTATGAATGACAAAAAATTTTGTCTCAAAATTCCAACATGTTGTAGATGCATTTGTAACAGTTCAAATCCTGGTTGTGTGCCACCTATCTCTTCTATCTTTTCTTCATTCTGTGGGTAGTGAATCCACTAGGATAGTGAGTCCACCTGTAGTGAGAACTTTTGTAATATCTTATAACTAGTTATAATATATTGTGAGCTAACCCTCATTGTAGTTTTTCCCTTTTTGGGTTTTCCAAGTAAAAATTTGGTGTTCATGTGTTATGTGCTTTGATGGTTTCTTTCACGATTTCCTTTCTTACTGTAAATTTAATATGCTATGTGGAATGAATGTTTAAATGTTTAAGTGGTTTCAAAGAATATTGATTCACCCCCTCTCATTATGTTGGGTATTCAACAAGGGAATGGGACCATAATGACCCCCTTCCCATTGAAGTTCAAAATATTATTAATCATGATATTCAAACTATGCATGGAGGGGTTCATTTTATGGATTATAATTTGTCACATGTTGATCTATAATGGATTCATTATTACTAAAGGTGATCCTCTAGAGCTAAGATAGACTTTCATTAATGATAATGAAGATTTTAGTAAGGATCAACATTTAGAGTTCATGATTGCCAAATATCTTTTTGTAATCAACTTCACACAGATTCTAGGTGTTTATAGGAGCTATTTCTTCTGGAGTTTTCTTCTTCCTTTCATCTTTTTTTGGTTATTCTTGAACTTTCATTTCTATCAATTGCAATAGTCATGGGGGGAGATAGAAATATGATTAAACGTGTTTATTGTGATGCCACTAAAAGCAACAAGCAAATATGGAATATTTTGATAGAGGGTGGCGTTACCTTGCACATTGAGAAGTTGCATGGTTTCAATCATCATATCTCTTAGGTCTTTGTCAATGGCTAGCATAACAGAGTCCTTCATGTGTTTGGGATGGAGTTTAACATTATTGAGGAGCTTATTGGGGACATTACGGGCCTTTCCATTGATGGAAGGAAAGTTTACAAGGATAGGAAAGCTTCTAATGCTGCTACTGAGGAACTTATTGGGGATATTACAATCCTTTCCATCCTCATATCTCTCAAGTCATTGTCAATGGTTGGCATAAAAAATTCCTTCGTGTGTTTGGGATAGCGTTTAACATTACTGGGGAACTTATTGGGGGCATTATGGGCCTTTCGATTGATGGAAGGAAAGTCTACAAGGATAGGAAAGCTTCTAATGTTGCTACTTCAAGAAGGACGAAAGGGGTAGATTGCTCAAACTTTCCTATGTCGGTATGATAGGAAGATGATCAAACCAATTTGGGTGGACCTAGTTATCGAATTGATGAGGTATTTTACCCTTTATGGTAGATATTCAGCTCTATTTGACTACCATTTCATACTCTTAAATCATTTTAGACATAAAAAGCTAGTATATTTTCCCTATTATTTGTTGCTTTCTTTTGAAAATGGGGTTAAAGAATTTAGGAGGAGCTCTAAGAACCCACTTCTTCACGAGGGCCTGATTCTATTATTGATGGAGTATGCAAAATCTTTTTATATTTCGAGGGAACCCAAGAAATTGTCAAAAAGTTGTCTTGTGAAGCAAGATAAGCAGTGTTGAAATGTGTTTTATGACCACACCAACACAGAATAAAATGTCCAACGGTCACTCTATTCTCTCTTGATCAAAGTATTTTGCATGCTAAGATCACGTGAAAGATCATGCGTTCAACTCCAAGGTTCCTTATATTGCGAATAGACTTAGTTGGTTGATGTGAATATGTTGGGTATTCCAAGGGGACTTACGTGAATTGCTCATTCAAAAGAGAAGGATTCTCAAATTTTGAGAGATTTTTCAATGATGCTCGGGTTCTTAAACTAACCGGATAATGTTGAATGTAGAAAGAATAGGGGTAGGGATTCTACAATCTATTTCTAAAGGGGTGGAATGCGAGGATCGACTTCAACAATCTTCAAACCAGACTTTGTTTCGCCTCCCTTCGGACAACTTCGACAAAGTTGGTGCAATCTTCAAAGGATAAGAAAGGTGTTCAAACTATGATACAAAACGCACATACCATCACAAGGATGCATATGGACATTTGTACCACAATCGAAGTTAAGTGCCAATACTCCAGTTGACCACGCAGGGCGAACTCACCGTCAACGAGCCCGCTAGTGGTATGGATGAAAGAAGACTTGCTCAAATCTAACGCCACATTCCACAATTAACAACTACTTGCATGGAATTAAATCTACTTTACTCTACTATCTACTTGAATCGGAAAGATGAAAAAGCCTTGCCAACAAATCACAATGAAAGAGAGAATCACGAATCAATGAAATTCTTTGTATTATGAGAGTTCTCCACAACAACTTCTTACAAAACTTTCAAAGGGAAAGTTTTCTTTCCTTTTCAAACTATGCTATGCTACTTCTAAGCTCTACTTTCTATCTATTCTAACTTCTATCTTCTCTACTCTTTGATTTCTTGTTCTAATCTAATCTATTACAAATGAGGGGGGATGCCCCTTTTATAGTTGGCCCAGTCCAACGGACGGCTTAGATTGAATTACAATAAAGGGCTCAGATCGAGCCACATATGCCCTAATTAGGGTTTTTGCCCTAAAAACCGCCACTGAGAGGAGTGGGGCAATAAATGCACAAAAGATTCTCCACTCCTTTGCAGGAACCACTATGAGCAATTAATGCCCACTATCTTCCTCCAGAAGATTCTCGCCCAGAAAGACTTTCTTTGCTCTGCTTGCCAATTATGTTGTGTTAGGAGGAGGCAACAATACTCGGTTCAAATCCTCCTTGCAAAAAGTTCTTCTTCATTAAGTCCTCCTGTTGCATTCATTCCTGGATGCATTTCTCTCTTGTAACTTTCACATTTCTTTAGCTCACTACCTTGGGCGTTTTTAGCCTCTTTTGCATCACGTTCCTAATGCCTTAGACAAATCTTCACCGTCATTTCCCTTTTCCAAATTTGTAACATTGTCCAGCTTCATCACCTCAAGTCCTCACGCCTTGGCTCCGATGTTCATCCTGCAAAACAAAAGAAGAGCATCAAAACACTTATAATATAACTTCACTTACCTAATTTCCACGTTCTGACCGATTGATCTTCGAATGTGATAGAGTTCATCATCTTTCTAGCAAAATTTCATCATGGGCACATCGTGTTTATTTCATGAGGTCTTCTTCAAGGGCGCATCCACCACCTTGTGCCTGGAGTTTGTGCCTTAGAAAATATTTCACCTCGAGGACGCATTTGAACACTTGATGTTCGAGCTTCACTTCACCTTCAACTTCCTCCATGCCCTAGACAAATTTTAATCTCTACCCTGTGAGTGTACTTGACCTCTTGTTGTTTCATTTTCTCTTTCCTGAGAAAACCTTATCTGCTTTATGAATTTCACCCACTGTAATCCAGGCACTCATTTTGACATCACAAGCCAAGGCATTTTTTTAGTAGAAACATTCCTCGCATTTGCCTTAGAGAATTTTTTATTTTGCCTAGGAAATTCATTAAACGGGTGCCAGGCAAAAAATTTCATCAAAACAACGCAAGCAAGGTGTGGAACAAATTTAAATCACCTCCCAGTGGAAAATGTTCAATACCCAGAAGAAATTTCCCCTCAGAAATCATCATTTTCATGTGTATCCGGACGAAGGGGTACATTTAATTTTTATTATTTTGAGAAAAATAATAAAAATTGCTAAGGTTGATTCCATTTTATTCTAGACGTATTCCACACCTGCAGTCCTCATTCTTCATGCCTTGGCATTTTCCTCATTTTCCTGAAGAAATTCCCTCCTGTTTATGGGCGCCTTTCACCTTGCCTTTGGAAATTTTTATGTTACCTCCTCCTTAGGCGTATTTCTCATTTTACCTTAGAAAATCCCTTAGAAAATTTATTTTAATCAACTTACCCCATGCATTTATTTTCACTTTACCTTTCCACGCCTAGACTTCCTTGTCTTATACTTAGCACTTTTCCCAACTTCCTTAGAGTGCATTTTGAAGGGTCCACTTTCATTTTGACTTAGGCAAATTTTGCATGCCTTTATTCCTTGCTGGAGCTGGGCGCACTTACCCTTTTGCGTGTTTGTTTCTCATACTTAGGCATTTTCCTCTTATTACATCATATGAGTTGGGCGCATTTTCCATGTGTCACCTTGATGTTCAACACAAGAATTTCCTTTCTTTGACCCCTTCATGCCTGGGCGCATTTTGCCTAGTGAGGTTTCATTCCCTTCATACTTAGAGACTTTTTAAAGTCACTTCCTCCTTCTTATCAACTTGGGCGCATTTTAGCTAGTGAGGAGGATATTTCAAATACTTGGAATATTTTTCCAACATTTCTTTCCTTGTTGGACGCATTTTGGGTTGTGAGGAGGAATTCCACACTTAGAATTTCTTTTACCTTGCCCCCTTCCAACCTTAGGCGCATTTTGCATGTGTTACTTCCATTTTAACACTTAGAAAAATTATTTCATTCCCACTTGATTGTTGGGCGCATTTGAGGTATGCCGCTGCAATTTTCATGACTTAGAAAAATTCTAAGTCCCTTCCTCCTTGAGGGCGCATTTAGGGGTCTTATCTTCATGTTTCAATGCCTTAGAAAGTTTCTTATCTTACCCCACTTGCTTGGGCGCATATGGAGGGGTGTGCTTCCATTTTCTCCTTAACACATTTTTTTGACATACTCACCCCTTGGGCGCATTTCATAGGGTCTACTTTCATTTCACTTGCCTTAGAATATTTCTCAAGTGACCTCTTCATGTTGGGCGCATTTGACATGTAGTGGAGGAATCTTTAGGCACATTTGAGGGTGGTGGAGGAAATCCACGCCCTAGAAACTTTTTGTGTTTTTCCATGCCTTGGCGCATTCCACACATGCTACTTCCACTTTCCAAGCCTAGAATTTTTTGTGTCTCCACCTCAACTTTGGGCGCATTTAGGGGGGTGTGGAGGAATTTTTATACTTAGAACATTTTCCCTTGTGATTCCTCTATGACTTGCATGTTAGGCGCATTTGGAGGGTGGAGAAGGAATGTTTTTTTACTGAAAATTTTTCACGCCAACCCTTGTAGCCTTGCAAGCTTGGGCGCATTTGGAGGCATGAGGAGGAATTTCAAATGCCTTAGAAACTTTTGCTAACCTCTTTCACACCTTTTACCTCTTGGGCGCATTTAGCCTAGTGTGAAGGAATTTCCTCAAGCCTTGGGCGCATTTCACCCTATGAGGAGGAATTTTAACTCTTAGCAATTTTAGCAACTTTCTCCCATGAGGGTGCATTTTCCATATCCTCCTACCAGTTTCCATTCTTAGTAATTTTTTGGAGAAGTGAGACTTTTGTGGCCTTTTATCTGTTCTGGACCTGGAGCTGGTGTCTTGTGCTTCTTGTGACCTTGCCAGCTTGTTTATACCTGTTGCCCAAGCTCATCTGCTATTTTTAGTCATCCTGCTATTTTTAGCAAACCCTAGAATTGATTGACTCCTGCAGCTCCGTTTGACCTAAAATTTGTTCCACCAGATCTTGATGACCTAAGTGTCTCGTTCACATCCTCCTCTGGCACAGACATGTTATTTTTAGCCATGAAGTGACTTACTAAAAATAGTAAGTATTTCGATTGTGCTCAAATTTTGCCAGTAGGCAGCCAAGAAGATGTTGATCATGGTGGTGTGCTCTGTCTGACAATTCTGTATTTCATTCCCTATTTTTAGGCATAACGGAGGAAACCCTAATTTGATTTGCATGTGCCCCGAGCTGTTTCCACTTTGCTTGATTTTTGTTGTCTGTCATCTGCTTGCTGAACTGAAGTGTTGGGTAACCGCTGGAGTGGAATTGCTATTTATAGTAAGTGTCCGGAAAGCGATCAATTTGATGTCGGATGAGTTTGCATGTCACAATGCCCATGGGATCTCAAAAAACCCAGAAAACTGGTCAACATGCGAGTAGTGGCTAAAAATAGTAAGTCCCTGAAAACTGATATGTTTTGCTTGCATGTCACATCACCGCGAAGCTCTCGCAAAACCCATATGGAATATCCGGACATGCACCGAAAATCTTTGCATGCAAACACTAAAAATAGCCTCTGAAGGTTGTACCATTGAAAGTCACCATCTCGATTTGCATGTTATATCATCGTGAAGGTCTTGAAAAACCCAAATACATTCTCCAATCATGCATTGGAAAATCATATGTTTAAACCCTGAAAATGGCTCTTGAAGCCTAAACTGCTAAAAATAGCCAGTTGTCTGAATCTGCTCAAATTTCATGTGTAGGTACCCTGAAGTTGCCTGGAAGCGTTGATGCAGTCAAAATCCCGAAATTCAGAGGAAAAGGCCTCATATTAGGTACTTACTAAAAATAGTAAGTTGTCGGATTTCAACGAAATTTCAGTGGGATCCTGCCTCGAGCCTCCTGACTGTACTGCTGCACTCAGATTTCACCTTGATAACTCTATTTGACCTCAAAACAAGCCTGAAGGATAGAAACCCTAATTTTATAGACTTAGCCCAATATTCCAAATTAGGTCAAAAGATGGGACATCCTCGAAAGGATAAAAAGACAAGAGAGAGAGAGAGAGAGACGCAAAACAACCCAAAAACCAAAGCCAAAATACCATAATGGAGCAAAAATTGGGGGTCCCCATTTGAATGGGGCGAGGTGTGAAAAGGTCACAACAAGCAGTTGTCGGGATATGATACTGGAGAGGACTCACAGGATGCAGAATGGGAAGAAGAGGGGTCAGAGGGTTTGATGGAGGTGTTCTCAAAACCCCCTAAGGACTTTAACCTGAAGCCTAAGAAGAAGCCCAAGAAGGACCCCTAGCCTTCTTGGTCTGGGGGCTCCCACATAGGCTGTAAGGATGAGGATTTGGCCACCCCTGCCTCTAAGAGAAAGGATTTGGGTTATGCTAAAGCCCCTATTGATGTTGGTTCCCAAGAGTCCTCACATTCTTTAAAAATTAGCTCCCTGCTTATTACTGTTGAGGGTAAAAGGGTTAAAAGGGGGAAGGGCTCTGTGAAGGATTGTGCCCCTTGACTTGTCCCTGATCGTAAAAGGAAGAATCCCATGAAAAGTGGTGATAGTACTAAAGGTACCAAGGGTAAGGGTCATTCATATCTAACTGCTAAGAAGAATATGATTCCTGAGAATGAGGATGAGACTGGTGAAGATATTGATGTGGGAAGGTCTATGGGTAGTGTTGTCGTTCCTCTCAAGTTTGTTGGCAATGCAAAAATGGAGACCCCCAATCCTAAAATTAAAGTCCCAAGTGGTGCTTATGGTATTGATAAGGGGAAGAAGGTTATACATGGTGACTCTCAGTAGGAGATTCAGAATGATCCTGCTAACTACTTGGCCGATGATATTAATATCTTTAACTACAATAGAGAAGAGATCAACAATATTCTTGGTTTGGCTAAGGATGGTTCGATTATCTTCTTCAGGATTTTCAAATGGCTCTTCAGCGAAGTGAATCAGATCAACATTAAGGTGCGATGTATGATCAATAATGTTGAGAACAATATCAACAAGAAGAAATACTCTACCATTTATGATCGGAATGAAAAAATGCTTGGTATTCTCTAGACTGTGACTGATGAAATGCTAAAGATTAAAAATGATTTTGAATTAATAATTTCAACCCTAGAAGAAATGATTATTAAAGTTTATGACAACCTTGATACACTGGTTAAAGTAAGCCAAACATTGCTCCATAATTTAATGCTCAAGGGCTTAATTTCCTCAATGAAAGGGCTCGTAACTGGAAAGGAGAGACATTTGGCATGGTGAAGGAAGTTGAGGGTACTGTGGTGGAAGTCACTAAAGGTAAGCAGGGCTTTGAGACTGATATAAGTCCTAGTATTTTTTACCCACAACAATACTAAGAAAAATGTGGGGATTCCTACTCATGAGTTGGCCGAGGTGGTGGATATGAATGAGAATATCATTGCTCAAGATTTAGAAGCGACTAAGATCCTGAAGAACTTATAGTTTTCTACTATTTTTTTTCTATTTTTTTGCTATAATTTTGCTGATGGTTGGTTGCTCGTATTTTTTTGACTTATCTTAAATCAACGGTCCTTTTGTAAAGGGTTTCGGGTCCCTTCAAAACCTGTTTTTCCTCTAATCAAAAAAATTAAACGCTTGAGATTAAACCATATAAATTTTGTAAGTTGTATGTGTTGATGTACTATCCTACTAGCACACTATAAAAATGTGGAATTGGTTGAATTAAACTACAAATACCTTCTATATGGCTTCATAAAACATGTTCTAGGTTATATTATGGTACACTAAAACCCTAATTTATGTGGGGATCATTAGAAATAATCATATAAAATTGAAATAAAATGGATTCACAAAGTATAATCCACTACTCTAGATCTAGGTGTTAAATATGCAAATTTGATTGCTAGCATGTATATCTAATCACCTATTCTCTTACAAATACCACCACACTAAGTAAATCAACTTTGTACACATACACTCTCATTTTCTTCCACTTGTAATTTAAAATCACAGAGCTTTCATAATTGGGTAACAAAGACACAAAAAATGACACGATAGATTACACTAAGTACAAGTGTAGAACATATGTCACATAATGATCTTAGCCACTTGGAAAACATCACTCACACTCAAAATATAGATACCATAGCTTTGATATCATGTTGGTAACCACTCATGAATTGTGCTAGTCACTTAAGACATTTAGAATAAAAGTGATAACAAAATGTAAAGCACACAAGATACCTATAATGATACATTGGGTACTTATAACACTTCATTAATATTTATCTTTCTTGTTATTTTCATGATATAATTCATTCTTATATATTCACACACAACTATGTGAATACTTAGAACATGTGCGGGATAAATCCCTTCAATTGTACATAAAATGTTCTAATAATGTCCTTTAATGTGTGACTGTTCATGATACCCATTGTTTGGAATGTCATCGTTAGAAAATGTTATGGGTGGAGGAGCTGATGATTTTTGTTTATATTGTTCACCAATATCACCTACAAACTTCGTATATTCTAATTTAGGATTTCTTCCATAGTTTGTGTATCTCTTATAATAGAATTTGTATTAGTTTATTGTCCATGATGTTTAAATTGGTTGGTACATATTTAAACTTTTTATTACAATGATCAATAAAATGGTTTTCCCAATCATTTATTCATGAACCACATGTATCATATTCTTATCAATTAGATTTTAGATCTTACGTTTCAATACTACACATTCTTACATATCAGTCCCATTAACTCTATGATAAATAAAAAAAATTAGCATTAGATCCCTTAGGAACATATAAAGAGGTGTCTATTGGGTGAATAGGTGGTAAAGTGATCATATTAGCCCCTAAATGATGTTGTAACACCATCTTAATGGGACCATGAATTATTGTCATTTTGTGTGGCATTTTTGGTTTTTGAAGATGAAATTAGAGTCCATTGAACTGTTGTTGACAATTTTTGTATTAGACCTATTATCTTTTGTATGGTGTATGATCACCCTTAAAATAATTTTTTAATTAAAATTTAGAAGGATGCGATGAAGATGATGAATTGTCAAAATATGCTCCCCTAGTATCTTAAGTTCAATATTTTTAACATTTACACAAATGTTTGAGTGAAGCATAACTATTGAAATATACCTTAACTTGAATTTTAGGAACCAAATTTTGGAAAACAACCTATTAACTCATCATTGGGTATTTGATAATTAAACTTAACAAACACAATCTTGTAAGCATTCATTATTTGCATGCTTACAATCCCCTAAATAAAAAATGATGATCTTAAGACCAATGTTGACCCAATTTTTTAAATAAAAGCATTAAAACCATGTGGCAATAAATATAGACATTCAAGTGCATAACATTTTAATATGTGGAAATAATTTAGAAATTAAATGGTCATCATAAATATAATCCAATAATGTATAATTGAAAGACATAATATATGCAACAAGATTCCCCTTACCATTGTACATCTCAAAATGTGGAGCTACAAAGCCCATGAGGAAATGAACAATGCTAATATGTCATAAGCAAGATAATTATGTTTGTTCTCACTAGGTCATTGTTTGTACTTAAAGGAAAAACATCAATTCTCTTCATGATAATATCAAGGGTAGATTGGTTGATATTGGAGGAAAGGATGGCAATGTAAGTAATGTTAGGATTGGTATAAATAGGTTGGGATGGAGTGGTTGAGGGGGTTTGATAGTAGAAGGAGTATGACACGTATAATTGGGGTTATGGTATATATGAGAGTAGGAACAAGTGAAATAGGACAATATAAGTATGGATGGGGTTGATGGGATGCAATTGTTAAAGGAATATAAAGTGGAGAAGTGAAATGTGAAAGGAAATTGTAGAGTTTTTAATTTGAGAAAGGACAATAAAGGATGAGTCCTTTGAATGTAGAGGCTAAAAAGTGTCTTGAAGAGAAATTGAGACATTCAGTTATTGACCTACGCTTTAAGGGATTTTATTCCCTAAAAATTTAGCACTATATCATTAGCTTTAAGTATAAAAGGTTTGTGTTTTCATCAAGATTGGGAAGATCATCCCTAAGCATGTAAGTTGTAATATCAAAATACTTTTTATTTATTATAGAAAAATGATTTTATGGTCAATATAATCTTCTTCACTAAAGTAAATTATTGTATGTATATTTTCAATAATAGGAGTCATATTTTTATTTCCAATAATAGGAGCTTCAATTTGACTCATGGATGTCATTGGATTTAATTTATGATTGTTACTAAATGGAAGAAGAGAGTTTGGTTGATGTGTTGGCATATAAGTGATGGTACATTTCAAATATGAAATAAAGATAAGAAAAATTATATCAAACCATAAAAAATAAGAAGATTCAAACCCTAGGGTAACCATATAAAGGGGTTCAAAAGGTTAAGACTAACAAAAAATTATGGAAAGAAAGTAAATTGTAGGACCTTAAAAGTATGCAATGCTAGTTCGGGACTAATAAATGATGAATAATTGATGTAATAATCAAACTAAGTAATCATAATGACCCAAGTCTTGTAAATATAAATAGAAGGGTTAAAATGTCTTAGCTTTATGATGATGTCAAGTGATGTAGCTAATTAAATTATGCAAAAATATTTTATGATCAAGTCTGAAACTAAGATATCAAGTCTAGAGTGACTCTTGTAGATTACTTATCTCTAGCCTGTTTTATTTATTGTCAAAACTCAACAACAAATTTTTATATCCTTTGTGTGTGATTATGTCTTCTCTGTTATAGTTATATCTATTGTTGTCAAATTTTTACATGGATTTTTTTCAACACCCACGATATTTTTTGTGCTAGGACCAAAGTTTTAAACTTTCTTAAGTCTTGGTAATCACTCTTTTATTAAATCTTCACAAGAATTGAAAGTAAGAATACCTGCAAGATGCTTAGTGTAGTATCTTCTAATATGAATGTAGATTTATTTATTTGATGTGATATACTCTTGATTTGAAGATTAAAAGATAATATAATGATGATTAAAAGATTTGTTGATATTGATATCTAGTGTCTTAGGACTTATCTTTAAATATGATATATTAGGCACTAAATTCAAGATGTAACTGTCCAATTTTAGGAAGGAGTCAAGTCAAGATGAGTGAAATATGATTTTAAAAAAGAGGCCATAATTATAGATGTGGTTCTATCTAGGGGGAAAATCCACAAGGATGGTATTCAAGGTAGGAAAATGATTAGAATTATACTAGTTGTAGACATGTATGGATAATGTGACTAAAGATTGAAGAATTTTCTAGGTTTTGTTTTCTTATGTAAAAAAAATGTTGGATTGATAGCCAAAATGACATATCTAAAAATTCCAAAGTGAGTGTAAAATTAATGGAGAAAAGGGCTAAATGTACACATTTATAGACTTTATAAGATGTTGCATTCTTGAGATATGCTAGTAAAGAGCAACATAAGAATTTGTTGGAGATATGTCAATTTTTCATTTATTCCAAAATAATGATGTTCAATATTCTAACGGAATAATTCTATTGACTAACCATGTTTATATTTTCTCATGATTGGATACGTGTAAAGAATGTACTAACACTTTTATTGAAAATATAGGTAAAATACTACAAATAGAAGTAATTATAAACAATAAAAAAATTAATTTACATATTAAAGTATAATATGATTTTCAATTAATTAATCATGGAGTCAAGTGATTATTAATCACAACAAAAATAATAGAGAACACACAAGATAAATAAATAAATAAACCCATAACAATAGATTCATATGGAGAAATCCTTTTTGGAAAAACTCGCCATCAAAGAGGCAAAATTTGTATTAATCTCAAACAATGTGTTACAATAATACATAAACTATCTCCCTTCAATATGATAGAATTCTGACAATTTGAGGGTACTTATAAATGAACATATGGAACATCTATCATATACCTCCAATATATAGAGCAAACAAAAACCAAAAACTGTAGATGGCTTACAAAACAAAATGGAAAACACCATAGGATAAAACTAGGTGTTCATGAAGCTACTTATAAAAATCCAATGTCCATATCCACTTGGTCAACCTCTTAAAATAGAACATGTAACTCACACTATAATTCATTATAACATAATATATAACATTACATAAATTAGGCTCCTTGCAATACTAGCATAACATTAAGAAATATCTTAAATTGGAGTCCATGAAATTAGTGTTACAATAATACATAAACTTGATAAGAACTCTCATTGCTTGAGAAATATCTAGTCTAGTGCATAACATTACATACATTAGACTCCTTGCAATAATAGCATAAGGTCTATTATACATATACTCTAAATTATCATCTAACCTAAGACACATATCTAATGAAATCTTAGTACCAAAAGATAAAGGAAAACTCATATTTTTATAATTATGCATAGCAAACCACTATAATATACTATCAACATACTTACTATGACTAAGCTAAATATTTCTATGAAGTTAACCCCTTATTTTTATTTCAAGAATGTATTTTTTCCCATAATTTCTTCATGTCAAAAATAGTAGAAGTTTTAAGTGTTAGTGTGAAAAGAAGTATTACTAAACTAGTTAGCTTTTAATCTATCTAGGAGCTTCCTATTCACAGTGCACTTAAGCTCACTTAGGAGTTATGTAGAATTTGGTCTCACCTCATGTGGACTCACCAAGCGTCCGAACACTTGTCCATAGAGTCCTACACTTGTTTAGTACTTGGAGCCTAGGTAGTCAAAGTTTGACTCCTACCTTCTCACCTCTTCATCCTTACCTTAATAAGAATGAATCATTTGTACATTTACTAGCACTTGCACCAAAATGGGGTGCAAGGATTACACCGATAGAAAAGTATATGTAAGTTAACATATTAAGGAGGCATATTTTGTATAAATAAGTATGCACATTTACATGTAACTTCATTATTCATGGCATCATATTTCGAAATACAAAAGAAAAAGACAATCTAAATGTCTTGAGTTGCAAATACTAAGCCTAAAATATTACATCTATGTTTGGGGTTTGGACAACACAAACATAAATTTGATGTTGACAACAAATGACAAAGACCAGAGAGCAATCTCACTTTAGCTCTTGCTTTTTTATATGTTCCTACCTATGGCGGCTATGGTTGTTTCTCTAAACCAAATGAAAAGCATAAAGAGGATAGTAGATGACCCTAAGTGATCCTAAGTTGAGTTGTACTTGCAATAGAAAAGAGAAACATAAATCTATGGTTGTTTCTCTAAACATAAATTTGTGAATGGATAGCACAATCTATAAATTTGATGTTGACAACAAATGACAAAGACCAGAGAGCAACCTCACTTTAGCTCTTGCTTTTTTATATGTTCCTACCTATGGTGGCTATGGTTGTTTCTCTAAACCAAATGAAAAGCATAAAGAGGACAGTAGATGACCCCAAGTGATCCTAAGTTGAGTTGTACCTGCAATAGAATAGAGAAAATTGCCGAAAATTGAGTGTAAGAGCAATATATAAACAACCAAGCAAACTACCTGGTTAATGAATTTGAGATAAAACTGAACCTTAGAGTCAAGTAGGTATGGATAATGGGGCAGTCTAGTTGTGCAAAAGATTTATCATATTACACACAAACAATAAATCCATACATACATTCTTCATTATGAATGTAAACATACTTAAGGACCAAGAATTATTGAAAACCTTTGCTGAAAAAAATTTACAACTGTCATGAAATGTTTCTCAACTAAACAGATATATCAACAAGATACAAACAATCACCCCAAAACAAAATTTAAAATGTTATGTAAGAGAAATGATATCACATAGAAAAATTATGTTACGTCGTAATTAAACAAAACTCGACTCTCATATAGTACTATTCATGTAGAAAATCAAAGAAGAGGGGAAATTGCTCGTGTGAGCCCTTAAATAATTGTACTATGATCATTGACATGAACATCCTCCAATGTTTTCCTTCTGCTTACATAACTCTCACCATGAAAATATAGACAAATGTCTTTTAGGATGAAATAAAACACAAATAAAAATGATCTAGCCGGATATAGATTCAAGTAACTTACCCCAAGGTTCTCCACAAATTGAAATTGGCCAATTTTTTGCCATGCAAGCATAATAAAATATGTCGAATAAACATAAAACCCATGAACGGACATACAGGAAACTGAATTTTATGAAAATAACTAATTTTAATGACCCAAATTCAAATTGACAAATTCCTTCACTTTAATAGGATGTCCTGTAAGTCTGGATACATGAAGACAATATTGTCGAGACAATATTTACAAAACTGGAATTGAATTGTAAGCTGGTCAGAAAAGCAACAAATGAGAAAATTGAGGATAAGACACTTTATGGGAAAAAAAGGATTACATACTTACAATTTTCACATCTAGATGTTGATCAATTATTACCTGTATTATCTAAAATCAAAGACAAAGACCTTTCACATATTTTTATTCCCAAATTGATTTGCTTCATATTGACCTTACAGGGCACTTCATCATTGCCAAAAGCACTTACTGCATACAACTATTTAAATATCCATCCGTCCTTTAATGTAACCTTCACTAATTTTTAATTTTAAATGACATGTTTAAAAGTCTAAAGATCAAACATTCATTGCAAAGAGATTTTGTTGGGAAAGTTTTGACAGGATGTCTTACACTCTAAAATTATTCATTAAATTCTGCCGGTATATAAATTGTTCACTACAAACACTGTTTTGAGAATACTTTTGATTAGTTTATGAATAGAGCCAAAAGAAGCATTGTCACCAACTCCATATTCCATGTAATCAGCATTTTAAAGATTTTATTTCTTGATATCCAAAGAAGACCTACAAACAATAAAGATAAGACCAAATCCCTTCACAAAACCAGCTTCAGCTTCTAACTATTTTGAAAGTATGTGCAAGATCTACAGAAAAATGAAACCCTTGAAGTAAAAATATGCATAACCAAAGGATAATTTGCATTACATTTTTCTAAATTGTCGAAACATAAATAAGTAGCAACTTAATGATAGGAAAGAACATCACACAAAATGTAACCTCCCTAAGCAAAGCAGAAATTAGATCTTCACTTGCATGCCACTTTTGTTGTCAATGCCTTTCTGGAATCGTAATTTCTTCAGACAAGCTACAAATGAAAAGACTCACTTGTGTACCACTTCCATTATGACTGCCTTCTCTGATATCCAAACCGCTACTTGCATTCTCACTTCCTCCAATACTGCCAGTATCATTATCATATCCAGCATCATTCTTTGCTCTGCAGTATTTTGGTTATGGCTTCTACTACTGCTGACACTTGACTGAAGGCATAACTCATTAGCTCGAAGATCTAACATGTTACAAACAATAGAAAAGTGACGAATGATAAGAAATTGCATTATGAAAGATATACACTGAAACCATAACCACCCCGCCATGAAAGTTACCTTGAAAAATAATCAAAACCAAACAAAGATTTTTTTGAAGTAAAACAACTTACCAGCCAGAATATTTGTCAAGATGCTAAGACATTGCCATTACCATACTCTGCTTCAATATCAACTGTCCCTTTCCTCTTGAGACGACCCATAAAACTATTTGCCATTTTTAGGCTCCATACTCCCCTGCTTATTTGAAATATTCATAGAGAAATGTCCATGCCCTGTTCCAAAGCTCCCATATTGACGCAGTCAGCATGTATGTTGGCGAAGGTTGTGGAATTTGGCTTTACCCCTGCCAATTGCATTTGGTTGGAAGTTTCTAGAGCCTTTTCAACAAATCTATTTTGTGCGTATCCTACCATCATTGCAGTCCACAACATCCCTTTTACTCCAGGCATCCTATCAAACAATTCACCTGCCTTATGTATACTTCTACACAACTAAACCTTCTGACTAAATTTAAGAGAAGATGTACGTATGTAGTGAATGTAGATGTGGATATGGTGTTTCCTTATTCTATTACTTTGTTCTCTAAATTTGGTGAGTGGTTGCAACGTATTATTTATAAGGAATCCATAATTATGTGCCAAAAAGCCACAAAGTTTGTTATTCTATTGCTATTTGCATGAACAATAAGAGGAATCAAAACACCTAGAGGAAAAAAAAAGGATCTTGGTCTTTCTCAATCTTTGGAAGAGTTGCCCTTAGTGAATGGTGATGATAAGAAAGACCCTTCTTTGGATAGGATTATCTTTGACAAAAATATTGTTCCTTTTTAGAGCACCTTATCTTTGATGGGAGGGGTTCAAAGGAGGCCAGTTGGGAGCAAAAAACTGTTCATGAGGGTGTGGTTGGTGCACTACATTCACTCGTCTTGTCTTTTACTAATAAGGATAAAAGGAAGATGCATTTGGATGAGAACTTAACTAGAAGTCCTATGAAGTTCTATTCAGTCCAATGATAAAGCCAATCTAGGGAATCTGATAAAGAAAGAGGACAATAGCTAAAATGGTCTAAAAGCAGACCACCATATATGAGCCGCCCCACGTTTTTCTATTGAGAGGGGTGACAACATTTCTACGGCACGAGAAGAGCAATTCTTGATTTTTAACACAATATTTTATTCTACTTTGTGAAGAAGATTCGCCTCCCCAAGCCCGTCCTCAAAACTGTACACATCATCAAGACAGATAAGGCTTGGATTTCGTTTTACCCACCCCAAACTATGGATTTCGTTTTACCCACCCCAAACTATCTTCAGATAACTAATATAAATCCATCCACAAACATCAAAAAGTCTGACAACCTTGAAAAGTGATCTGAATATTCTCATTTATAACAAAAGTAAATAAAATAAATAAATGGGCATGGCAGCAACACTATAACAAAATGCTGCAACACAGTATTTCAACGTACAGTTTTATTGTCCAACACAGTAACAATATCAGTTCTTTTCATTTATAACTAACTTGTGAATGGACTGGAGCAATCCTAGGTAGAAAGATTGTTTTTTTTCTTTTCTTATTGCTAGAAATAAGCATACAGTATATACAGTGAGGACTTGAGTTTATCAATAGATAACTCCCTCTTGAAAAATCCCTTGTGAAGCAATATTACTATTACCTTCAGAAGGTAAAATGTAAGAATATGCAGAGGACTTTGGATCTGAAGCAGAAGCAGCAGCTAATTGAGAAACCCAATAGGACTCTGTGGGTGTCACTTCATAATTATTAGGCTCCTCTTTAATCTGCGCTGAGTTATTATTGTTATTGTGGGAGTAGAACAATAGCTCATTCATTTGATCATTCACTGGAAGACTGTAGCTAAAATTTGTATCAGCTCCGTTATTAACTTCATGCATCCACATATTACCAGATTGATACGGAGTGCAATCTTTCCCAGAGTGGCAGCGAATAGGCAAGTTGGGTTATCATTCTGATCAAATGTTTCAACTTTGATATTTACATTTGGCCTTTGAAGATACAAGACTGCTGCATCATGGGCTTCCTGTGGATTAATAAGAGAAGGGGGGTTATTTGAGAAGGATTGATGTGGGATGAACAGTTAGTATTTTTATTGTTGTCCAGGGCCCTCATGAGGACGCTTGTAAAGTTGGAATATTCTGAGTTATGGCTGAAATCTTTTTCATAATGATCGTTGCCCACATTAAATGTGGCAGTTTTGGACCATGAGGATTCATTTATGATGGATCGTTGCCCTCAGTTGTGGGTTGTTTGGATGTATCTCCTTGTCTTCAATTTATGATGGATCTTGAAGCAATACAGGGAAATTACTGGCTTCTAGGGCATATGGCCTATTTCTAAGTTGTTGGCCCAGATCTGTCAGAGATTCAGATGGGCTTGAAGTGTTGGATGCAGATATAGCTTCTGAAGTAATATTATGACAGTCAAATCCCATTCCAGCCGCTGCTTCTTTTGCCTGTAGACGCCTTGTTTGCTGATCATCCTTGATGACTTTTCCAAGCAATTTTTTCTTTAGCTTTGTGTTCCAGTAATTCTTGATGTCGTTATCTGTTCGGCCTGGTAGCTGAGCTGCAATTATAGACCATCTGCACAACATTTTCCAGTTTTGAAAAAGTCAGCCCACAAACCTTAACCCAAAAGAAAATGGAAATATCTATAATTTGAGTCACAACCTATGCAGAGATCCATTTAAAAGGAAAAAACCTTTTAAGTTCTTCCTTCCATTATTATATATATGCTTTCTTTGAGACTTGTTGATTGATAAGAAAGAGTACTCAATAAGCTTTTCTAGAGCAATTGATATGGTTTTTAACCTACTTCCAATGCTACTGTAGAGGCCGCAGATGATTGCATTTTCTTCTTCTGAAAAGCCTCCATGTTTTATATCAGGCCTTAGATAGTTCAACCATCTTAGTCTGCAACTCTTACCGCACCTTCTCAACCCTGAATTCAAAACAATAGCATTCATACATTAGCCTCCTCCATATATATTCAATACTTCTAGGCAAGAAACCCACTTAATAGAACATAAAATATCCTATTCTTGCTCAAGAGATCCTGTTGGATTTATGTGATTACACTAAATTTCCAAGTATATTATCTGCTGCTTGCATGCACTTCCTGTAAAGTCAATAAATCATTTCATGCTCTAAAATATATTTGGTATATCTAGTACCAGATTCAGTAGGCTATGTAAACTTGCGAACATAAAATACACAGGCATTTCTGCAAACATTGCAGCTGCCACTCACTATGTTTCTTCATAACATACATATACTCATACTTCAAAACCTCTAGGATATATCTAACCTCTTGTCTAATGGGCACAAACGTGATATATCTAGCACAAGACTCGGCATGTCTTGTAAACTTCCAAAACAAAAAACACATGGGCATTGATGTAACCAATGCAGCGATCAATTCACTGTGTGTCTACATAACATGCTTATACTCAAGCTTCAAAACATCTATACTAAATCTAGCAACTTATCTAACGGGAAGACATAACAAGTAATATCCTTTTCATTCCTTGAAAGACATGAAGATTCCTTTTAGTCCACAAAAACCACAGTATCTCAGTAGATAGGACCAACCAAACTCTCAAAAACAGCTTGCTAAGCTTACAATCAGAATAATCAAAACATCTAAAAAGAACATCCCACCACAAGACAGATTCAACATCAGCCCACAAGGACCAAATAGGAATAAAACAATTCCAAGCAGACTTAGTGAAAGAATAATCAAAATATGCTTAAAGGATTCAAAATCTCCACACACAAGACAAACAACATTACCAGACCCAAGAATTTCCCAACAGCTAACCTCTTCATAACTAGAAACCATCTCAAAAAGGATCTTTTAGGTTCAATAAATCTGGATCATATATTGCCAAGTCTAGATACCCACTTAGCCTTAGGATCATCAAGCCCCCAAAAGGAATTGAGGCAAGTATGGAAGTTATCAATATTTGAGAACATATCATAGACATTCTTAGCTGTAGTATCTAATTTATTACCACAGACCCAAGAAAAATTGTCCCCTAATCATTTTTCTCTAGCTGATTCAAATGAGAAGAGAAAACTAGCCCAGCTGAGGAAAAAACAACGTATCCTCATCATCTGTTGCATTTTATATTGTAGTTTATGTTATAGTGCACAATCTTACCTGTAACATTATTTTCTAGTCAAACATTGAATGGCTACATACAGGTGGCACTAAACTCAGTGTTAGATTCTTTTATATTATGAAAGGTATTAAAAAAGAGAGACAAGGACAATAGATCTCATGATAGTCTAATTTCTTCTCTGTATGATAAACTGATGATAGTGACAATACTTTTGAACATTATCAATTTCCACACTCCTATCTTTAGATAGTAAAATTTCCCTTCTTTCTCCACCTCTCTCCACCTTATATCGTAAACAAGATTTTTGTTTATTGTAAAGTGCTTTTTGGGGTTTAACTACCATATGAAATTTTGAGAACTATGCATCCCTTCAAAATACTGCTAGAAAAATCAAGTTCATTTCACTCCTGATGATGGGTTTAGTGGCTTCTAGAGTATTCTGAGCTCTTAAATAGTAGACAACCGCAGAATACATAGTTACATGATATAAGCCAACAATCAATCTGCCACAAATTTTCTCTCTAAACTGTAATTAAAACTAAGTTAACCGTTTTTGTTGTACCTTTTGCACTAAATTAACGAACTGCAATTGCAATTGTGTGATGAATTCTGAAGAATTCATTTCCACTTATCTAGGAAGCAATTTTCTCTGATGAGACATTGAAAACCAGTTTAGATTTATCTATTGAGGTCAGCATTACAAATAAATAGAAAAGACATTGTTCTGATGTCATCGGTATCTAGATTTTGTCATCGACAAGAACTGTTGTATTATGGTCTTCAGTGGTAAAGTATAATACCAGAGTGCTAAAGCAAAGAAACATAAATTATTAACCAAGTAACTGGGTGAATATCCTTCAACAGATATGCAAGCTACTGTAAGTCAAAATTAAATGGATCCAATACATGATTTCCAACTTGTACCACCTGCGATAGCAACCAATAAAGCACTGATAAGGCATCAATTTCTTGAAGTGATAGATAAATCATCTGTTTACGTAACCTCAATTTGTAGAATGACCGTGCATTCGCTTATGTAAATTTAAAGCTCTTTCTTCCAAGCTGTCACATGGCCTTCCTTGATAGAATTTTGACCAATAAAGTTTGCACTGAATCATTAGCTTTTTATTCCACAATTCTAGAAAATTACAGTAATGCACCATAGATGGGACTTTTTACTTGTTTGGTTGGGAATATAAAGCACCCTTCCCCTAAACTAAAAAGCAGCCTACGTTATTATTGTTCAGGGCTCTTTGCATCAAAATTTACCTCCTTATACTTGATGTCTAGTTTATTGGGCTAGGAAAGAAAACAGAAGAATGAAATCACCACATATAACTTATAAGCATTTATCTCTTCTAAATTAAGCTCTATGGGGCAAAAATTACCAGGACTTCATCAAAACTGTAACAACAGTCACAGTGACATTCAAATAGCCATATGTTGTCCTTAGAGATTCCTTCTTTTGTTTGCAGATTTTTTAGGCAGTTACTTCTCCTCTTTATGATCCATCAAATGGCTTTGGGGTTCTTCAAATTCATAGCATCATTGGGTCGGAATATGATCATCTCACAAAATTAGAAAACCATACAGAAGGGAATTAAGCTGATTAAAAACTTACTTGAGAACTGCAAGAGTTGCATGATTTCCTCTTGTATTTGGGGGCCATGATTTCCTCCATAATAGAAAATTCCCCAAAAAAGAAAAGAAAAGAACCATGCTATCTTGTGCTCCTGATGTATTTTACCGTAATATCTGCATCTGGAAACAACCATAGATAGCCCAAAAACAATGTATTCATAACAACAGTCTTGTTTTAGAATGAAATAAAATGCAGCAAAAAATGAACAGGCCCCTTACAGATTCTCCCACAAAAAAACTCAGTGAAACCATGGCAAGTGACTTACCCTCTAGATTCTGCACAAATTGTACACCTATTTACCATGTGCTCTGATTTACCCGTATTGAGGTTTTACAGGAGCTGGCTTGACGAAAATGTTGCTCTGTTTATTGACGGAGCAGTAAATGGGTGCATTGTTCTCTGCAATGACCTGCAATGAGGGCTTCCATCACAGTGCCAGACACAATACTGCTGCGAAAACTGCAGGAGAAGGGCGCATGTCATGATGGGAGTGCAAAAACGGCGGCTGCTTTAATCTATTTACTACAAGCGCAAAGTAAATCAGAAAATATCAGGGTTTTAGAGTTACTCGATCTTGAGCTGGAGACAAGATTTTTGCAGCGTTTTAAATGAAAATATCAGTTGGGAGATCAAATTTGATTTGATTTAATTCGAGATTGGATTTGATTCGGGTGATTGCTGACTGAAAACCATCCTAGTTTGACGGAAACCAAGCGCAGTTTGACGGTGTGAGACAGGTTTCGGTCTAAATCTCACACTATATATAGCCTATCGGCTAAATATAGTGTTTAATGAATCATTTGTACATTTAATATAGTGCTAATGTTGATTTTTCATATTACTCATTTGTTGATTGTTTTGAGTTCGCAAGTAGATCTTGACTGCTCCAACATTGTATCAAAGCAATATTGCAACTCTGATCAATTTCTCTTTTAATTTCATTAGGGTCGCATTTGAATTATTTCTCAATAGTGTGTGATAGAGTGAAATGGATGCTTTCATTATGCTCAAAGTGGTGAGAAATAAAGACTCATATAAAATACTTGTATCTTCGGTGATGATTAAAAAATATATTGATATCTTGGAGGGTCGTCCATGGCAGGCCATACAAAAATACATATAGTTAGTATAGTCAACATACAATATGTGTGCCATCATTTGTACCACCTTGGCCTACATGCATCTATTTATATGAATTTGTCTCCTCGTGTTGGTATACGAATAATTTTTTAATATTTTTTGCAGGTTTTTGTATAGCTTATGCAAGCATGACATCAACCTACATAAGTTTGACGCTACATCTTGTCATCCCTGATCATCAGGGAATATTTTGCCAATTGAATGGGTATTTTGTTTCCTTGACAAGTTTTCATATTCCATCAAGAGAAAATAATATTTTGTCACCTTTGGAGATCACTGGTTGTTAGGGAATTTTTTGGTGAATATTTTGTCCATTTAGGAATATTTTGAAATCAAGAGAAATATTTTAGTGGTCGGGATTTTTTTAATAGCAATAATGTTAGCAAAATATTTCATTAGTTATAACTTATATGGAATATTTCAGCACCCATGTTTGTTGACATTACCCCGTTTCCCTGAAATCTAACCCCCTCACCGTTGACATATTTCATTTTTTGGCTCAACTTTGGGAGCCTCATTCTTGACCATATAGATGTCATTTTGAGTTTTTTTTTCATTATATGTATTTTTTCATCCTCTATCTAGTGGTATGATTTATTTTCTAATCAATGATTCTTAGAGGCCACCTTGCATATTTCTCATTTTTGGAACTTTAGAGGGCCTGTTTGGGTTCATACAAACTCCTTTTTGGGTACCTTTTTTTGAACCTATTTAATTTTTTGAGCTCTACATAGTGTTATCAATTTTTCTTAACTACGTTTGATAATTTCAAATTCTGAATATACCTCTTTTGAGGATTTGTAAATTAAATCCACTTTGTAGAATATAAAAATGCACTAAATAAAGTGCCATATCATTTTAAACTTCTAGGGGATTCATGTTTTGAATAATGGGGGTGTCATTTTCATATTTTAAGGATTGTAAGGCATTTTTTGTTTATGCCTTCTTTTTCCACCTCATGACATCAACTTGTAAGAACTCTACAAAAAGAACATTATTTTATTGCACTCATATACATGCCAAAACTAAATCTGTGTTCCTTAGGGATGGAATTCTGTACATCTATTGTGCCTCTTTTATACTTGCACTAAGTTATAAAGTGTAACGGGGGCTTGTGTAGTGCCTTACATTTACCATCACAACAATGAATCCTTGTGATTCTTGCCTCATGTGTGTGTCTTGAAATTTTGCACACCTTTTTTAGTTTCTTGTACATCATATTACATTCTTGTACACAATTGTGTGCTCAATTTTAGTTGATCTACTTATACCTCTTCCTTGTCAGCATGGGGTATTATTAGAATGTTGTGTTAATGTTTCCTTGGTTTTAGTGGAACAATGAAGGAACCTTTGTGGAGCCAAATGGAATTCACTATTAGGTTTGGAAGGCCTAAGAAATGAAAGATTTACCTTTCATTTCATCAAACATGGCAACTTTTGGGGGGTCAAAAACCTTCTCATGGAGCCAAACAAAAAAATTCGTTACATTTGAAAGGCCCGAGAAATGAAAGATTTTTTATTTCATCAAAAAATGAAAACTTGGGGTGGTGGGGGGGGGGGGCGAGGGGGGTGGTGGAAAGGGAGTGTTGGGGTTACGTAGACCTTCTCTCTTTATCTCTCCTATTCATGGTTGAGTAGTGTATTATAGCTTCAATCAAGAAGTGTTTTGTATCTCTTACCTTGATCTAAATTCTTTAAAGGTTCATTGATTCTAGTAGACACCATCATCTTTGGAAAATTTTACAACTTCGACATATTTCAAGAATTCTTATTCATCGTGTTCCTATCTTCATGGGACATCTTTAAGGAGGTCTTATTCTTCTCGTCTCTCTCAAGTTTGGAGAGGAATTTAATTCCCACTAGGTTTTCTCATTTTCTTTGTTTATGAGAGATCATTATTGTACATGAGTACCTTATCAAGCCTTGTTAGGATTCATATTTTCAGTGTATATCTTACTCCCTAAGTATCACTTAAGGGGGGTGTTAGTGTGAAAATAGGTATTACTAAACTAGTTATCTTTTAGCCTAAATAGGAGATTCCTATTCACACTACACTTAAGATCGCATAGAGGTTATTTAGAATTTCACCTCACCTCATGTGCACTCACCAATTTGTCCCAGTACTTTTCCATGGAGTCCTACACTTGTTTCATACTTGGAGGGGTAGTCAGAGTTTGACTCCTACCTTCTCACCTCTTCATCCTTGCCTTTATAATCAAGGCTCATTTGTAAATTTCATATGATGTTAACATTGATTTTTCATATTGCTCATTTGTGGATTATTTTGAGTTTGCAAGCAAATCTTTGTGGCTCCAACATTAAGCTCCCTAATCATACCCTTACTGTTACTAAAAACATGTCATCCACATAAAAGATAATAATTGAAATATTATCATCAATATATTTAATAATGCAATTTTCCTCTTGAATTCTAATAAAACCTAAATTTAATAAAAAATAATCAAAATTTTGATACCGAATTTGAGGTAATTATCTCAAACCACACAATGATTTTTTTAACATGTAAATAAAATGTTCCTTCCCTTTTACCATACAATCATCGAGGTATTTCACATAAATTTTCTTTAAGATCCCTATGCAAGAAAGTAGTTTTAAAATTCATTTTCTCAATCTCAAAATTAGAAGTAGCAACAATAGATAACAAGAATCTAATGGAAGATGACTTAATGATAGGAGAGAAAAATTTACCAAAATCTACTCCCTCTATCTAGGAGTAACCCTTGGCCACTATTCTAGTTTAATTGATCATGTACAACTAAATAAATACACAACAGAAACATGATGGTATATATCTATCATTTCATGTAGTGTGGGCAAGCTAAGAGGATATTGTGTCCCAAACATTGTGGCACTAAATTTATATCATTAACATGTCCAAGTGGGTAGGTTAATGTATAGGTGTCCCAATCCTTTTGGGATGCATTAGTCCAACCAAGTCCCTTAAGATCCCTAAAACTAAAAAAAATAAGGATTTTGTAGGACAATTCTTATGAACCATAGCAACTAGCAATGTTTACTTTAAACCTACATCTAATGTATTGGGTCCACCTATTATAACTGTAAATGTAATCAAATCTTTATCAAATAGGATCCTAGAAATCTAAGTTTAAAACTAAAGTCTGAAATTCTGTGTGAGAAATTCTAAGTCAAAAAACGATTTCCAGATTTCTTCTCTTTTGCTGAATGTGCTGATTGCAGAACATTAATAAATTTCGATGTTTGCATATCAAGAGTGGAATTCCCTTTTGTATGTAAGGAGACCCGCCCCCAAGGGATGCGTCTCTTGACAGGACGTGTCTCAACACGTGGAGACACATCCGCTCAAGGGACGTGTCCCTTTGGGCGCGCGGGTTTCCTTTACAACCGACTATCATTCGGTTAACACACTTAACACATATACCCCCTCACACATGGCGGATATATATTATATGAATTCCGATTTTTATTCAATGTGAATTTCTAACATCATTTATTTAACTTCGATTTTATACATGCATTATAAAATTCGATTTTACTTATTTTAGAAATATTAAATATGAAGAGCAATTGATCTTATATAAACGATGATGATGCTTATAACAATCATCGTTTATATCTGACCTAAGCTACCATTCATCAACACTCCCTCTTAGCTAGGGAAGATATTTCAAAACAAATAAGTGGAGATATCACCTTCACACATGATATCGAAGATATGATATGTTTTCTCAATGTTGTCAAGTCACATGACATTCTTTATTACACATCTTCATTATGGTATGTGCACTGACATCAAGTCACATGATGTCTACCATAATTCATGGCATATCCACGGATATAAATATCCACCATGGTTATCTCTTAAGGATCACAATGATCTTCAGATGATATCAAGTCCCATGATATCCATCAATAGTGTCCAAGAGATACTATCATGACATGTCCACAAATATCAAGTCATATGATATCTATCATGATAGTTTATCATTGTAGAGTCATCACTTTACAATGTCAAATACAAGTGTTCATTATTAGAAAGATCGTCACCTTTAAATAATGTACACAGGGGGAGTAGGCCCATAAAGTCATGGAGTCACACACATGACAAAAGAGTTTACACATTAAACATCTTTATATATTAGTACAATTTATAAACAATTTGTATTTCAAACATAAATAAGAAATTACATTTCAACCATACCAAGTTTCTTCCTGAAGTGCTCTACCTTGATTCGGGAGAGAGGCTCGGTGAGAATGTCTGCATTTTGATCATTTGTACTGATATACTCCAACTGAATCACTTTCCTTTCCACCATATCTCTTACATAATGATAGGGGATCTCAATGTGCTTAGATCTCTCATGAAAGACAGGATTCACAGAGAGTTTGATGCAACTCTGATTATCACAATGAATAATTGTAGGATTCAAGGGCTCACCAAAGAGTCCCACAAGCAATTTACGAAGCCAAACTGCTTCTCTTGCTCCCATTGAGGCTGCAATGTATTCAGCTTCTGTTGAGCTCTGTGCAACTGAAGATTGTTTTCTGCAAATCCAGGAGATCATAGCCGATCCTAAACTGAAGCAACATCCTGATGTGCTTTTCCGATCGGTTATACTTCCAGCCCAATCTGAATAAGAGTATCCATGTAGATCTAGTTGATCATTCTTGTAAAGAAGACCATATCCAATAGTGCCTTGAAGATATCTCAAAATATGTTTCACAGCCATTAAGTGAATTTCCTTTGGCTCACATATGAACTGGTTGAGAACATTCACTGCATAGCAAATATCAGGTCTAGTGTTAACCAGATACATCAAGGATCCAATCATCTGCCTGTAAAGGGTTGGATCTGCACATTTGGATTCTGTTGTAGCTTCTTTCAATTTGTGAAAGTTGGTTTCCATAGGTGTAGACATCGGTCTAAAATCTAACATTCCAAATCTTTTCAGAATATCAATTGTATACTTCCCTTGGTTTAGTATAATGCCCTCTGATTTCTGCCATACTTCTAAACCTAGGAAGTAGTGTAGAATGCCCAAGTCTTTCATGTCAAATTCAGAAATTAGATCCTGCTTCCCTTGAGCAATGAGGTGATCTTCTCCTGTTATCCGCAGGTCATCAACATATAAAATAATTATTAGCATATCACCTTTGATTACCTTGAACTAGAGATTGGAGTCAGCATCATTCTTGGAAAATCCTAATCCCAAGAGATAGTTGTCAATTCTTTCATACCAGACCTTGGGAGCTTGTTTAAGTCCATAGAGAGCTTTCTTCAACCTGCACACATGTGAGTTAGATTTATGTATCACAAAACCTTCAAGCTGTTCCAAATAGACTTCCTCTTCAATGGTTCCATTTAGGAAGGCAGTTTTCACATCCATTTGATGGATCTTCCAGCCTTTAGTTGCTGCAATGGCTAATACTGCTCTCACTGATGTGTAACGAGCAACAGGTGTAAATGTTTCTTCATAATCAATGCCTTCCTTTTGAGAAAAGCCTCTAGCCACAAAACGTGCTTTATGTTTTTCTATACTACCATCAGCAGCATGCTTGATTTTGAAGAACCATTTAGAAGAGACAACAGATTTCTCTTTTGGTCTAGGCACTATATCCCATACATCATTCTTTAGGATGGACTAATATTCCTCCGTCATTGCATCCTTCCAAGCTTGATGTCTGAAGGCTTTTGTAACACTGGCAGGTTCTAAGTTTATGATGTTGTTCATTAAAGCAATATAACTAGAGAACCGTTTGGGTCTTTTACTCTCCCTGAATGTTCCTTTGGGTGCTGTATGATCCTCGGCTTCTTTGATCATTTTTCTGGTCTAAAGTGGTCTCTTTCTGCCGATGTCATTTGTATTCTCATCTGAATTAGAAGGTAGTTCATGTGGCATTTCCTCAGGATGCTCTCTCTGAATCTCAGGAGCAGGTTCCTCTTCAGGTACTCTAGGGGAATAGGTTTCTATCTCACTAGAACTTCTTGCCCTCTTGAATGCAATGTCTTCTTCAAAGATGACATCTTTGCTCAATTCGATTTGTTTCTGCCCAGGTATGAATATCCTATAGGCTTTGGAGGTTTCACTATAACCCACAAATACCCCCTTCTTTCCAGAAGGTTCTAGCTTGAATCTCTTCTCTTTGGGCACATGAATATAGACAGGACACCCAAAGATCCTAAAGTGACTAATGTCAGGTTTTATGCCGGTAAAGGCTTCTTCAGGAGTTTTGTTATCGAGATGAGAATGAGGGCATCTATTTTGGATATAGACAGCAGTCCTAGAGGCTTCTGCCCAGAAAGAAGTTTCAATGTTTTGGTCCAGTAACATTGCCTTGGCAGCTTCTACAATGGTTCTATTTTTTCTTTCAGCAATCCCATTTTGTTGAGGGTTGTAGGCAACTGTGAACTCCCTCTTAATTCCAGCACTCATGCAGAATTCTTTAAAGATCTCAGAGGTGTATTCTTTCCCATTGTCTGTCCTTAAGGTTTTTATTTTCTTCCCAGAGAAGTTTTTAGTGAGGGCTTTAAACTCTTTGAACCTTTTGAGGATTTCTATTGACTCTTTACATTTAAGGAAATAGATCTAGGTTTTCCTAGAGAAGTCATCTACAAATATGACATAGTATAGAAATCTTGCTTTAGAGGGTACAGACATGGGTCCACATAGGTCTGAGTGAACCAGTTCTAACACATTTAGGGTTTTGCTCAAACTATTGGGAAAGGATCCCTTTGTATTCTTTCCTAAGGCACAACCTTTACAAGTTCCTTCATGAGATGGTTTTAACTTAGGTAAGCCTGTTACAAGTTTTTCCACAGAAGGTAGGGCACGGAAATGAAGGTGTCCTAATCTTCTATGCCAAATCTCATTTGAATCAAAGGTGTCAAGGGTAAGGGCTTGTTTAACTTCAGTGCATAGTTTGTAAAGGTACCCTTGTCTTACACCTATGGTTTCGGCTTTCTTGATAGTTGAGTTCTTAGGCCATGTTAGAACTTTCCCATCCATAAAGGTAACTCTATATCCATTGTCTTCAAGGGCAAAGATGGATATTAGATTCCTCTTTGTTCCAAGTACAAATAAGACTCCAGTGAGTTAAAGAGAAAGACCAGATTTCAGTTTGATGGAGCAAGTTCCAAACCCTTTTACAGGGTGTGCAGAATCATCCCCAATGGTTACTTCTTCATCAGATTTTTCAGTCATAGTGTCTAGGTGTTCTCTGAATCCTGTGATATGTCTAGAGGAACCATTATCAATTACCAAGTTGTGGGTGTTGTTAGATACTTGACTAGATAAGGCTATATAGAACACAAAGTTCTCAGATTCATGATCTGAATTTGTCTTTCCTTCTTTGGCAAAAGATGCTTGTTGCTTTGATCTGTCAGGGCACTTCATTGCATAGTGACCATATTGATCACATCTAAAGCATTGCACTTGAGAGATGTCTTTCTTCTTAAAAGATCCCTTTCCATTGGAATTTCTCTTTCTTTTAAAAGATCCTCTCTTGTAGGAGTTTTTCTTATTCCTTTTATTAGACGTTGAGTTGAGTACATGAATGTCTTCATCTATATTCTTCTGTTTATTTTCTTTTGTGGAGAGTCTTGTTTCTTCTTGAAGGCAGTCAGTTCTTCGCCTATCAAACTTAGGGAGTTTAGATCTCGCACTTATTCCTTGAACAAATGACTCCCATGAGTTTGGTAGGCCTCCTAGTGCAATTAGAGTTAACTCTTTGCTATCAATCTGATATTCAATTGTGGATAATTGATCCCTTAGTTCAATAATCCTCATGAAGTATGCATTAATGGACTCTCCTTTGTTTATTTGAGCATTGTTGATTTGCCTCTTTAATGCAAGAGTTCTATTGGTGTTGTTGATCTCATAGGTACTCTCAAGAGATTTGAACATATGGTATGCAGTTTCATGTTTTGCTAGGATGGGCACTATATGATCCCTAACTGCATCTACTAGGATTTTCATGGCTTTTTCATTGTTTTCAATCCATTGAGTTTTCTCAGGATCAGCCTCTGGTTCCTTTTTATTTTCTCTCATAAGTGAGTCTAGTTTATTCTCTTTAAGGATCATCATGATTCTAAATTTCCATGATGTGAAGTTGTCTGCCCCTGCAAGACGATCTTCAAATCTGATCACACTTGACATTATGAAGAATGTGATGTGAATTCGATTTTAGAAAATAAGAATTTTCTAGAGCAATCTGATATCTAGATTTGATTTGGATTCACACAACTTGGCTCTAATACCATGTAAATGTAATCAAATCTTCAATCAAATTGGGAGCCTAAAGGTTTTTATAACATTCTAAGTGTAAGAATTCTACTCAAAATTCTAAGTCAGATTTAAATTTCCAGATTAAATTACTTATGCTGAATGTGTTGATTGCATAACATTTATTGATTTCAATGTTTGCATATCAATTAAGGATCTGCTATTTATATGTTGGAGACCCGCCTCTAAGAGATGTGTCTCATGAGAGGACGTGTCTCCACAAGTGGAGACACGTCCACTCATGGGACGTGTCCCTTTGAGCGCGCAGGTTCAAGAGAACCGACTAACATTCGGTTAGTCTTAACTAACACTTAACCTTCAATATAAATTTGGATGTATTCCGATTTATTTAAAATGCAGATTTTAAACATCATTTATTATTTTGAATTTTATACATGCATTATAAATTCGATTTTGCTTATTTCTAGAAATATAAATATGAAGAGTAATCTGATATTATATAAATGAAGATGATGCTTATAGCAATCATCATTTATATCTGACCTAAGCTATCATTCATCAACAGGTATTAACCAAGTACATCAATGATCCAATCATTTGTCTATATAAAGTGGAATCTGCACACTTAGATTCTGTTGCTGCTTCTTTTAGTTTGTGAAGGTTGGTTTCCATAGGTGTAGACATGGGTCTACAATCCAACATTCCAAATCTCTTCAGAATATCAATAGTATACTTTCCTTGGTTTAGTATGATGCCATCTGATTTCTGCCAGACTTATAAACCTAGGAAGTAGTGTAAAATGCCCAAGTCTTTCATGTCAAACTCTGAAGTTAGATCCTTCTTTCCTTGAGCAATGAGGTGATCTTCTCTAGTTATCAGCAAGTCGTCAACATATAAAATAATTATTAACATATCACCTTTAATTACCTTAAAGTAAAGATTTGGGTCTGCATCATTCTTGGAAAATCCTAGTCCCAAGAGGTAGCTGTCAATTCTTTCATACCAAGCCCTGGGAGCCTGTTAAGTCCATAGAGTGCTCTTTTTAGTCTGCATACATGTGAGTCGGGTTTATGTATCACAAAACCTTCAAACTGTTCTAGATAGACTTCCTCTTCAATGGTTCCATTGAGGAAGGCAGTTTTCACATCCATTTGATGAATCTTCCAGCCTTTAGCTGTTGCAATGGCTATCACTGCTCTCACAGACGTGTAACGGGCAACAGGTGCAAATGTTTCTTCATAATCAATGCCTTCCTTTTGTGAAAAACCTCTGGCCACAAACCATGCCTTATGTTTTTCTATACTGCCATTAATAGCATGTTTGATTTTGAAGAGCCATTTAGAAGAGACAACAGATTTCTCTTTTGGTCTAGGCACTATATCCCATACATCATTTTTAGAATGGATTGATACTCTTCCGTCATAGCATCCTTCCATACTTGATGTTTGAAGGCTTTCGTAACACTGGTGGGTTCAAAATTTATGATGTCATTCATTAGAGCAACATAGCTTGAGAACCGTTTGGGTCTTTTACTTTCCCTAAAGGTTCTTGTTACCTGATTTTTTATGAAAAATCAGAACATAAAAATAAAAGAAAAAATATTTTTTGCAAAAAAAAGTCAAAGTCAAAGTCAAGGGAAGAAAGTCAAAGTCAAAGTCAAGGGATAAAGATAAGGATTGCAAAATATCTTATCCACAAAGGATAAGATTTACAAAATATCTTATCCACAAAGGATAAGGACTACAAATATCTTATCTACAAAGGATAAGGATGACAAGTCATAGGAAAAATATCTAAAGTCAACATGAATTTTTGATTTTAGGCTCTCAAAATCTATAAATAAGAGGCCTATGTTTGTTGAAAAGCATTGGAAAAGTTTATTGTGACAAAGTGACATTCAGTCCTTTGATTTTTTCAGTCATAATCAGGTCTCTATTTCTGTAATCTTCTTCATTGATTGCATCTTCAACCTTATTTCACTCTGAAATAATGGTTGATTGTATGCTTGTGATGTAATATTTTGTTGTTTTTCTAGAAAACAGTCATTGTAGCACCCTTCAGTGATTCAAAGATCAACATTTTGCCTCTATTTGTTTCAATTTTCTCTGTGTATGAAAGAAAAGCAGGTATTATTGTGAGTCCTATGACTCCTTGATTGTTGTTGTTCTAACTTTACCTCCGAATTATTGTTGCAAATTACTGTGTGAAGCTTTAGATTGAGATTCATAGGTTGTGTTGCTAAAACGAAGTAGAAATCTACTATATTTGGTGTATCACCTCCATTTTTTGTTTTAGTTTCAAATTATCAAATCTTTCTCCTCTCTTTTCCCAATAAGGTTCTTTAGTTAGAGTTAATTTTTAAGGTGATTTACCAAGGGGAAGCCGCCCTATAATCGGAGGTTGACCTCGAGTTTCGCGAGTCCCACAACTCGAGAGGTCATCCCATGTTTCACAGGATAGCTGGATTCAAGATTCAGTAGGGTGCATATTCCAAGTGATAACAGTTCCTTTGGGTGTTGCATGATTCTCAACTTCTTTGATCATCTTTCTAGCCCAAAGTGGCCTCTTCTTGCCGTTGTCATTTGTATTCTCATCTAAAGTAGATAGAAGTTCATTTGGTATTTCCTCAGGATACTCCCTCTAAATCTCAGGAGTGGGTTCCACTTCTAAGACTCTAGGGGAATAAGTTTCTATCTCACTTGAACTTCTTGCCCTTTTGAATGCAATGTCTTCTTCAAAGATGACATCTCTGCTCAATTCAATTTGTTTCTGCCCGGTTATGAATATCCTGTAGGCTTTGGAGGTTTCACTATATCCCACAAATACCCCTTTCTTGCGGAAGGTTCTAGTTTGAGTCTCTTCTCTTTGGGCACATGAATATAGACTGGGCAACCAAAAATCCTAAAGTGAATAATATCAGGTTTTATGCCAGTAAATGCTTCTTCAGGAGTTTTGTTATCTAGATGAGAATGTGGACATCTATTTTGGATGTAGACAGCAGTTCTAGAGGCTTTTGCCCAGAAGGATGTTTCTATGTTCTGGTCAAGTAACATTGTTTTTGCAGCTTCTACAATGGTTCTATTTTTCCTTTCAGCAACCCCATTTTGTTGAGGGTTGTAGGCTACCGTAAACTCCCTCTTAATCCTAGCATTTATGCATAATTCCTTAAAGATTTCAGAGGTGTATTCTCTCCCATTGTCTGTCCTTAGAATTTTGATTTTCTTCCCAGAGAAGTTTTCAGTAAAAGCTTTGAACTCCTTGAACCTTTTAAGGATTTCTATTGACTCTTTACACTTAAGAAAATAAATCTATGTCTTCCTAGAGAAGTCATCTATAAATATAACATAGTATAAGAACCCTGCCATGGAGGGTACAGACATGGATCCACATAAATCAAAGTGAACCAGATCTAACACATCTTTGGTTTTACTCAAGCTATTGTGAAAGGATCCCTTTGTATTCTTTCCTAGGGCGCACCCTTTACAAGCTCCTTCATGAGTTGGTTTTAACTTAGGTAATCCTATTACTAGTTTTTCCACAGAGGGTAGGGCACGGAAATGAAGGTGTCCTAATCTTCTATGCCAAATTTCATTTGAATCAGAAGTATCAAGGGTAAGGGCTTGCTTGACTTCAGTGCATAGTTTATAAAGATAACCTTGTCTTACACCTATGGTTTGAGCTTTCTTTATAGTTGAGTTCTTAGGCCATGCCAGAACTTTCCCATCCATAAAGGTAACCCTATATCCATTGTCTTCAAGAGCAGAGACGGATATTAGATTCCTCTTTATTCCAGGTACGAATAAAACTCCAGTGAGTTGAAGGGAGAGACAAGATTTCAATTTGATGGAGCAAGTTCCAACCCCTTTTACAGGGTGTGCAGAATCATCCCCAATAGTTACTTCTTCATCAGTCTCTTCAGTCATAGTGTCTAAGTGTTCTCTGAACCCTGTGATGTGCCTTGAAGAACCACTATCAATTACCCAGTTGTTGATATTGTTAGATACTTGACTTGAAAAGGCTGAATAGAATACAAATTTCTCAGATTCATGGTTTGAATTTGACTTTCCTACTTTAGCAAAGGATGCTTGTTGTTTTGATCTATCAGGGCACTTCATTGCATAGTGCCCATATTGATCACATCTAAAACATTGTACTTGAGAGATGTCTTTCATCTTCTTGGATGATCCTTTTCCATAGGAACTTCTCTTTCTCTTAAATGATCCTTTCCCGTAAGAGTTTTTCTTACCCCTTTTATTAGATGTTGCGTTGAGCACATGAATGTCTTCATCTATGGATTTTTGTTTGTTTTCTTTTGTTAAAAGTCTTGTTTCCTCTTGTAGGCAGTTTGTTCTTAGCCTATCAAACTTGGGGAGTTTAGACCTCGCACTTATTCCTTGAACAAATGACTCCCATGAGTTTGGTAGGCCTCCTAGTGCAATTAGTGTTAACTCTTTGCTATCAATTTGATATCCAATTGTAGATAATCGATCCCTTAGTTCAATGATCCTCATGAAGTATGCATTAATAGTTTCTCCTTTGTTTACTTGGACATTGTTGATTTGCCTCTTTAATGCAAGAGTCCTACTGATGTTGTTTATTTCATAGGTGCTCTCAAGGGATTTGAACATTAGATATGCAGTTCATGTTTTGCTATAATGGGTACTATATGGTCCCTAACTGCATCTACTAAGATTTTCATGGCTTTTTCATTGTTCTCAATCCATTGAGTTTTCTCTGGATCATCCTCTGGTTCCCTCTTGTTTTCTCTCACAAATGAGTCTAACTTATTTTCTTTATGAATCATCATGATTCTGAATTTCCATGATGTGAAGTTGTTTGCTCCTTCAAGATGATCTTCAAATCTGATCACACTTGACATTATGAAGAATGTGATGTGAATTCGATTTCTTAAAAAATACTAATTTTTTCTAAGTAATCTAATATCTAGATTTGATTTTGGTTCACTCAACTTGGCTCTGATACCATGTAAACGTTAATCAAATCTTATCAAATTGTATCCTAAAAGGGCCTATGGAAATTCTAAGTCTGAAATTTTGTGCAAGAATTCTAAGTCAGATTTTGTTTCTTGTATTTCAAATGTGCTGATTGCAGAACATTTATTAATTTCGATGTTTGCAAATAGAAGTTTGAGTGTCCATTTATATTTGTGAGAGAGACACGCCTCAAGGAGAGACACGCCTCAAGGAGAGACACGTCTCATGAAAGGACGTGTCTCCACAAAGCAGGACGTGTCCCTTGAGCGTGCGGACTCCCTTAACACACCAAAATATTCGGTATTTAATATAACCAAATTTCGCATGCTATACAAACAACGATCGTATAACATGAAGTTCGATTATTTATTTATTTGCAAATTTCGATCATTAGAAATTTGAATAACTTATTTGTAGACATTATATTTTTAAGAGCAGTTCGATTAAATATAAATGATGATGATGCATAAGTGCAATCAACATTTTTTAATCTAAAATCTTATAAGAACCCTAGCCGCGACGATTCTGTACGACATTTGCAGTTTCTTGAATTTTTTGGCAAAAAATATTGAGACCCGACTTGTTGCAATTTCATTCTGGTTGTCTGCGAAAATTCCAGCCTTTGCCTCCTGCGTTGCCCAGAACATCATTCTACCTTTGCCTCCTGCATTCGCACTTTGGAAAAATTAAAATTTAAAACTATTCGCTATTAAAAAATTTACGAGCCTTTAGAAAATCTTTGAAGTATTTCATATTTGCGATTTAAATCTTATAAAATATAAAGATAAGTATTCCCTATTTGCGATATTTAAAGTATTTCATATTTCATAAGATATTTTCATATGAAGTATTTGTGATTTCATATTTGGATTTAAAGTATTTCATATTTAAATCTTTTAAAGTTTAAATTTCTTATATTTTATATTTAAATATTTAAAGAAAAATATTTAAATAATTATAAATTGAATTTCTAAAACACAAATTAAAAATTTAAAACCTTTGCCTGCTGGGTTAAATTTATAATTATTTAAATAATTTATAATTTTATTAGAATTTTGAAAAAAAATAAAATTCATGTTTAAATTTTTAAAGTTATGTTTAAAATAAATTAATAATGTGTTTTATAAATCCATTTATAATAAATTGATAATTTGTGTTTTATAAATTCAATTTATAATAAATCTTCTCTAATAAGAAAAAATGTTATATATATATGTGTGCATGTGTGTGTTTTATGAAAGCCGTATCTTGACGTATCCATATAAGAGGTCTTGAAAAATGGCCGTATCCGTATCCGATACCGTACCCGTACCCGTATCCATATCCATGTCCATGTCCATGCAACTTTGCTTGGGAGTATTTCCATGAAGAAATACATGCATTCTTTAGCGTGGAGTGTGCTGAGGAAGGTTTGGAATTTGGGGATTTACTCTTGGTAATGCATGGGCTTAAAAATTTGGAAATCCTTTCAAGAAAAAGAAGATCCTATTTTGAGTCAAAGGATATGGAGTAGAAGGAAAAAAAGAAGAGGAGGTTGCAGGCAAAGTGGGACTTATTTTAGCTTCAATTCCACAGACCATTGTTGCTGCTTTTCTATGTTTTATGTGGGTAATTCCATAGGACATTGTTGCTTCTTTTCTATGTTTTATGTGGGTAATTCCACAGGACATTGTTGCTTCTTTTCTATGTTTTATGTGGGCTGTGCTTGCAGCACTGGGGCTGTGGAGTTTCACCAGCTGTAAATTCATCTGTTCCAAGTTATTCTCTGCCTTATATAGTGGCTTCACATGGACTCGAGTGAGTATTCCATTTATTTATTTAATTATTTTTCAAATGTTTGAAATTGATTTTACAAGGCATTGGTGAAATAATGATCCAAGTTTTCTTTGTAAAGGATTAAATATGCATGTGAACAGATAAGAGAGCATTAAAAAGAATAAGATAGGAAAACTGTCACATACAAATATCATTTCATTCTTTCGTAGAAGTCCCTCTGTACATTTCCTTGGGAATAAAGTTGAGCATTCTTTTATCTCATCTTATACAGCTTTTCATATATCCCTATTACCTATCTTCTTGAACCTAGAATCTAGTAAGATTGATACCCCCTCAACTATGACAATATGATTAAGTGCAAACTTTGGTTATGCAACCCTTAGGTTCTGTATTATTCCCTTCTGCTGGGTCATATATTTTTATCTTATATTGCTGCACAAATATCAACATTTTAAGGAAGGTTGTCACATTACGAACATTTGTTTCCTTCCTAGGGGTTGCAATGCTATTCATTCATAGGGTGCTCTTACATAAATTCAGATTTTTGAAAGTAAAGATGATATATGTTTATTAATATATATATGGCACCTTATGGTGAAGCTAAATAATTTCTAAGTTATGGATGGAGATTGAGCGTAGATTTTAGTAGTTGTCTACACTAAATGTGGAAAATTAAAAATCATAATAAGAAGAAAGGTTTCTTATTCCCAACCTTCCTCAGCCCTTTGAAACTTCTTAAATTTGGAGTTCACATGCTGATGCTGTCCCACGACAATTTGATTTATAATCTCAGCCATTGTATACTTTGTTTCAACTAGATATTGTTAGATGATTCCTGAAGATTTAAGTTGGGATCCCTCTTGAATGATAAAAAAATATAATTTAAACAATAAATGTTGGTGCTTCATTGACTAGCATTCTTTGAGTTTCATTACATGCTGAGAGTTACAAGATGCTTATTTGAGAATGACATGAGTAAACCTGTGTGTCAGGGACAAGTTTATGATCTTTTACTTCCTTTAATATGCATATTGAAGATCAAATAGTGCTATGAATGTACGGGTTTTACTTTCAGATATAAAGTTCTGAAAAGTTAGAAGCTGCACATGGATAGTGTGACATGGTTCGTGGATAAAAACTCTTGCTCATGTTCTTTTATCTTATCCAATTATACCTTGAAGCTTTTTGACTGACCAAATATGTTGCAACCATTTATTTAGGCAGTCTAGCTACTACCTGGAACGTTTTATTAACCCAGATATTCATAAATATGGCCAATGGATTTTCTTTGTCAATTGATGATTCTGGGATGGAAACAAGTGAGCTGAGTTGCAGAGAAAACTGCTCACGCATGTTTTGGTTCCCTGGAAAATGCCCTCTGGGTTTTGTTGTCTACTCTTTCCCCTTTTCAAAACATATTGAATTTTTAATTTTGGATAAGGGAAATGGAAGTTATGATTGTTTAAATGCTGCTCTTTCTGCTGCAATCAACAGATTTAAAAGTTGTGAATTGATTTAGATGATGTAAGTTTGCAAAGTTAATGTTAAATATCATTATTTAAGAATATACTATTATGAGTATGGCTAAATTTTATTTATTAATCTTTTGTTTAATTATAGGGAAGGGTTCTAGGCTTGGGAATTAATAAATGAAGAAATAAGACCTTTGGTTCCTAAATCACCTAGTAGTGAGTGGGTTTAGGGAACTTGTTGGTCATGAGTAACCTTCTTGGCATACTAATTAGTGAATGCTATCGCCTTGGAATTATATAATTGGAACTAATGTTAATTTCAAGATTTGTCTTTTGGCTATTGCTTTAACCATCATGTAGAATGTCAAGATATCATGATGAGATGATCAGACATTTTGTGTTGTAGACATTATTGTCATTGATTAGAATTAATAAGTGCATTTCTTGGTCAACTACATTATCTTCCATAATTTGTGTATCAAATAGGCATGTGCTTGAATATATGACACATGAGCATATAGGCTAAGTAGGTCATCAGTGGCTCACATAGTGAACTAGATTCCATCATGTATGTTGACCACACATTGCTAGATCCTTTATGATGGGTCAGGCTTCTCTAATGGAGTAGCACGGGGAAGCTGACGCTTTGTGGTAGGGTGGATATCACCTCAATGATTCTCTCTCTCCCTCTGCATTAGATTACAGAAGAAGGAAACCGAGGAGGGTTTGTGATACAAGTGTTAATGCATTTACTTATTTGTATATATTATCCTTTACAATTTCGAATTTGTTATAGGAGAGCATGGCTACTATAATCAAATTTGTTGCATATGATTTGGAAGAGTGTTTGAAAATAAATGATTTGAGTTTTAAAGATACTTCAAATGTTGTAAATAGACTGGTAATAATAGTAGCAGTTGGAGAAACATTTATATATTACAAACTTTTATTTTTATTTTTAAGTTAATATTCGACTTCTCCTATATAAGATCTATATTATCTTCATGTTATTCACTAATTCCCAAACTTCATTAGTGATTAATTGGGTGGTTATTCACTAATTTCCATACTTTATTAGTGATTAATTGGGTGGTTGTTACAAAAGTCTACAATGGGGTGGAGTGGCAATGCTTTATTTTAGCCTAAGAGTTATCTGTGATGGCCATGATGCATGTTCTAGATCCATTATCTATAAAGAACATGCTTCAATTTATTTTCTTGATCAACATGATAGTATATTATATCCTCACCCCAAGCTGTGTTTGTGCCTACAAGAAATAAGATCTTTTAGCTCAGCTACGCCATGTCTTCCATATCAAGTATGTTTAGGTGGAGATTGTAATTTGGGAGGTCCTAGGGTAAATTATACTAAAGGTGGGCCACATCCATGATGGAGCATTACTAGAGATGCTCTTAACAAACTATGTCTTAATATTAGGGAGGAGGTGATGTGGGAAGTTAGTTGTAAACATATTTATTAATCAAAGATACAAAGAGGAAGCAATCATGACTATTTCCACTTTCAAAAAGTGTTCTCATATTGACCCAGTTGGTGACATAATCAATATAGATGTTGCTTATGAAGTGAGAATTTGAATCAGGAGATCACTTTGTTCATAGATGGCATAGAACACAACAACATGGATGTGTTTTTTTCTTCATTGATCAGCACTTGGGCCTCCTACTATTGACTCAGATTGAGCAGTTGCAAGATATGTAATCAAGGCTTAAATTCTTTTCACATTACAAGGAATTAATTTCCTCCTTTGGGCTTGTAAGTAAACTATACCTCATTGAGGGTATGTATTTGATTTTTTCATATTAATATAGTGGGCGATACCCCAAAGATAAAACCCTTCCTAAAAATATTTGTCAAAATGTTTCTCCCATTTATAAGTGGGTGGTGACTCTATTGAAAAGAAGTCAATGATAAAGTGACTCTATGGATGGAAAATGACCAATAATTAAGAATAATCCTAATGTGAAGCTAGCTCTTGAACTTGAACATAGAAGAAATACAAAGTGGAAATCCAAGGATACAATTATTTATCTTGAACCTTGTAAAACTGATTTTGAGACAAGTATGTATTTAAGGGATAACATTTAACTTGATGATGATTATTGTTTTGACAAGTCTAATATCAATATTGAGATCCATATTCTTGATTTCCAAATATTAATAGATGAGAAGGAGAGGGGTCATGGAAGAAAATTTTAGAATAATAGAAAGAACATTGATTATGGAATAACATTTTGTCGGTCCCCTTAGAACCCCTTATAGACCAAGAAATCTTGTCCTTGTTGGTGTAAATAGGTATTTTACCAAACTAGTTCACTAGTAGGTCCTATTTACATGTTAAGTCCACTTAGGTCCTAGGAATCTCTCTAGAAGTCTTAGTTGCCACTTAGATCTTATCTTATCTTTTTGGCATTTAATACTTGAGTCCTAGATCATTTAATAATAAGTTGAGTTAGTTGTCACATATTATAGGATTAAGACACATGTCATAATCTTGTCTAATCTTATCTTTCACTTTGTCTAAATAAGCAAGGATCTTGTACACTTCATATAAAAAAATCATATAGTATCAAGGAAGCTATTATCCTTCCATACTTTCTTACAGAAGGTTATCATTTTGTTTTGCAGGTGATCTTGGAGTGTGAGCTAATTTTAAGCTCCTACATGGTATTAGAGCTTCAAATCTACAAACTCCTTAGATATAAAGGCATTTGGAAGCTATTATCCTTACATACTTTCTTACAAAAGGTTATCATTTTGTTTTGCAAGTGATCTTGGAGTGTGAGCTAATTTTAAGCTCCTACATGGTATTAGAGCTTCAGATCTACAAACTCCTTAGATATAAAGGCATTTTGTGTGCATGAGCTATTGCTAGATCAAAGATCTTGGTGAATTTAGTAATGAGTATGCTCTTCTCTTGCATCATATGATGATTTGGAGAATCAAAAAACTTGAAAGAAACACCAAATTTCGGGGTTTCATCTTTGTGGGTTTCTATTACAAGTTGATTTTGAAGCCTATTGGTGCAAATTTGAGTTCACCATTGAGTTCAGGGAGTTAAAGAAAGTCAAAATTTTCTTCCATTTTTTCCAAATTGGACTTGTGAGGCAAGATCTACAAGGGTTTGAAGTTGGGAGGTGGTTGCCAAAAATGAGAGGTAACTGATATTCTAGAGAATTTTGGGTCAAAACAAACCCTGCCATCACATCCAAAAGGCCAAAAAACCCCAAGATCAATTGTCAAATCACAAAATTGGAGACTTTTGTCCTAGGCCCTTAGGATTTTTTGTTGCTCAATCACCATTTCGTGTTCATACAATCATATGATGTTCATATTGTACGATTTGTATGGCGTTGTACAGGTTGTAGTCAGTGTCCATAGGCACGGTTGGCATTCAGCCAAATATTCTTCTACAAATTCCCTATCTACATCAATTGGCGTACTTGGTCTATCAGGTTGCATTGGTATGAAATTTGGTTAAAAATTATAGTTTTTATTATTAATAAAAATCATTTTTTAAAACTCTACGTTCTATTGTCACTACTTTTAAATATGTATTAAATGTTGGGCGAGCGGTTTTACGCCCCTAGCTTTGGCTTAAGTTGTGAGGCTAAACTCTTGCGAGTGGCATGCGAGAGTTGCTACTAGGCTCCCCCTTGCCTAAGCAGCATTGTCGCTTTAGGTGGATTTTTATTTTTTCCCCAAAGCAGTAGGTGGTCACATTGGTGATTGAGAGCTAGCCCTTAGATGGTTGAAATTTTGCCCCTAAGGCCCTAATATGGGAGATTGTTTCCAAAGACCATATCCTGCAATCCAGGAGTCCATTTTTTTAAACAAGATATCGTCGAAAAGGTGGTTTTGAGCACTTCGCTACGGTTCAAGTCATTTTTCCAATTTTTTTAGGTGCAATTTATTTTTGATTGAATTAAGTTCTTATTTTTAGACCTCTAAGCTCATAAATTTTTGCTAATTTTCATGATCCCAACAATATTTAAAAGGTATCTAGGAGCTCTTTAGTCCTATTCATGCACTTTTTCTAGATTCAGCCCCAAGTATCATTAATATATATTTGTGCATATTTACATTATAGTTAATTACTTACACATCCTAACTCATGGAGAGTTTATTTCTTTTTGGGAGGGCTTCATTTTTAGCATTGATTAAATTTCGGGAGGTCTCATAACATATTTTGCAATATATTATCTATTCTTCTCTCTTGGTGCTTGTTGCTCTCATGGTTGAACTAGGTTCATTAAGGTACTCACTCCTCATAATTATCATACATGGAAAGTAAGAATTCAAAGGTTACTTTGGTCCAAGGGTTTGTGGTCTACCTTGGGTGATCATCAATGTGAATTTACTAGGAAATATGAGTGATTTTCTCATAAGAACAGATGTGATGAGGCTATGGCCTTGATTGCATTGAATATTTCTGAAAGCCTATTATTCCATATTGAGGAGTGTACCACACCATGATAGGTATGGATAAATACAAAGAATTGTTTGGTTCAATTAATGGTGTTTGTGCTTTGTAATTAGAGGCATAATTGACATCTCTTTCCACTAATTCATTTCCTAGCATTGAAGACTATTTGGTTAAGTTTAAATCCATAAGATCCAAATTGGTTGGATTCGGGGAAGATAAATTTGATAATGGATGTATATTATTGATTTTGTCTAGGTTGAAGGGGCCATTTTCTTTTGTTGGCTTCTTTATTTTATTCCACTATGGATGGCCTAGGTGAAGCTTTTAACATTCCTTCTTTTGAAATATTTTGTGATTGACTAACTAAAGAACAAGAAAAAATTATTCAGTTGGATGTAATTTCTAAGAATCAGGCATTGTTAGCACAATCATTGAAAGACAAAGGAAAGAAGAAATCTAAAACTAAGACAAAATATAAAGAGACTCCCACCTCTTCCAAAGAGGATAAAACTAAGAAGGAGAAACCCAAATGCCCTTATTGCAATTTACCAAGGTATGGTGAACATAATTGTTATAAGAAATAATTAGATGAAATGAGGCAACTTTTTATAATACATTCATCATCCATTGGACTTGTTTCTTCCCAAAGGGAGGCATGTTCTTTGCAAGCATTGGATTCTCTTTTGTCTTCAAGAATTTTTCATTGGCTTTGGAGATACTTCACTATGGGGGAGATATATAGTCTCTATCTTTCTCTTCTACAGGGGGGTTATCTATTGTATCTTTGTGATGGATGTTGTCCTTTTGGGATATTGTTGAGACCTCCATTCATATCTCATTTTATCGCTTGTACATGATGGTTTTCATGCATTCCCTCTTTTGGAGAGGGGTTTTATCACATGTGGGTTTTCTCCTTTTCTCTATTTGTGAGAGATCATTTGTAAATGGGTACCTAACATGACCTTCTGTTTGGGACCCATCCTTGCATCTTTGCATCATTTGTGTAATAATCTACTCCCTAAGTTGCACTTAAGAGGGGGTGTTTGTGTAAATAAGAATTTTACCTACCTAGTTCACTAGTAGGTCCTATTTACATGTTAAATCCACTTAGGTCCTAGGAATCATTCTAGAAGTTTTAGTTGTCACTTAGATCTTATATGATCTTTTTAGAATTTAATACTAGAGTCCCAATTCATTTAATAATAAGTTGAGTTAGTTGTCACACGTTATAAGATTAAGACAAATGCCATAATCTTGTCTAATTCTATCTTTCACCTTGTGTATATAAGCAAGGCTCTTATACACTTTGTATAAAAAAGATCACATAATATCAAGAAAGATATTATCTAGCCATACTCTCTTGTAGAAGGTTATCATTTTGTGTTGCAGGTGATCCTGAAGTGTGAGCTAATTTTTAGCTCCTACAGTCCTTAGAGTTAATCTTGAAGTCCACAATCTTATAAACCAAGAGGAAATGTAATGATTGAGGAAGAAGGATTATATGAGACTGAATTAGAGTATGAGGATGATCAAACTGAGGTGGAGGCATATGAGTATGTCACTTTTGAAGAGGAAATTAAACAATATGTAGAAGAACTTGAGGTCACTATACCTAAACTACAAGCTACCAAAAGGGCTCATGATCAAATGTTGAGCCAAACTCTTGACCAAAGAAACTTAGGTTATGAAAGAAGTGATGTGATAGATCATAGCAATAGGAGAATAATCCCTATAGCCCCTATGATTAATATATTATATGAACCTGTTAGATGACCTTTGGCTCTAGATAGGTATAAACAGATATATTTTGATTTCATTCCTAGTTATACCAAATGAAGTAAGAGGTAGACTTCCACAATTCAAAGGTAATAATGCAATATCAAGAGATGAAATTAACTTTAATCATCAAACTTATAAATGATTTTGACATTGTGGATGAGTATGTGATGATGAAGTTATTTGTGTACTTATTAGATGAAATACAACAAAATGGTATAAAAGTCTCCCACATCACAACATTGTGACTTGGATTAATTTTTAAACAATTTTCAAGGAACAATGTGGAAATATAATTGACCAAAGGCTCACCATCAATGAATTCACAAATATTCTAAAAGGGTCAAATAAAAATGTATTTGAACTCAACACTAACTCCATGAGGTTGATGGAAAGGATTCTAAATACATGAGATCCAATGATTCGATGTGTTTTGCAATATATTATAATTCTTGTGAATCCAAGATGGGGTTTCTTGTTAGGGATATGAATCCCCTTACTTTCAAAGAAATATATAAAATGGTAGGAAATATTAAAAGCAACAAGAAAAACTCATGAAAGTTGCTTACGAGGGGGGAAATAAGGGTACCCCAACATGATAGAATTATGCTTAACAAGCCATTTTATATGAGGATAATTTATAAAAAGTCATGTATGTTTTAAAAGAACTTAGCTACAAGGTAGGAAAAAATGAGATAGGTATTTCCCGTGAGAGACAAGTTGCCTAAAGACGAGAAAGGCAAATGAAATTGTTTGATATGCCTTATAGTCCCATGTGTAATAATGGTAGGCATGTCCATGATGCAAAAAAAATGGATGAAAGAGAACTTTAATCAACAAAATTTAAGTAGATAATTGATCCATTAAGGGGGTCCAATATAATAGAGGCAGATCCTTGGTGTGAAGCATACTGCTTACATCATACTTCTACATAGTGTGTCATACTTGGGCTTTGGTAGAATGAGAAACTAATTTTGAGGAATGCTCCAAAGAGGAAACATAGGGGGAGAATCATTATGGTCAAGATAAAAATATGCTTTACACATACAGTTACCCTAACAATCAATATTTCTCATAAAGTGAAGATCGGTGTAAGATTGATTGTGATAGTAAGAGATTAGAAGAAACTTATTATCATCAACAAGTTTTCTATGATAATGAGGAAGAATACCCAAGTGTGAATAATCTTTAATTTTTTTGAGATGAAGCAGACAATGTAGACAAAATATAGATTAGCAGACCTAATGAAAATAAATAAAAGACCCTAATGAGAAGTAAGAATGTCTAGAAAGGTCTTGAAAAACAGTGAAAAACTTAGGGAATATTTATGGATATAAAAAATTGCAAGCCACAACCAATCGTAGCTCCATATGAACCTACAAAAAGGCTCCAAAGGATAAGAATCCCTTGGCAATTGTGATTCCCAATCTAATTAAGAAATGCATCCTCAAGGACAAAATGATTTTTTAGACCATGCCAACAAGAATATTTTAAAAGGAGCGAGTCTAATACCTAAAAAGGACAAGAAATCTAAAAATAAAGAATCTAAGAAGATTTCTACTTCCATTATCTAATGTCATATCCAATATCCCTAATGAAGATGTGGTTACTACCTCTTTGAATTATCCACTTCCAAAATACACAACATTTGACATGACTCAAGTGCTCAACCAAATTAAAATACATGTTCCTTTAATAGAAAAAGGCTATAAGGACTCATGAACATAGGCATAGGGAAATGTTTTTATAAGGGAACTTAAATATTAAATGATTGGTTTGAAAAGAGCCCTCATATCTTAAATACAAGTGAATTCAAATAATAATGCAAAAGCATACATTGGAAATGATTGAGATCCCTAAGGTTTACTTAGGAAGAGGTTTGGTAAGTTTCCTTCAAATGTTGAACCATCTCGATCTTTATTGTTCAATGAATGGTTGGTTCACAACCATATGATTAACTTAGGGGCATCCACTAGTGTTATTCCATTGCAATTATGAATGAGTTAGGATTAACGATCTCAATGTCATTTGGGAAATATTTTTCCATGGATTCTAGGGAGATTCCTTCCATTAGGGTTGTGAGTGAAGCTGAATTGAGGCTAGCTACTTTTCCTAGTATGATGTCTATAATGGTTATAATAGTGGTGGATCGTCCACCCAAATGAGGGATGATTTTATCTATAAATTAGTCTACCACTATTGGAGGTAGTGTTAAAATGGATTCTTCTTATTCTACTACCTCATTCAATAGAAAATAAGTTAGGATAACCAAAGAGATGAAGATGTTGCATGTAATAGAAGACCTTGCAAGTAGAGCCTGTAATAGAAGACTCTGCAAGTAGAGCCAATGTAACTTTTCATGTTGAAAGCGAGCTAAATTATTTTGCTGGGAAATATGTATCTAAAAGTAGAGCCTATAATAGAAGACCCTGCAAGTAGAGCCAATGTGACTTTTCATGTTGAAAGTGAGCTAAATTATTTTGTTGGGAAATATATATCTACAAAAAGAAATATGATATATCTTACGATAACACTCCAGAATAAAAAATCTTGTTTAGATGATATATGGGAAATGTTTTTTGATGGTACTTTAAGGTAGGATATAGGGAGAGTGATGTTCCTGCATCACCAAATAGAAAAGTTTATATATTTTCTTTTAAACAAATATTTAAATGCACAAAATAATATAGAAAAGTATGAGGCCTTGCTACTCAAAATTAATATAGATTCAAAGAATGACATAAGGAAATCGGCTATTGATGGAGACTTAGAGTTGGTTGTTTCCTAGGTTAGAGGTCCCTAAGCAACAAAAAGTGAAAGGCTAAGACAATAACGTTGCATGGTACACTATTGAATTGTTTGATGAATTTGATCTTGAATGGATAGAAAGAGAGAAGAATATTGTAACAAATGTACTAGCCACTATATCAATTAAATTTGATGAGATATTGGCTTCTCCTTCTTGTACATCAAGAATATGTATTGACGAGACCTATTGTTCTTGATAATGTATACAATTGGAATTTTTTTATAATGATAGTTAATTCTATGATTTCTTAAATTAAGTGGAAGATTTTGATGAGTAGTCCATAGATTGGGAGCCAATAGTTGAAGTTGAAAATGGAAAATAAGTTTTGTATGTGTTGTCAGCAGTTTTAAATGTGAAAGATTTTAAAATTTTCTTTTCTCTTTCGAGCCATCACATATTGTCATTCCCACCTATTCTGTCTTGGCAGATGAAGATCAAATCCAAGTTGTTCAAAATTACAAATGCACAACAATAACCATTAGTGACAAAAATTCAGGTAAAGATTAGAGGTTGCATAAGCTAGAGATTCCAAAAGCCTCACCTGATATAACAACACTCGAAAATCACTTCAAAATGAGATTGTGGAGTAGCAGATGTATACCCAATTGATGCTATGAATAAACAACATGAGGTCTCCTCATTAGTTGAATAAGACATCCAGAGAATTGGCAGGAGTTTTCAAGTAGCAACAAAGACTACCTTATTTAATGTGCAAGGCAATGTGTAGACACTGACAATGAGTTAACATGGGTCTAGTTTGATGCTCTCTGCCAAAGTTGTGCCAAGACACCCCATTAATGATACAAACCACAATCACACTCGGTAGTATCATGCAAGGATCCTGTGTGTGCAAAAGTGCAGATTATGACTAATTTTCAAAATTCAGAAATGGAAGAGGCCAAACTTGTTAAGCATCATACTGGTGTAAAGTGTGATGATATTGTTGGTATTTGTGGCTTTCGGGAAGAAGTAAAATGGGTGAGATTATATTTCCAACATCCTTCATGGTTCTATCACCTTGTTTACACATTATGTCAAGACAAAGAGCTCGGGAGAGGGTTAAATATGATCGTGCTCAAGAAAAGGAAGTTTCCTAACAGGCTTAAGTTTTTGGAGGCAGAGACATCAATGATAAATGTGATAGTTAGTGGAGTTGCTGCAAGGCCATTTTTTATTCACCATAATGAACTTAATATGAGGTTACACATGCGTATTGCTCCAGAGCTTTACCTAAAATAACTTATTATGGGTGGCCTTGATCGAGTATATGAAATTGGAAAGCATCTTTAAAATGAGGGCATAGAGCAAATGCTATTTGGAGTAGTCAAGGAAATAACTAGTGGCTATAAAATAAAAAACCATGCTAGGATGGATATCATTTAAAAAGTTGCACTCAATCAAGGAATGTCTCACTGCACCTTGGTATTCTATAGGCATGTGGTAGCACACAAGTCACTACTCTTGCTTATGTATTAGAAATGAAGACAAGGCTAAAACTCACATCTGATATTTTTCTCAATGTTTTGATTTGGGCTACTATAAACTAGAATTTTTACTACACAAGATGGAATTATATCTCAACTACATTTACATGTGCAATCAACATAATAGTCCTTGCACTGACATTTCTCATGGCTATTCCTTTAAGGTTGGAAAGAGTTGGAATTAGAAGCTCGGCTGGTTAGGAAAAGGTTGTGGAAACCATAGTGTGTGTAAGTGGAGCCATGATCATGATAATGTACAAAGATATAGAAGACTCTCATTCATGTGAGGGAAGGGCCATAAAGTTATGGTGACAAGATTACTATCAAGCCAAAGATAGAAATGGAAGGATTGAACATTTTGTTCATCCATTTTTTTTGAGATGCTTCAAAAGGCGGATCTTCCACGAGCATATGCCTATGTAGATAGTAGGAAGTTTGATGTGATGAAGTGGGTTGGTTTCCAGGGGATCCTTCATGCAATGAACATAATTTGATCATTCTTCTAACCTTCCTTTCTGCCCAGCTCATTGAAAGAAAACCAATGGTTAATAAGTGAGTACAAGCTCTCGAAAGCAGTATTGGTTCTCAAAATTATGAGAAATAGTAATAGATAAGAGTTCTAAACAAATGGAGTGCGCATAAATTTGCTAGCTTGTCCTATCAATTCCATAGTCAAAATCCTAAAGGTGAAAGTAATACAATATATCTTGGATTCAGTTATTACTTCTTTGCAGGAAGACCCAAAACACAAGTTTATTTATGTCAAAGTCACTTTCTTCAAAAGATGGGGAAGGAAACAAACCAAAAACAAAGGGAAATTGTTCAAAATCTTGTTCATTCTGGCTAGTGTGAATTTGCATAATTTGAAGTTGCCATTTCTTTAGAAATGGTGGATAGTGCATACACGATGAATAATCTACCTATTATGTGGACATGATTGACCAAACAACACTTGGGCATCGATTTATCAAGAAAAATTAGGGTGGCAGATTGACCCCTTTGAACATTCTGCCATTCAAGCTTACCTTCTAAGTGCCCGGGTTGGTTTTGAGGCATTGTTCTTTGCAAGAGCTGACTATCAAGACATTTCCAAATGAAGAGAAGATCATACTATGGAGATGATATGGCGGTCATCTAAATCACTTGGGTGTTCTGCACATGCTTTCGCTGGAATTCTTGCACATAATTATGACTCTCCTAAATTTTGCTATGATAGTGAAACGGCAGAAACAACTATTTAGGATGACCCCCTTATTTATAATTATAATGTTTAATAACAGATTGATCATTTTGTCTAGCTTGTAGAAGAACAGGCAAAACAATTTCATCCAAATCATATCATGTATACAATGGGATAAGACTTTTGCAAATACATGGTTCAAGCCGATGGATAAATTCATACATTATGCAAAATAAGGATATTTCACCAGTCAACCTACTTTAAAATGTTATGTGCAAAAACTTTCTAGGCTACTCGAGGCAACATGGCAGTCAGAATTTCTTGGCAGAAATAAGCGAATGCACAAAATCAGTTTTTTGGAAGAAGAAATACATGTTTGTGGAGAGAGTGGTGCAGAGAGACATGATGTTTCCAATGGTTATTCTTTACATCTTTCAAATGCTTCTATGGAGGCTGAGGATGTGATGGAGTCAGCATGTTATGCCTTATGAGTGGTAAGTTGAACTATGCATACAATATTCCCTTTATGCTCGGACACATTTGAAGCCACAGAATGAAAATTTACTGCAAGAAATGGAACCTTCAAGTGTGTCCCAGTATGTAGTAGGAGGAATAGAGATTGAATAGGTGTTAAGTTCTTCATTGAAAGTTCTGGATTTAGAAGAAAGAAAAATATAAGCACAATTTTCCCTAATAGATCCTCATTGACAAAAGTCTGTGATTATTATGCATAAACATTTCATGGAAATTAAGTTCGAGCTAGAGCACTGCTCAATCTATTCTTTTGAAGTTTTAGTTCTTGCTTTTGGTTATGTGGTTTATTTGTCAAAATTAAAAAAGTGAAGCACCTTGGATTTTGTTAATAAAGCCACAACATTTTAATGGGGATATAATTTTGGACTCAAGCAGGATTCAGATTCTGTTCTCTGATTCTACAGGATTGATAAAAGATCATAAATAAAGTGTATCTGTTGACTGTTCCTGTGCAGCAGTCATTTTGCTGGTATTATGGAAGTGATGGAAACACTGGTGAGAAAAGAGCCCAGGCTTCTGGTGCTCATTATCCAGCTAGTGTATTCCTGAATTCTGGATTACATATTAGTGTTCTTCTTAGGATTAGAGTAGATATGGACCTATGGTCACCAGGTAAAATTTTGTATTTCAAGCAGGCCTTGGCTAGGCTATATTCATCAAAAACACTTTCTTTTAACACCTTTTTCTTATGAAACTCTAGAATATGTAGACTCTTTTTGTTCTAATTTATGTGTTGAAGTATCATAGCTATCACAACTTTCACTTCCAACATAGCAAGGTTCTGGTCTATGCATGCTCATGGCATACTAGCCAATGGTATGAATTTATATTCTTGACAGATTCTTTAAACATTTAGACAAATATATCCGTCTTCCTCTAACATGCCATGCATAAGGAAGAGAAACTCAAAGTCCAAAAGATTTCAATATAGAATGCTTGCAAACTTAAGCAACAAAATTCCTCAGATTCAGAGATTTTAGGCAACTTTCAAACCTTAGATATCTCATCAACCAGAATACTTCTGAAGGATCTATAACCTTGAGCAATATCGGGCAAACCTGGAAAAATATGGGGAGAAAACCATGCATTTAGCAATGTGGGTAAAACTCCAACAAACTCCTGGAATCTCTGCATAACCAGCTGCTATTCTCAGGCTATGACATGAGCTTCCATAGAATCTGCAACGTAGTGCTTGATTTGTATAGACTCTTTAAGTTCCATACCCATGTTTCCAAAGGTGCAACGTGGTGAAAACCAAACCATCCAACTGCTGGTTTCACGCCAAGAGGACGAGTTTCCTTCATACAAGCAAACAAAAACCCTAAACTTGTGCTAAGGGAAGAATAGAAAGATGATTTTTGCGTTGAAAATAATAATTTTTCTATTTCTCCCCTTTTTGGCACCTAAGGACAAAACTATTACCCAAACATGTTAATGCACTCCAAAGACTTTAGGTTGAAAAAATTCTTTCTTAACAAAACTTTTTAAGGTTTACCGTTTTCTCATACCTAATATTTTGACCGGGTTGAGACAAAAGCATTAACAATTACCTTAAAACATTGTTTGGCAAAGTTGCATTGTTGTTGATGCTGAAAAGTTGGTAGATTTTCTAAACCTATATCTTATATGCAACCTTGTTTCTAGCGACATACCATTCTCCCTGGATTATATCAATTTATATCAATATCAAGAAAAAATCCATCAACAAACACCACAAGAAAACCCTCACAAAATAACTATATCACCAAACAAGTGTTACCTTTATAGTCTTCTAGGTTGAGAACAGCAGCAAAAGCATCATTTTGGGTCTGCATCACAAAGAGGTTTCTTGTAAGTGTCATTTACAATTTATACATTTTGAAAAATTTGCTAGTTCCATAAATATTGCAAGTAACATGCCAAAACCAGAAAATCAAATTTAAGTCTATTATTCCCATCAGTTCTGTATCTTAATTTTCAATAATGTTTTGGTAGTCAGCTTACTAAAGTGTCATTTATAGACATGGTCATAACCATACTATTTAACTACTGTTTTCAGAATCCATAAGTTGCCAGCACTCTTCAGAAAGATGTGCTATTTGCCAATTCAAGATGCATTGAAATAATCTTGAAATTTTCTTTAAATAAAAGTTGTTTTCTTAATGCTATTAGAGCTTCATACCATGGCCATGTAAGTTAGATCAAATCCTATCCTGGTATACTTTTCATGCTAATAAAAAACAAACATCTGACTCGTCTGTTCCTCAAGGTCATTTTCCAAAAACTGTTAAAAACTTCTGTCACATTACAAAACAACCACCCAATGTGTTAGGATAATTTGAAATTTTCCAATGCCAAGCAGTATTAAGGACAGATATGGACCTTTTGTCAAAGTACTGTACAAAAGTATTGGCCAATCCTAAATCGTCTGTTCTTCAAAAGCACCATATTCTAAATGTATTATGAGGTAAACTCAGTTGAAAGAACAAAATAACACAGGTATCTGCTAATAAGTTAGGAACAAAAATAGGCTAATGATGAGACTAGAAGTGCATCAGCAAGAAATAAAAACAAAAGGAGTACCTATAGCAATAACTACGTACAAAAGTACAATAGAAAGTGTATAAAATGTAAATCCAAAAGATAAGGTGTAACCTGTCACTCTGGAAAAATAATGTCCTGTTTGAGATAACCAGTTGACAATGACGAACCAATGCATAATAATCAGACTCAACTATAATACACCAGCTATAAATTATCCCAACAACATGGCGAGTCAGTTTGTGGCATGGACAAAGCTCAAGCACATAAAGGTATTCAACTGCAATACCATCGGAAGGAAACAAAAAGAATACTAAGATATATCAAAGGTATGCTACTTAGATGTACCAAAGGTATATAATACACTGCGGCACTAATTTTGAAGTCTTTTGTGATTCAGGTTGGAGTTGGACTAATGACATGAGCTATGGTAATTCACTACAAGCCTTTTTTAATTTATATAATAAGGAGGCATTTCATGGGTCCATTAAGATGCCAGGAAACACTGCTAGTCCTCAAGCAAAGCAGAGTCAAATGTCATAACAGCTAGAGTGGATGAAAAGTGAAATCAATTTGATCAAGAAGACTCTTGGTAAACAAAGAGCAATTAATCACTGTTATTTTATACTTGCAAAGTAACCAGGGTGTGATGGAATTTAATAATATTATTTCTTTGGGTGTATATCCTACTACCAGATATTGCTGTGTAGTGTGTGATTATATATAAATTGAAAATCTTAAATTAGTGAGATGGTGTTATCATGATATTACCAGTGATGTCAACAATGGTATAAAATACAGTGAGCTTCTATAAGAGATCATGGTATACTAGTTCAAGAACCAAATTGTGTCACAAGGAACTGCTACTTTGTGTAAAAAGAGATTGCCTAGAATCTGTACAGTCCAATGTTCTGTTTGCTAAAGAAATGCCATTATTATGCAAACTGTTACTTACAATGTTTCAAATATATCATTTGTAAAATATGTACTGATCTCACCTGGATTTGATGCAGTAATTGTTTCTTGCGCTTCAACATTCCTAGCAACCTCTTGGCAAACAGGATCATACTTTCCAAGCTCCTTCTTGAAGAGGTCTTCATAAGATCCAGAGGTGGCCATCAGCTTGGGTAAAATGTCATCCTACATGTGAAGAGAGATATATCAGTAAGGAAACCTCAATCAGAGTAAATATCAAACTCAAAATCTTTGAGACATATTTTTTGTCAATGTGTTAAAGACTGGGAAACAACGTGACCATCTTAATTAGAAGGCTCAACAAACACCCAATCAATTTAGTTGGGTATAGGAAATATAAAGCAGTTAGAGACGATATGAAGCAAACAGTCATATGCTAAATAAGCAATTTTTAAGAGACAAATATCACAGTTTCAAAGTCAGCACCTTCAGTTTTGGTCAAACTTATGTCTTAGTTACTTATGTTAGCAGACAGATAGCAAAATATTTGCACTGCACTTTTCTGACTATGAACTTCTGCAAAATATGTAATTTAATAAATCAAATTCTCATGTGTATATATATATAATATATGGCCAATATTCTAGATTCATATTAGTGCAAAAATAGTATTCGTACAATAAAAAAGTTTTTATTTTAGACGGATTTCATTAAAGCTATGTAATATTACTCTGAAGTGCAGATTTATTGTATTATAGCTCACAAATATTGTTTTTCTTAGGCATGTGCACTAGAATGGTCAGAACTTGCCAGTCCTCAGCTGATAGAATCTTTAATAGTTTGGTTATTTCTGATATAAGTGTCCATCCTGACAGGTTTACATACTCCTACAGAAAGGCACCTATTTTAAATCTGCTATACATATTCATATTTATTGTTTAATATAAGCATTTAAAACTACAATTTTTTGGTGTAGTCCAAATTTAAAATTGGTGTATAGATGTTATTGGCCAAATCTTATTTTACACCATTACATCACAAACCATACTTTCTCTATTATTACGGCAGAAGGCTAAAGTTTCTCATGCCATAATATGTCATTCAACAAAACAATAATTCAAGCACTTGGATTTGGAGCTTGAGAAGTCCCTTGTGGTTTAAAAAAAAGGGGTTTCCTCCAGTCCTTTAAATTCTGCTCAAAATAATTTCCTTGAAATTGTAACGCTATGAATATAGAAGATCTAAATATATAACATAAAAAATTTAATTCTTGTGATCTTTAAGATGGTCGAGAAGACAGTTCTCACTTGCAGAAGAACATGCACAAACTCAAGAATGCCAATCTCTCTGGAGCAGGAATCATGCTTGAGTAATGAAGCCTAGTGTTTTTGCCATGACCCACTAGTGAATGATTCCAACTCCAGTGAATGACACGACATGCCACTGTTGTTAAATCTGCTGTCCTGTAAAGAAAGAAGCTTCAACCGGTTAATCCCAGTTTAATTTTACTCCAATTGGCCCTCTCCAAGCTATCACTAATGCTGCCAAATATTTAGAGTTAGCCTTATATACCCAGTTGGGCCAGTCCTTCTACCCCAGCCCCAATAATAAACCCAAAAAAACAATAAAAAATTTATTTTCACATCTTAATACCTAGGGGTATATTGTTTTCCTTTTTGCCAATATAAAAACCAGAAAACTGAACACCCTGATAGGATATTGCCTAGTCAATGTCACCCACATCACATTCATTCTAAGCTGGAACAGTGACATGGCCCTCAGGAATCTGTGACAAAATGAACATCATGGCATCACAAAGCATTAATAATAATCACAATTCAGTAAGATGTAGAAGTAGATGCCCAAAACATTAGTCAATGCAATTTCAGATTGGTTATAAATGTTTTATGATTATCTGAAACTCTGAATAACTCAACAGTTAGCACAGTGTCACCAAGATTTCAATTGTAAGTTGCCTTGGGCTTGCTTTGCTGATAAATGAAAAACTACATATATAAAGTAAAATCACCAGAAATTTGAGAGTAGCATATTTCTCGATTGTCAAAGAGGAGAAATCTTTTGTAGATTTGGTACCAAAAAATGCTCTTAACTGTCTACAAGAAAACTCCACTTTCCACAAAGAAAATGCCACCTCACGCCAAGTTATCTAATTCATTATAAATGGAATAATATTAAATTTCTAATCGCTGTTATGGCAAATTAAATAGAAATTTGCGATTTCTTATTCAAACATAAACCATGCAGTGAACTTTTTGTACTATATAACTACCACCAAGGCTGAAAAGTTCTCATAAAAGAATGTAACAAGAAGAATGCCTAGACATACAATGTTCAACTTATGTGACAATAAGACAGGTAAGTGAACTTATAGATCATCTTCATTTGCTAAATTAGCCTTATCAATTTGCTGATAAATACCAATCTGTGGACTGAACATCCAAAGATTTTAATAATTCCTAGAAACCTATGACTAATAATTCCTGATAGCCACTTAAAAAATGCCCCTTAATGACAGCTCTTAAGTTCGATAATCATGTATGCGCTTAACAAGCCTAGCTTCTGCCTCTCTACAGAAAAATTGATCACGTCTCCTGATATCATAAGCAAATACAGTTGCTTCCCTGAATCTACCCACTTTACAAAAGCTATCTACGATTGCATTATAGGTGGCCTCATCAGGCTTGCATCTTTGTTTCTTCATGTACTCAACTACATCCATTGCTTCCTCAAACATCAAAAGATTTGAATAGCTAGCAACAAATGTATTATATGTGATAACATCAGGAGTAATGCCGGATGTTATCATTTCTCTAAGAAGTCTTGATGCATCTTGCATCAGACCACCTTTGCTGTAAGCATAAATAACTGTGTTATAAGAGACACGATTTGGCTTCAACCCATTTGTTTGCATTTCTCTAAGGATTTCTTCAGATTTCCTCCACTGTCCATCTTTGCCATACAAGTTCATCAAAGTATTGTATGTTACTAAATCAGGAATCAAACCATTCTTCTTGATAGAGTCCAATATCTTTTGTGCTTTTCCAACCAGTCCTAACCTCCCATAAATAGCAATCATGGCATTGAAAGTATTTAAATCTATTAAGAAACCCCTTCTGTTCAACTCTGAGAATGCATACTCTGTCGCTGGGAGAAAGTTACACTTGCTGTTCGCTATCACAAGTGTCTTGAGGAGAATTCTACAGGGATGGATTGTGCCCGCATATATATCATCTGCAAGGGCATTCATTCGTTTTATCTCCTTCCCATTTGCATAAGCATTCAACAATGAACAATAGGAAACTTCATTTGGTTTACAATGGCCACCTCTCATCTCTGCGAGAACTTTCTCTGCTTGCCTCCAAAGACCCTCTCTAGACAGGGCTGCTAATACCGCATTGTAGGTAGAAAGGTCAGGATAAAGGCCAGACTTCAGCATCCCACTATAGATTGTCATAGCCTGCTCTACTGATCCACATCTACTATAAGCACAAATGAGAGTAGTGAATGTTTCCCGAGCTGGAACAAAGCCTGCAGCCTTCATTTCTTTAAACACTTGAGACAACTCTATATGCATTCCATTCTGTCCAAACACTGATAGCATAGCATTCCATGTAACAATGTCCGGAGTACACCCACTAGACCTAAGTTCATCAAACACTTTCATCATCTCCTCAAATTTCCCTTTCTTCCCATACATAACAATGAGAGCATTATATGTGCAGAGATTTGGGGTGCAGCCTGCATTTTTCATCTCCTCGAAAATCTCCATAGCCTTCCCTGGCCGCCCTGCTTTGTCACATCCAGAAAGTAAACTGGTATATGTAAAAACATCAGGATGAATTCCTTTTCCTAACATCGTATCCTTTAAAGTGATCGCCTCACGGTAAAGGCCAACTTTACTGTAAGCAGATACTAGTGTATTTAAAGCAACAATATCAGGAGGGCACCCATTCTTCTCCATTTCTTGCAAGGTGTTCAATGCCTCATCATGGTACCGATTTTTCCCATACAAATCTAGCAGAGAATTGTAGGTCACTCTACCTGGCTTACATCCAACCGCCTTCATCTCATGAAATATATTGATTGCCTCTTCACAAAGACAATCTCTACGACATGCACCAATAAGAGTATTATAGGTGTACTCATCAGGTCTAATACCCCGATTTTTCATCTCGTCAAAAAGACCCGCAACTCTATTCCAAGGTCCCATTTTCCCATATACGGAAAGCATCAGATTATATGTGACGAGGCTAGGCTCAAGTCCTTCTTGCTGCATCTCCTGGAATAGCAATGTTGCATCATTATATTTGCCATTCCTTGAACAGGCAGTGATCAATAAATTATAGGCATAAACATCCATGGAATAGCCTTCCTCCTGAAGACTCCTAAACAAGCCAACAGCCTGACAGAACTTTCCCTCCTCGCCCAGAAGCCTAATCATTACACAAATTGGTCCCCAAGTTAGCTTGTAATCCTCACGTTTCCTCATCCACCCAAACACCTCCAGAGCTTTCTTCCACTCTCTAACATATTCTAGCCCTCTTATAATGCCTATCAAGTCCGCTTCAGCTAATTTTTCAATACTCAAATCCAAAATTTTAGCTACATCATCATTTTCTTCTAGAATAGATTCAAAAACCAGCTTACCAGATTCTGTGAGCTTGCTCTTCCAAGTATCCATTTTCTTCTTGGCTCCGTAATATCTCCCTCGCTTGGAATTGTTTTTGGAATTTTCTTCTTTACGACTAACCAGTTGTGAAAAAGAAATGTCCTCATGCTTGTTGTTTTGGATGCTTGGAGTGGGTCTGGAAGGGCATTCAATAGCCAACTGATTCTTTTGAATTTTCTGCTGAGTTTCAATGAATTTTGATTTGGGTTTGGTGTGTTCTTGTTCACTAGGAGGAGCAAGTAGTCGTTGAAGAAGGGGAATTATTGGAGAGGGGGCCGAAAGCGGCAGAGGAGGGTGCGTCAAGATGATTTTGGGCGTGTGTGGATAGGAAGGCCGTGGCATCATGGAAGGGTTAGCCATTGTTTGGCTTCCTTTCTGTCTGTTTTGTTATCCGGAAAAATGTGAACCCAGAAAGCTTTCCATTTGTGCGTGGCTTGTCAGATAGAATTGAAAACTCGATTCTGTACAATACGAATGTAATTTGAAAATCTTGGCTAATTAAACAATTGAATCAATCAAGCACAAAATCAATATAACAAAGTACAGATATTTTGAAATATTTAAAAAATTTAGAGGTAAGTGAAATTATTTTATTTTAGAATTATTTTATATATTATATAAATAATAAATTTTAATTATTTAATTTTTATTCTAAGACTTATTTTATTTTCTATATAAATATTATTAATATGTTAGGGATGTAGTTATTCTCTCTGCAAAACGACATGTTTAAGACATCATAACATACAAAACGGTATGGTCATTACAAGGAGGTATTTGTCAAGACAAGGGTTGAATTGATGAATGCATGACGAAACAATATTTTTCTGTGATGAAGACATTGAGGGAACAATGCACCGTTGGGTATAACGATAATGTTTCTCGCATTTCACACCATATAGGGAATAGACTACAAGAGGACTTTTACTATCACATTTTTCTAGTGTATTTTATGGTTTGATATATTATGCAAGAAGTATTGTTTTCTGCTATTGAGTCCTTAGGGAGGAGTTGCAAGGTGACATGTGAGTAAATATACAGACCAATTCCTTCTTTTTTGGTTTTTCAATTGTCTAATAGGTTTGAATTCTACAAAAGAATCAACACCTAACTTTTTAGGAACAAGGACCAAAAAGGTGGATTTTAGCTCCTTCAATAGGCTTTTGCTACCAAAAGAAAATTGTTGGCATTAATTATATCTTTCACAACAATACCCCAATATGTCTAGAAGAAAAAATAAGGAAAGTCATTTGGGCAAAGAGCTTTGTTCCCTTCAAAGGAAAAGACAATATCCTTGATTTCTTATCTAAAGGGATTCTAGCAAGGAAGGTATTATCCTCACTCAATAGAACTTTAGGCATTACTGTTGGGATCTTACTCTCAATAGCTATGTCTTCCATAAAGTCCCTCGAGAGGAGACTTTTAAAGAACTCGTTACTAGATTTCTTAATTTATGAATCCTCGTTAATCCCCATCACATTAATCTAAATGGACTTAATTATGTTGGTAGATCTATGCTTAAGAGTAGAAAGATGATAAAATATTGTGGTGTGGTCTCCATTCTTCAACCAAATGGCTTTGGATCTTTGCTAGTTCCATTCTTCAACCCCCATCACATTAATCTAAATGGACTTAATTATGTTGGTAGATCTATGCTTAAGAGTAGAAAGATGATAAAATATTGTGGTGTGGTCTCCATTCTTCAACCAAATGGCTTTGGGAGTTCTTCTATGATAGAGTGGAGCTCAATAAAAAGTGTAACATGCCCATTGTTCCACCCATCAATTTTTACTATGATTTACCCACATGTGAACAATTTAGGACACTAACAACAACTAATAAAAAAATTATTTTCTAATTGATTAACAAGATGCACATTTGAAACAATCCCATTTCAAACTTTTCCATTGCATTACAAAGAAACATTACAAAATTCCAAGTAACGAATGAAGAAATTAGAATGAATGTGTAACAAAAGGTAGAGAAGCTACCTCTAATTATACTTAAATCTGAGCAACTCAATGCTACAAACAAGCTACTAAATCTGCCACCTTTTCTCCTCTTAGGCTGCCACCACTCAATAGTAAGACTAATTCCTCCTCTAAATGCATCAACTTAGCCATTTAGAATGAAAGGTGGCTACTTCAAACTCATAATTTGCAACACATAAATAGTCCAAATGTTTCCATCTTCTTATAATGGATGAGTCACCCCTTTTCAAGTGACAACAATGACTTTTTTACTGAGTCAAATCACAGCAATGCATATTTATAGGTTTCCTAATTGTTATGCAAGTCGAATACCTTCATGAGCTTCAACCAACTTTGGCTTTGACAAAGTTTGCATACTCCTTTTGAGTTGAGCATTGGTTTTAGACTTTTATTTACTTTATTCTTCCTTTCATGGTGTTGTCGACTTTAGAACTCAGCAGGTTGGTGTGTGGGTTGTTTTATTAGCAACTTTAATATATATTTAAATGCCTCACAATAGCGTTGCTAAAGCACTTTACGAACTCATAATATTATTCATGTTGCATACATTGTACACTATTAACTCATGCATTGACTTATTCTATCTTATGCGCTTTATATGCACAATGTTTACTTTGTAAACATTTCAAAATGCATTCACTATTATATATATATATATATATATATATATATATATATATATATATTAAGAGATATATATATATATATATATATATATACATAAAATCATTCTTTGATATTTAAATATATTCACAACTATATATGATAATATATACATATATATATATGAATATGTATGTATAGGTATATACGTGAACGCACTTATATATATATATATATATATATATATATAATTTTAGTTTCCAATAAATACCCATACATTTACCTATATATATATATATATACATGCAAAATGTGTATATATATATATATATACATATATATGTTGAATATGTTTGTTTCAATATTCTCATGCATATGGTATATCCGTACATGAGTATGTGTAAATATGTCTACCTACGTATATGCATGCACGTATATACTCACATGTATGAGTTATCATAACATGTTCATATATACAGATATACATTCTATGTATATACTCATCGATTAATATATAAATATGAACACACGAAGAAAACCTTTCACTTAACTTAAAGACTCAATCACATATTCTCAATAAAGGACAATCAAAGACCAAAACCATAACCCAATACAAAACATTCCCAGACCAATATTGAAGGTTACCAATTCTCGAACTTACTTGACTTAACTTGACCAAACTAGGATGTGAGTGTGTGATAGCTCAATTAGGCACATTAAGGGTTACCAGACCAAGTTCTTCTCTTGAGTGATACTCCCCCTCTCTTTCGGAGGTTCAAATTTGTTCGTACATCCAACTTAGTGCATCATAATTGTTGGTGTAATTAAAAGTGTTGTACCTTGTCTTAGGTCATAATTACACCTTAGTTAAATTTACTTAGGGACCACATAGGAGGTAGTTGGAGCATTTCCACTTTTGGTGGACTTATCATGTTATTACTTTATCACTTCCACCTTTCGTGGACATATCATGTGATTACCTCTCCACCTTTTGTGGGTGATCCACCATTTGTGGTGATTATCACATTATCACTTTTCCACCTTAGGTGGAGTGATAGCTTTTCACAGTTGTCTCACATCATAATATTATGACACTTGTCATAATCTTATGCCCTTCTATGTTCTCACCTTGGCTATATAACCAAGGGGTCTCCTATGTACTTTAACATATTCTATTTGTATCATTAGCATAATATAGTTCATTCTTGTCATATTGTTTCTATCTCTCTTATGCTTGTGCTTTCTATTAGGCCTCTTGATATTTGGTGCCTACCTTCATAGCCAATTCTTACATGGTATCAGAGCTATTGGAGTGTCATTGGATTGCCATTTTGGGGAGATCTTGAGTGCAATCTTGTATTTTCTTGATAGTAATACCAGATTCTGGGGGGTCCATTTTTGGTCTTGTGTTGCAAGTGTATTTTGGGAGCTTGTTGCATCAGATTTGAGCTCACCATTGTGTTTGAAGTGTCCGAGATAGTCAGATTTGCCTTTTGTTTCATCCCAGTTGGACATTGGAGGCCAAATCTACAAGGGTTTGAAGATTGGAGGTGGTTGCCAGATCTAGGACCTAGCTACCATGTC